>JAVJIX010000045.1:4917500-5180000 GCA_036785185.1 Paratrypauchen microcephalus | reverse complement strand
AGTCCTGGTTTAGTTCTAGTTTAGTCCTGGTTTAGTTATTGTTTAGTTCTGGTTTAGCCCCTGTTTAGTTCTAGTTTAGTCCTGGTTTAGTCCTGGTTTAGTTCTTGTTTAGTCCTGCTTTAGCCCTTGTTTATTTCTAGTTTAGTCCTGGTTTTGTTCTTGTTTAGTCCTGGTTTAGCCCTTGTTTAGTTCTAGTTTAGTCCTTGTTTAGTCCTGTTTTAGCCCTTGTTTAGTTCTAGTTTAGTCCTAGTTTAGTCCTGGTTTAGTTCTTGTTTAGTCCTGCTTTAGCCCTTGTTTATTTCTAGTTTAGTCCAGGTTTAGTTCTTGTTTAGTCCTGGTTTAACCCTTGTTTAGTTCTAGTTTAGTCCTTGTTTAGTCCTGTTTTAGCCCTTGTTTAGTTCTAGTTTAGTCCTAGTTTAGTCCTGGTTTAGTCCTTGTTTAGTCCAGCTTTAGCCCTTGTTTAGTTCTAGTTAAATCCTGGTTTAGTTCTTGTTTAGTCCTGCTTTTGCCCTTGTTTAGTTCTAGTTTAGTCCTGGTTTAGTTCTTGTTTAGTCCTGGTTTAGCCCTTGTTTAGTTCTAGTTTAGTCCTTGTTTAGTCCTGTTTTAGCCCTTGTTTAGTTCTAGTTTAGTCCTAGTTTAGTCCTGCTTTAGTCCTAGTTTAGTCCTGTTTTAGCCCTTGTTTAGTTCTAGTTTAGTCCTAGTTTAGTCCTGGTTTAGTCCTTGTTTAGTCCTGCTTTAGCCCTTGTTTAGTTCTAGTTAAATCCTGGTTTAGTTCTTGTTTAGTCCTGCTTTAGCCCTTGTTTATTTCTAGTTTAGTTCTTGTTTAGTCCTGGTTTAGCCCTTGTTTAGTTCTTGTTTAGTCCTAGTTTAGTTCTAGTTTAGTCCTAGATTAGTCCTGCTTTAGCCCTTGTTTAGTTCTAGTTTAGCCCTAGTTTAGTCCTGGTTTAGTTCTAGTTTAGTCCTGCTTTAGCCCTTGTTTAGTCCTAGTTTAGTCCTGCTTTAGCCCTTGTTTAGTCCTAGTTTAGTCCTTAGTCCCTTTTAGTCATTACCAATTTTTTATTGAAAATTAATATAATTAAAATAGAAAATCAGCCGAGGGTCAGATTAAAGGTCTTGGAGTGCCGGATCTGGACCCCGGACACCCCTGCTCTAAAGAAAAAGTACTACCTTTTCCACAGTATCTATATCAATCCAAACAAAAGATTAAGGGTCACCCATTATAATTATTTCTCCACATTGATTTCTCTCACAAGACGACATTAACATGGCCTTCTCTGGTCTTTAATTCACTCCATCCACTCTTAGCTAAACAACTACCTTATAAATCTGACGACGCGCCCCCTTAGGTGTACAGCGGACGGTTCATATCGCCCAACGGAATCCATAAATCTAAGAAAATCTATACGTGTAATATTCTCGCGGATGATTTTTAACGCATCTTAAATTGTACGGCAAGGGCGGGTATCGACGGAGGACTTGAGTGAGAAGGGAAATCTATGCGACGCCGGGGGAATAAACAAGTTGTCGATAGGGAAAACGCAAAGACAAAGGAACGTTTGAGTGGTGCATAATATACCTGTCATCTTTCATTTGGGTCGAGATGGTGAGCGAAGGAGATTGTTTTTGTGGTTTGCCAGCAACAAGGTGCGTGGACTCGGCGTGAACCTCAATGGTGAAAACAGTGAACGCTTGAGTCATTTTTGAATAATATTGTACTTTTTGGAGTTTTCAGTCAATATATTATTACTTCTACTTGAGTAATAAGATAAGATAAGATAAGACTTTATTGATCTCACATAGGAGTGTACTTTCCTACTCAGAGTAAGTCTACAAGGAACAAAAGGATAGTTTGAATGCTTGTGTTTCTTGCACCGCTCCTTCAGATCTGATTTAGTTTTTCTATTTTTTTGGTCTTTTTTTTTTTCATTTTGGTTATGTTTATTGCACTGAAGAAAACTTTTGCAGCTCCACAAACCTGACTATTACTTGTTTCCATGTTTCCTGCTTGTTTCCATGGAAATGTTGTTCCTTAATGTTCTTAATAATGTAATGTTCCACGGTATGGCATACAAAACATCTATCTCCATGGAAAATGTTCATAATTTATTTTTAATTGTCATGGAATCGGGTGACATTCCCTCTCCAAAAACTTGAAATTATCCATCCATCCATTTTCTTCCGCTTATCTGGGGCCGGGTCTAAGCAGGGACTCCCAGACTTCCTTCACCCCGGACACTTCCTCCAGCTCCTCCGGGGGGACCCCAAGGCGTTCCCAGGCCAGCCAGGAGACATAGTCCCTCCAGCGTGTCCTGGGTCTTCCCCGGGGCCTCGGAACACCTCCCGAGGGAGGCGTCCAGGAGGCGTCCGGAACAGACGCCCGAGACACCTCATCTGCTCCTCTCCACGTGGAGGAGCAGCGGCTCTACTCCGAGCTTCTCCCGTGTGACAGAGCTCCTCACCCTATCTCTAAGGGAGCGCCCAGCCACTCCGCGGAGGAAACTCATTTTGGCCGCTTGTATCCGCGATCTCGTCCTTTTGATCATTACCCAGAGCTCATGACCGTAGGCGAGAGGAGAAACGTAGATTGACGGTAAATCGAGAGCTTTGCCTTTTGGCTCAGCCTCCTCTTCACCACAACGGTCCGGTACAGCGACCGCATCACTGCCGACGCTGCACCGATCCGCCTGTCAATCTCACGCTCCATCCTCCCCTCACTCGTAAACAAGACCCCGAAATACTTGAGGAAAATTAATTATCAATGGGATGTTATGTCCACACTTGAGTAGTAGTTGTAGTAGTTTCCACCAATACTTTTAAAATTTTAATTCTTAATTGAGTTATTTCTTGGACCACTACTTCAACTTGAGTTTTATAATACTGTATATTGTGGTTACAAGACTCGCTGATACAATGGTACTGTGGTTTTAGTAGTAGTTTCAGAACCCTTTGTGTTAAAAAAAATCACTGATTGAGGTGATGGTAATTATGCAATTTTTATGTAATTATTCACCACTAATTAATTCCAACAATAGCAGCTAAGAAAGGAACATTTATTAAAGTTTTTTTCTTTTTTTCTGCCAAGCACACTTTTGTTAGCCAGCTAAATCCCCCTCTCCCCTTCTACACATTTCTGTCTCACTAGCTCCACTGTCGGAGAGATTTGTCGAAACGCAGCTTAATTTAAAACCCTCGCATTCACCGACACTTCAAGCTAACGTTTTAAAATAGAGAATATTCCCATAAAAATGACATGTGGAGATAGTTAGCATCCGTCAAAAGGTATGCCGACATTTGCTTCTGCTCTTTCGCGGTTGTTTTGTTGCGACAGTTCTACCTTAAATGCTTGGAAGGGAAAAGGTTGTGCACTGATTTCATGCATGGCAACGTGATAAACAACTTACAGCGGTCGCGCATGTAAACAGACGGTAAGCTGGTTACATTTCTACACACGGCTACGGTTGTTAAGCGCAAATGCTAGTTGTTTTGTGTTTTTGTTTTTTGCTCATACGGCTCATTTACATTTATGTTAGTTCACTGTATATTTTTGCATCCCAAGCAAAACAAACGCAAGAGCGAAAATTAATTCAGCATACGGCTACAGATCGACGCTAGCATTCCCCAAGAGTGTATTCTAAAGGTCGGCGTAATTACTGTGCGAAGTTACACATTTGGATGCATCAGCTAGAATGTATGTGTTTGCAGAGATTGCCTTGTCCCTATTTGGCTTTTCGGCACCTTCAAATTTAGCATAAATGATGTCCTCATAACGGTAAAGCTTTGGCATTTCGATTTGTGAAGACGTACGACTCGGCTCATTTATATGCAGTGAAGTCTGTTTTCTTGCCAAATATGCTACCATAAAGATATATAGTTTTACTTCCAAGAAAATCAATGAGCTAGCCTATTAATTATAGCTGTAGAATAAAAACGTTGTAATTAGCGTTGTAAAGTATAGGAGAAGTTGCATTAGTTGCTGTTGTACAAGGTTTCAGTCGCGGTCATTTGGGCTCGGTTTTTGTGATCAAGATGTTTCGGCTCCCGTCCAGAAGCCATTCTCAGTTCGGTGTTGGCTTGAAACTTTTGGAACTTATTCTAACCTGAGGTGAGTCCAGCCCCAAAGGGAGGGATTACACCGACTCTTGAACAAGGTGGAACTTTTTTGTTTTATGTTGATAATACAACTTGGTAATGGTCACGTTTTTATATAGCGCTTTTGGGTGATTCTCCAACTATCAAAGAATCTGTGTCCCGGGCAGAAATAAGAAAAACAAAAACACGTTTGTCATTTTTTATTCACGCTGCACTTACTAGACACAAAGACAAACTTACAAAAAATGTATGATAGATAAATTACTATTTTTATGATATAAAATAGGGTTTTATATTGAGTGTTTTTGCTATATGTCCTTTGTCCCTTGGCCAGGTTTTGGACTCTCAGTCCCTCATAAGACTCAAATTAAATTTGATTCAACAGTAACTTCATTGACAAATGGCACAGAAATTCCTTATTTTAATGAAAAATATCATGTGCTTGAAAGATATCTTAGTAGACTTAGACAAAATTTATTGATCCACAAGGGAAATTGTTTTGGGTATGGTAGCTCACTCATCAAATATAATATACGATATATAACAGAGGGTAAAAGAACAAAAAGAAAAGTAGATGGAAAAGCAACCAAAGAGCAATAGGCCTGTCAGATGAGACACAATTATATACATAAGATAATGATAATAAATATATATGTACAATCAGATATAAAATACAGTATCAAATATCATGTTCAGTACCAGCTGCATACAGTTGTAGGGAGCATTATCTGTAACATAAGGGTGAGTTGTTGTAGTATTTTATTTATTTTTCATAAAAAGAACACCTGTCCCTAGGGATCACTGTCATTTCCACCACAAAATGTAACTTTTAAGTTATTTAAACCTTTTTCTACTTGAACCACATCAGTTGTGATGTGACAGGAGCTCATGTTAGCATAGCAGCGTTAGCTCCATGGAAGGAAGGGAAACAAGAACAAAACCAAGGTCAAGTTTTGCAAAACCAAGAGTAAGTTTATTGGTCGTCATTTCCAAACGCCTCATATTTCCTTTGACTGTACAAATCATGAGAAAAATACCATTTTATATTGTGTATTTTGAGTATATTTTATGCTAACTCTAAAACAGAGATTAGCATGCTAATATGTCATGAGATTTTAAAAGAAATGCTAAACATTGTCATTTCCAACACTGACAACAGTCATTTCCATCACTTTATTTATTGTTATTGTTTATTATTATTTGTGTCATTTCATTACAACCACTATCAGTTAATGTTTCTACACATTGTGATGAAGTAGAACAAATCAAAATATTTCAAAAAATATGTGTTGGATTTTCTGAAAAATGTCATGACCAAAATTTGATCGTAGTCGGAGAATCACCCTTTTATACCTTCAAGAGACACACACACACCACTCACCCATTCACACTTATTCACACACCGGTGTATGCAAACATTGGGGCGAGGGGAGTTAAGTGTCTTGCCCAAGGGCACAGCAACAGTATTCGTCTGAGGGAGTTAGAATCGCACCGCCATCCTCAGTGGATTTGATCGCTCTACTCATGCTTCTAACTGCAAATCTTCAGATCATTATGTTTTCATGACCTCAAACCAACAAATATACTAGAAAAATCATCAAGAACATGTGCGTTTTTGGATAGTCATCTTTTTCAACTCCAAACTGAATTTATTTCCATCTTGGTCACTCAAAATCCTACACAACTTCACTAAACATCACACTATGCAGATAAAGGCAAGGCAAGTTTATTTGTACAGCACAATTTGTACACAAAGTAATTGAAAGAGCTTTACTGCATTAAAAAAACATAAAAATCACAATAGAAAAAATACATAAACATAAATAATCATCATAAAATTAAAAAGAAAGACGTTAAATAAAGACGACCCCCAAATCACTATAATATAATATTATATTGGCCATTATTCTTACTAAAACTCTCATTAATACAGAAATTAAACTGTGTTGAAACCTTCTTTCCTCTTCCCTTGTGTCCTACACTCCGTGTGTCACCTCTCTCTGCGTCCCCACCTAAACGTGTTACCGCTCACCGAGAGTTCCTGGCGGCGAGATTGATCAAGCGCAGCATCGGAGCGGACAAGCCCCTGATCGCCGTGGTAACGATCACACGTGTCAGGCGGCGGGGGTGGAGGACGGGGTTGACACACATATGCATCATGCAGTTAGTGAGCAAACAATGGACACCTCGGCCACGCCGCATAAAACAAGGGAACGGGGGAGTAACGATGGAAGAGAAACATCAATCTGTGACGAGGGAGTGTATGCTAAAAGGTGACTATTACCCGCCACAGAACAAATAGGACAAAATGAAGTTAGAAGCTTTTTATTTATTTTTTTTTAAATTTGCGATTTTTGTAGAATGTGCGAGTTGAGATCATGAAGATCATGTTTCAGATAGCAGCATCGGCTACATTAAGGGCCCATCCACACGACAAAGTTTTTTGCTGGAAACAGAGAAGTTTGTATTCGTTTTGGCCTTTCGTCCACACGGCGCCGGCGTTTTGGGGGGGCGAAAACTGTGTTTTTTGAAACCAGGTTCCAGAGTGGAGAAATCTGAGAACGCCGGGGGTTGCGTTGTCGTGTGGACGAGCACAACGCAGCGAGTGTGCTCAATGTTTACGGAAGTAGCCTAGCGTTGCAGGAGATGGAGAAGGAGAAGGACAAGGTTTTTGGCCACGGCATTTTGCGGGGCAGTCCGTTTTGCGGGGCAGTTGCTACGTGCTTCGCTGCTTCACTGCAGGCATGAAAATTCCTCACCTTTCAACGAAATTCGCTGATACGTTCGGGTGAGTCATATTATTGTATTATTTCTGCATCAAAGGGACAGATTAGCTGACAGCAGGGGCCCGGGACTAAACCGGGATCTAAACCAGGACTAAACCAGGTCTAAACCAGGACTAAACCAGGTCTACACCAGAACTAAACCAGGTCTAAACCAGGACTAAACCAAGACTAAACCAGGTCTAAACCAGGTCTAAACCAGGACTAAACCAAGACTAAACCAGGTCTAAACCAGGACTAAACCAGGACTAAACCAAGACTGAACCAGGTCTAAACCAGGACTAAACCAAGACTAAACCAGGTCTAAACCAGGACTAAACCAGGACTAGGGAGTCCCCCTTGGTAGATCTCGGCACACCATCAACCTCAAAAGTAGATCCCGGTTAAAAAAAGACCACCACTGATGTACACTATAACTTCTATTTTTCACCCTTAAAGCTAGGATACCCAATGTCAAACCTCTTGCAAGTTTGTAAAAGATAAAATGTTTCATAAGTTCATATAGTGGTCTGCCTTTACGATACAAGTTCTGCTTTTAAACAACAATTAACAATTTTAGAACAGAAGAAATTTACCGCAGTAAATTTCTTCTGTTCTGGAATTATTCAGTGTTCCTGTTGTTACCAGCACCTGGAAGCTGTGCATGGAGTTTTGAACTTTTGAACAATTAACAATTCATGGGGAAAAACAGAAATGACTATTATGAGAAAAATAAAAATCAGTACTTCAGCTCACACATTTTTACCATTCCAGTCCTGTGCGACGTTACGGTTACTTTAAACACCAAACTGGCGTCTTAAAGGTTAGCACTCCCCGCAAATGGCATTAAAGTGCACCCGATTTAAAGCGAGCGGAGAGTTGAATTTCATTGTCGTCTGTAGCTCCAGCCACAGCGCTTGTCCACATGGATTTCGGAGTATTGGATGTCTGCTGCTTGAACTTGATGTTGCCTGTCGCCACGGTAGTGACACATGACCGTCAAACGCCATGTTACAGTGGGCGCGATCCGGTGAAGGGTGACAGTGTGACCTTTGTGTGTACGCTCGGGCTGCGCGCTGACAGGAATCCACTTTTGGACAGAAAAAGAATGGCGGAATTTGAAGGCGAGGCAGAAATGATGGATGGTTCAATAACAGAGTGAAATGCTGTAAAGGTGCACTGTGGAACTTTTCTGGTAAATGGTAAATAGTTTTGGATTTTTCATTATAGTTTAGTTTTAGTTTAGTTTTTAGTTTTTTTCCCCACTAATTCAGTCAGTTTTAATTAGTTTTTAGAGCGGCTCTGATAGTTTTAGTTTTCGTTTTTTTCTAACTGCTCAGTTTTAGTTTAGTTTTTATTAGTTTTAGTTTTTGGGTTGTACTTTGGGTTATTTGTCAAGTGCAGGATTTTTTAAAAAAAAGTATTGTGTTCTCAAACTTACAACAAACAAATACAATTTTAAAACATGTATTCAGGTTTACCCCCACAACAACCAAAGTCATCCACAAGCTGCAGCCTTAAGTGCAAAAACAATTAAAAATACACACCAAAATTTACATTTACCAACTCCAAAAAAGGCCAAAACCAAGAGCGAGTTATCGATAATTTCAGTTAGTTTTAGTTTTGTAAACACACAGTACAGTTTCAGTTATCTTTTTTTTTTTCTTTTTTTATTGTCCCAGTTTAGTTTAGTCCTGTTTTAGTCCTTATTTAGTCCTAGTTTAGTTCTAGTTTAGTCCTGTTTTAGTCTTTGTTTAGTCCTTGTTTAGTTCTAGTTTAGTCCTAGTTTAGTCCTTGTTTAGTCCTGGTTTAGTTCTAGTTTAGTCCTGCTTTAGTTCTAGTTTAGTCCTCCTTTAGTCCTTGTTTAGTCCTAGTTTAGTACTGGTTTAGTCCTTGTTTAGTCCTTGTTTAGTCCTAGTTTAGTGCTGGTTTAGTCCTGGTTTAGTCCTTGTTTAGTCCTTGTTTAGTCCTAGTTTAGTCCTTGTTTAGTCCTAGTTTAGTCCTGGTTAAGTCCTTGTTTAGTCCTAGTTTAGTCCTGGTTTAGTCCTTGTTTAACCCTAGTTTAGTCCTGGTTTAGTTCTAGTTTAGTCCTAGTTCTGCTTTAGCCCTTGTTTAGTCCTAGTTTAGTCCTGGTTTAGTCCTTGTTTAGTTCTTGTTTAGTCCTAGTTTAGTCCTTGTTTAGTCCTGGTTTAGTTCTAGTTTAGTCCTGCTTTAGTTCTAGTTTAGTCCTCCTTTAGTCCTTGTTTAGTCCTAGTTTAGTACTGGTTTAGTCCGTGTTTAGTCCTAGTTTAGTCCTTGTTTGGTCCTAGTTTAGTACTGGTTTAGTCCTGCTTTAGTTCTAGTTTAGTCCTCCTTTAGTCCTTGTTTAGTCCTTGTTTAGTACTGGTTTAGTCCTTGTTTAGTCCTTGTTTAGTCCTAGTTTAGTCCTTGTTTAGTCCTAGTTTAGTCCTGGTTTAGTCCTTGTTTAGTCCTAGTTTAGTCCTTGTTTAGTCCTAGTTTAGTCCTGGTTTAGTCCTTGTTCAGCCCTAGTTTAGTCCTGGTTTAGTCCTAGTTTAGTCCTGGTTTAGTCCTTGTTTAGTTCTAGTTTAGTCCTAGTTCTGCTTTAGCCCTTGTTTAGTCCTAGTTTAGTCCTGGTTTAGTCCTTGTTTAGTTCTAGTTTAGTCCTAGTTTATTCCTTGTTTAGTTCTAGTTTAGTCCTAGTTTATTCCTTGTTTAGTCCTAGTTTAGTCCTGGTTTAGTTCTAGTTTAGTCCTGGTTTAGTCCTGCTTTACTTTATCTATAATTTCAGTTAGTATTAGTTCGGTTTGTAAACACACAATACAGTTTCAGTTATCTTTTTTTTTCTTTCAATTGTCTTTTTTATTTGTTGACATGAAGATGTTGGCTTGCATGTAATAATTAATTATTTATTTTTAAAGTGCTTTTAAAAACAAGGTTTACAAAATGCTGTACAAGCCACAAAGAACAATACAAAAAGCATAAAAATAGCAAAAGAAAATGAACAATGATGCAAACAATTCAATTAATGATAATAAATAAAAAGAAATAATGAATAAAATCAAGGTAACTGCAGTTAAAGGAAGGCCAATCAATAAAAAGGGGTTTTAAGAAGTGATTTAAAGATGATACCGATGGTGCGAGCCTTATTTCCCAGACTGAAAAGGCTCCATTTCCTCCGTCCAGAACCTGGACTTTGGAACAGCCACAGGCCTGAGGCTCTAAGTCTGCGGGAGGGCTCGTACGGGGTTAAAACCTCTGAAATGTAACTTGATCCAAGACCTAAACGAGCTTTAAAAGTGATCAGTAAAATCTTAAATCGATTCGAAAACACACAGGGCGCCAGTGAAGAGAAGCTAAAACGGGAGCCGAGCTGCTGCGTTTGGAACCGGTTGGAGGCGGGAGATGGATTTGGAGTCGAGGCCGGAGAGGAGGGATCTGCAATAGTCTAGACAGGAGAAGACGAGCGCATGGATGGCACATAATGTTCCGCAATTTAGTATTAAATGTATCTATCGGCATTTTATTCTATTACAGATTTTGTATTGCTTTGAAAAATGTGAATTCTTAGTAAGAGTGGGCTTGCCTCTGCACAGATCTGACTTGGTAACATGGAATTTTGTGGGCAAAGCTTTAACATCTCCATGGAAACAAGCAGGTAACGGACCCTCCCTCCAGAAAGGTTACTGAAAATGATGCTATACAAACCAATTCTAATGATTATTCTACTCGTTTTTTGTTTTATTAATCAATTTTCAAGCCTGTTTTGTTATGAAAAAGTTAGTGATTTTAGTGCCAAAAATATTAAATCAAAATTTGAATATAAATTAATGATGAGCTCTGTTCAACTTTGTGTCAAAAAGGAAAAAAACAAAACAAAAAACATGTATTATTTAAGTATATTATCAATACAATAGCAACAACTATGGATCTGATGCATTCAAATGACTTCAGTTCCTTCACTAATGTTGTAAAAAGGAGGTGGGAATTTTGAGTTTCAAAGTTATTTTATTGTTTATTTGTGTAAATATGAAAACTAATAACAATGACCATCGATATTACGCTACAAAAACCCTGAAAATGTATGAAAATGACTGGAACACTGCATGAGAAATGTCATTTTAGCAAATAATAATATGTAGTATACTGAAAACTGTTAAATATTTTGGAAATACATGTGATCCACATTTAGTTTGAACAATTACACCATAAAAACACCAATAATTCTGGGCAAAGCTTTAACATCTCCATGGAAACAAGCATGCAAAACAATTCCAATGATTATTCTTTTTTAATTAATCATTTAATTAAGTTTTCAAGCCTGTTTTGTTATGAAAAAGGGAAAAAAAACAAGTATTATTAAAGTATATTAACGATACAATAATGACTTCCTACAGTAATATTGTAAAAAGGTGAGAAAGTTTCAAAGTTATTTTATTGTTTATTCGTGTAAATATGAAAACTGATAACAATGACCATCGATATTACGCTACAAAAAAACCCTGAAAATGTATGAAAATGACTGGAACGCTGCATGAGATATGTTGTTTTATCCAATTAGAATGTAGAGTCCTGAAAAACCGTTAGCATGTTGTTAAAATATGTTGGAAATACACATTTAGTTTGAACAATTACGCCATAAAAACACCAATTTCACTCGTCTATCATTTACTGTAAAACAAATTCAAACTAAAAGTTCACTTCTTCTCTTTTATTTCTGACTTCTACACCCCGCAGTAACGCCACGGTATAATTTATCCCCGTATGACGCACTTCTTCGAAAGCACCTGTCTACTTCCCCTTCGCTAGCGCGTACGCCGCTAAACTCCGCGCTTGATTGACGCGTAGCATGTGCTCCGAAGGCTGCCTTCCGAGTCGGTGTCACCACAACAGCGCAAGTCTAATAATCATTCCTAATAGGCCCGCGTAATTGGAAATAGCAACTTCATTAGTGAGTGACAGGAGCAGGTGATAAGACGGGGGAATTCGGCGGGAACCAACTACGCTAGCGAGTCATTATCTTCCCATACACTCTGTAATGACACCAGGCAATCTTCACAATGCAGCTCGCGGTTTTTGAATCTCAAGTATTTTCCTTTTAAAGTCATATTCGAGGTGGCGGAGTTATCTCGGAAAGGTGGATGGCCCCGGAGAAGAAGAAAAGCTGTAATGAGAACCGTGAATGTTTGATGCTGCTAGCTGCATGGCGCCGTTAACGGGGACCACAGGACTTGTCTGATTTTTAATACGGTAGACATTACGCACGGACGCTTTTCATTAGCGGGTTATTATCGCGGTGCAAATACTCGAATTTTGGGTTTTCATTCAGGCACGATGCGAGTTTGTTCCAAGAAGCAGTCTCAAGGGTCCTGTCTATGAAAGTTCCAATTTTATTCTCTTTAACTAAAGTGTCCTGGTACGTTTGGGTAAATTTATGGTTAAGGTGACCAGATTTTCAAAATTCAAAACTGGGACACATCCGGGTTGGTACGTTTTTTTGTTTGTTTTTTTGTTTGTTTTTTTGCTTTTATTTCCATATTTCACATACAGTGTACATGTTGTTGACAATAAGACAAATGAAATACAATATCACAATACAAAAGAGAGAAAGATGATAATGGTGACGGTGATGGTTTCGTTTTATATTATGACGTTCTGCTGAGTTCATGATATGAGATGACCATATGAGATGACCATTTTCCTAAAAATTACTGTGTGGTGTTGTTTGTTTTTGCAATATGTTCTTCTATTCCCATTACATATTTTAATTTTAACAGTAATAAAATTTGGGATTCTTTTTTTTTTTTTCGTTTTACAGAGGTCCCTCGCTATATCGCGGTTCAATTTTCGCGGCCTCGCTGTTTCGCGGATTTTTTTTTTTTTTATAGTGTAACTTTTTTTTTTTATAGTGTAACATTGTGTTCTGTGTCCTGATTGGCTAAGACACTGTAGACCTTTGCCGATTGATGTTATAGCTGGGGGATGCGGGAAAGACCAGGACCAGACTGGAACTAGACCGGGACTAGACCAGGACTAAAAGCGGACTAAACCAGGTCTAGACCAGGACTAACCCAGGTCTAAACCTGGACTGGACCAGGAATAAACCTGGACTAGACCAGGTCTAAACCAGGATTAAACCACCGCGTGCGGCTCTTTGCCTGGTTTCGTGCGGCGTTCATGTTGAGGTTTGACGTGCGTGTTCGCTTCGTGGCTCGGACTGCGCCGTTGGCCGTGGACGCGGTCCCGGGGGGGAGGGGGGAGCACGGTCCGGACACTACCGGTGGTCTCGTGCTTGCAGCCCCGGGTGGGATGCATGGCCTCACGCCGGTCATGCTGCTCTATCACGGATTTGACCACGATGAGCGGGTGCACGTGTCCAAGAGCACACTTCTCACGCTTCACTATTAATACATTTTGTTGAAAATCTACGAAGGTTTGAGTGTTTAAACGAGAGAGAAATGTGAGAAAACCTTAATTCCAGTCTGAGAAAAGTGTATAATGTGTGTGGTGAGGCGTTTAGAGCCTTAAAACATATTTTTTAAAAAGTGTGACTTTTTCTTTTGTCAATATTTCATGGCAAAGTATAATGTAATTAATAGAAAAATGTGGTTCCTGCAATCTCATGTGGGATTATGATATCGAGGCTTTCCAGAATCTGAAAACCACCAATAGATAAAATTGTGAAAAAAGCACACCAAAAAGTGTGTAACATTGTTTTATGGTCATTTGCAAACATGGTTTTCTGTATTTTGGCTAAACAAATGACAATTTATGCTCCTCTTTACTATTGGCGGGGATCAGATTAGTGAAGAATTGTGATTGTTCTGTTTTAGTTTAAAGTTTAGTTGATAAAACTGGGACAAATCACTGTTTTTTGTTGTTGTTGTTCTTGGTTCTAGTCCCTTATAGAAATTATCAGATCCAAAATTTGTCACATTACCTTTTGGATCTTGTTCCTGCCCCCCATGTGGGACTATGACATCGATACATTCCAGAATCTGAAAACCACCAAAAGATAAAATTGTGAAAAGAGCGCGTAACATTGTGCGTTCTCGTGTCAGTCATAATTTGAAGAGCTTCTGTTGCTGCAATTTTTTTTGTTTGTTTTGTGGTCATTTGCAGACACCGTTTTCTGTATTTTGGCTAAACAAATGACAATTTTCGCTCCTCTTTACTGTTGGCAGGGATCAGATTAGTCAAGAATTGTCCTGTTTTAGTCGTTTAGTTTATAAAACTTGGACAAATCAGTGGTTTTGTATAAATCTGCTGGGACAGGGGACACAAGGCTTAAAACTGGGACTGTCCCGGGTAAATAGTGATGTCTGGACACTCTGTATGGTTGTTATTATTAAAGGTGTAACTTTTTGGTTGGGGGTTCGCCACCTGCTTGTTTCTGTGGATATATGTCATTTCTCTGCCTGGAATGTTCCACAGTATGACATTAAACATCTCTACTTTACATTTACTCAACTACAGGTGGTTTTAGAGCTCAAAATACTTAAAAAAAACAACAACATTCTGACTGTGGGCGGGGTCGCCTCTCCCCAGATCTGACCTGTAACGTTGTTTGGTCTCCACAAAGATAGAAAAAAGCATTGGGAAAAGCAATTTACGAACCCTCTACCTTAAAAGTTACACAATGCATGTTTAAAATCTTTTATAAATTTATAAATTGTAAGTCAAGCAATTGTATACATTGTTTTACCAAAATAGGAAAGTTTCCATTCTTTTTCCTGTGTATTTGAGCTGAATTTGTCTGTATTTGCTTTGAAATTTTTATCAGGAAATCGGTGTTAGCATGTTGTTAGCGTTAAAATCAATCAAATCAATTACAAAGATAGAAAAAAGCTTGGAGAAAAACAATTTACCAACCACCGTAAAAGTTACACAATGCACTTTTTGAAACTTTTCCTCTGCCTTTTTATTATTTATAAATTCTAAGTTATGCAATTGTACACTTTGTTTTACCTAAATAAGAAAGTTTCCATTCTTTTTCCTGTGTTTTTGAGCTGAATTTGTCACAAATCTTGCAATTGAATGTCACCATCTAATTATAAAGCTTTTTTTATCAGGAATTGGGTGCTAGCATGCTAATTGCTGTTAGCTTCCTTGTTAGCTTCTGAACGTCGTGAAAAACTTTTATATAAACTCGTGACAGTGGATAATTAGGATGCTATTTCTGTTCCTCATGTTATCCAGATGACACAAATCAGTTACAGCGACTTTTTTGTGAACTCAATATTTCGGGAATGAACAGAAAGCAAAAACATGATGAAATACTCCGAAATCCACTTTTCTTATTATTTTACACAACTGTTTGTCACGTACATTCAGATATGAAATTGGCAGATTCTATTCTTCAGGAGGATCAAAATTAAGCAAGTTATTTATTATTTTCCAAATGATAATACGTTAATTTGACCGTATATACCAGAGGTCTTCAACAGGGGGGTCGCGACCCCTACGGGGGTCGCGGAGGTACTGCAGGTACTTTTGATTTCACTTTAAAATAATATTATTTTATATTTTATACTGTAAAATACAGTATTAACCTGTGTATTATTTCCTTGTATTGGATGTACCATAACAGAGTTCAATGTTTATACACTAAGCTCAATTTAATATAAAACACAATTCTATGCCGTATATATAGTAGGGGGTCCCTGGCCCAGTTCGCCATCTGTTTGGGGGTCCCTGGCCTGAAAAATGTTGAAGACCCCTGGTATATACAAATGAAGATAGCTAATCCACTAGCCGCTGAATTCAATAATATAACACTTGTAAGTGGCGATGTTTTCAAGTGAACAAGCTAATAATAATAACAGGCACGCAGTGATACGACTCGAGAGAAAATAGCACGGGATTTAGACTTCTTGGTTCTTGACATCTTCTCATTAAATTTCTCAGTTCTTCTTGGTTCTTCTTGACATCTTCTCATTAAATTTCTCAGTTCTTCTTGGTTATTCTTGGCATCTTACTACATTTCTCAGTTATTCTTGGCATCTTCTCACTAAATTTCTCAGTTCTTCTTGGCATCTTCTCATTAAAGTTCTCGGTTCTTCTTGGCATCTTCTCATTAAAGTTCTCAGTTCTTGTTGGTTATTCTTGGCATCTTACTACATTTCTTATTTCTTATTGGCATCTTCTCATTAAATTTCTCAGTTCTTCTTGGTTCTTCTTGGCATCTTACTACATTTCTCAGTTCTTCTTGGCATCTTCTCATTAAATTTCTCGGTTCTTCTTGGCATCTTCTCATTAAAGTTCTCAGTTCTTCTTGGTTCTTCTTGGCATCTTACTACATTTCTCAGTTCTTCTTGGCATCTTCTCATTAAATTTCTCAGTTCTTCTTGGCATCTTCTCATTAAAGTTCTCAGTTCTTGTTGGTTATTCTTGGCATCTTACTACATTTCTTATTTCTTCTTGGCATCTTCTCATAAAATTTCTCAGTTCTTCTTGGTTCTTATTGACATCTTACTACATTTCTCAGCTCTTCTTGGTTCTTCTTGGCATCTTCTCACTAAAGTTCTTAGTTCTTGGCATCTTCTCACTAAAGTTCTCAGTTCTTGTTGGTTCTTCTTGGCATCTTACTACATTTTTCAGTTCTTCTTGGCATCTTCTCATTAAATTTCTCAGTTCTTCTTGGTTCTTCTTGGCATCTTCTCACTAAATTTCTCCGTCCATTCCTTTTTCTTCATGGTTATTTCTCACGTTGAGTACCAGTTTGAACCTCCACCTAACTACCAGTCCAACCATTACG
This sequence comes from Paratrypauchen microcephalus, assembly GCA_036785185.1. NCBI lineage: Eukaryota > Metazoa > Chordata > Actinopteri > Gobiiformes > Gobiidae > Paratrypauchen > Paratrypauchen microcephalus. Next base: position 5,163,395 of record JAVJIX010000045.1, on the reverse strand, counting down.
TCTACAATGCCCTTTCATCGGATTCTTTCTATCGATCGCCAACTCGAACTGGAGAACTCTCTGACTGTCTGCGGTAATACGGGAGGAGGAAAAAAAAAAAAAAAAACAGCTCTCCAACTCAAGTGGCTTCATAAAACGTTTTGCTAGAGATACGGAAAAGAACATAGCGCTGACGGCGTGGCTGAGTAGACGTGATGACTGTGATTGTTCAGATTGGTGTAATTTCATGCACTTCTGCCACGAGGGGCTCGGCATTACAGACCGCCGAGAAAATAGGGCCTTCGCTTAAGTCTGAATTGTATGGTGGCTCCTGAGGTCAAATACAGTATTGCAATGGCGATGCAGAAAATGTTTATGTAATATATACTAGAACTACTACTACTACTACTACTACTACTACTACTACTGTTACAAGTACTACCACTACTACTGCTAAAGATACTGCTAATACTACTATTTCTACTGAAGCTGCTACTACTTCTACTGCTACTACTGCTAATACCATCACTACGACTACTACTACTAATACTAATACTAATACTTTTATTACTTCTACTGTTACTACTACTACTACAGTTACAAGTACTGTCACTACTACTGCCAGAGATACTGCTAATACTACTACTTCTACTGAAGCTGCTATTTCTACTACTTCTACTTCTAATGCTAGTACTGATGATACCTTTACTACTACTACTACTACTACTACTACTACTACTACTTCTACTGTTACTACTACTACAGTTACAAGTACTGCCACTACTACTGCGAGAGATACTGCTAATACTACTATTTCTACTGAAGCTGCTATTTCTACTACTTCTACTTCTACTGCTAATACTGCTAATACCATCACTACGACTACAACTACTACTACTACTTCTACTACTTCTCCTGTTACTACTACTACAGTTACAAGTACTGCCACTACTACTGCCAGAGATACTGCTAATACTATTACTTCTACTGAAGCTGCTATTTCTACTATTTCTACTTCTAATGCTAATACTGATAATACCTTTACTATTACTACTACTACTACTACTTCTACTGTTACTACTACTACAGTTACAAGTACTGCCACTACTACTGCGAAAGATGCTAATTACTGTGACTACTACTACTACTACTACTACTACTTCTACTACTACTGCTACTACTACTATAACTACTGCTACTACTACTTCTACTGTTACTACTACTACAGTGACAAGTACTACCACTACTACTGCTAGAGATACTGCTAATACTACTATTTCCACTGAAGCTGTTACTTCTACAACTACTGCTACTACTGCTAATACCTTTACTACTACTCTTACTACGACTACTACTACTAGTGCTATTACTGAATTAGTACAACTACTGCTAAAACCATTACTACTATAATAAATATAAATAATAATAATAATACATTTTATTTATATAGCGCTTTTCATGACACTCAAAGATGCTTCTACTTTTACTACTACTACTACTACTACTACTACTACTACTACTACTACTACTACTGCTACTACTGCTGCTAGAGATGTTGCTAATACTACTGAAGCTGCTATTTGTACTACTACTACTACTGCTAACACCATTACTACTACTGTTACTATAACTACAATTACTACTACTACTTCTGCTGTTAATACTACTACTACAGTTACAAGTACTACCACTACTACTGCTAGAAATACTGCTAATACTACTACTTCCACTGAAGCTGTTACTTCTACAACCACTGCTAATACCATTACTACTACTGTTACTACGACTACGACTACTTCTACTAGTACTGTTACTGAATTACTACAACTACTGCTATTACTGCTAATACCTTTACTACTACTATTACTACGACGACTACTACTACTGATACTGAATTACTACAACTACTGCTGCTACTGCTAATACCATTACTACTACTACTACTACTGTTACTACTTAATGTACATATGGAAAAGAAAAGGACTAGTTGTTTTGAAAATCTTAAATGTCGCGTTGGAACCTAATATCATAAGGGCCAATGCACTTTGCTGTATATAACAAAATAAACAGGTTAGTATTGATTAGAAATTGGATATCGTGTTTCAAAACGGCAATGCAGTCGATGAAGTACAATTATAGATCTTGTTTACATAGTCCAATTTTAGTCATGGTTTTATTATTTACTATCAAGATTAATGGTTTAATTTGATCATTTCTTCATCCCAGAGTGTAATATGTTTTTGATCACTGTCCAAACGCCTTTTCCAACGCCAAAGTTTGATTACTACTCCTACTACTTTTAATACTTCATACATTTACTTCTATATGTTTTACTAAAGATCTGAAATAACACATGTTAAAACTTTGGGTTTATACGACAATGAGAGACAAAATATACCGACAGTATATAGGAAACTGAGACACTGTGACAAAGCTAGTATCTACTACTGCTACTACTACTACTACTACTACTACTACTACTACTACTACTACTACTACTACTACTACTACTACTACTACTACTACTACTACTACTACTACTACTACTACTGCTGCTGCTGCTGCTGCTGCTGCTGCTGCTGCTACTATTACATAAAAATGCTACAACTCTCCTGACAAAAGAAACTAATATTACAGTCACTGTAATATAGCTACAGATAGTTACTACTACTACTGTTTCTACTACTGTTTCTACTACTACTGTTTCTACTACTACTACTACTACTACTACTACTGTATCTACTACTACTACTACCACTACTGTTTCTACTACTGTTACTACTACTACTGTTTCTACTACTACTACTACTACTACTACTACTACTACTACTACTACTGTTTCTACTACTACTGTTACTTAGGGTGACCACCGGCATGACACAGGAAAGGAGGACACTTGTGTCCAAAAAGGAGGACAAAGGCCCTAAAGTGAGGACACCTTGTTTTTTTTTTGTTTTTTTTGCAGGAAGGGGAACGGTCAAGAAAAACAACTTATGAATAATGTATGAAGTCAACATATATTTATTAACATGGAACACCCATCAAAAATAAAAATGTGGCAAATTAGGGTCAAGATGATATGAACAAAAAACAATATCATCACTAATTCACTGAAAAAACACAGTCTTTGCCATGCCATCATATGGCAGAAGAAAGAAATTTCACTTTTAAGAGGTAAGATCTCGCTACCTGGATTTGTGGAATTCGCACAAAATCCCCAAAATATTATTTGCAATTATGAAAGCCGTAATGTAAATATTGTAACGTATTTTAACTGTCTACATTGAGAGGAAACGTAAGCGAAACCTGTTACGCATGGCACTAAAGAAAACAACATTTTAAGGGACAGTAATAAGGCGATGAAGATGGAAGAAGGAGCCAAGTTGCACCTCAAAGAGTGGCTGATAGCGCAGATAGAGAGCGGACAATACGAGGGGCTGACAGGCTGTATCAGCTGCGCGCGGCGCGCATCGCAAATGTTTGCATACGACACAACATCGCAGAGTAGCAAGTGTAAATAATGGGTGGGGATTTATGACGATGTATGCAACGGAGGCAGACGAGGGTCCGAAAGGAGGACAAAATAAAAAAAGGAGGACACGTGACAGACGGCCTGACAGACAGCTCTAAAACCGGACTGTCCGGACGAAATCCGGACGAATGGTCACCCTACTGTTACTACTACTGTATCTACTACTACTACTACTGTATCTACTACTACTACTACTACTGTTTCTACTACTGTTTCTACTACTACTGTTTCTACTACTACTACTGCTACTGCTACTACTACTACTACTACTACTACTGTTTCTACTACTACTACTACTACTGTTTCTACTACTACTACTATTACTGCTACTACTATATACAGTGCCGTGAAAAAGTATTTGCCCCCTTCCTGATTTCTGTGTTTTTTGCATATTTATCACTCAAAACATTGTCAGATCATCAAACCAATTTTAATATCACACAGAAACAACCCAAGGAAAGACAAAATTCAGTTTTTGAATGATGATTCCATTTATTAGTGCACAAAAAAAATCTAAACCTATCTGGCCCTATGTGAAAAAGTAATTGCCCCCTTAATCTAATAGCCAGTTGAGCCTCCTTTGACAGCAATAACTGTAACCAAACGTTTGCGATAATTGGTGATGAGTCTTTCACACCGCTGGGGAGGGATTTTGGCCCACTCTTCTATGCAGAATTGTTTCAATTCTGCCATATTGGAGGGTTTTCTTGTATGAACTGCCCGTTTAAGGTCACACCACAGCATCTCAATCGGATTTAAATCCGGACTTTGACTTGGCCACTCCAAAACCTTAATTTTGTTTTCTTTGAGCCATTCAGAGGTGGACTTGCTGGTGTGTTTTGGATCATTGTCCTGTTGCATGATCCAAGAGCGCTTGAGTTTGAGGGCACGAACTGATGGCCGGACATTCTCCTTCAGGATCTTCTGGTAAACAGCAGAATTCATTTTTCCGTCAATCACAGCAAGTTGTCCTGGTCCTGAGGCAGCAAAGCAGGCCCAGACCATCACACTGCCACCACCATGCTTTACTGTGGGCACCATGTTCTTTTTATCAAATGCTGTGCCATTTTTACGCCAGATGAAACGGGCTGCAGACCTTCCAAAAAGTTCAATTTTAGACTCATCGGTCCACAAAATGTTTCTCCAAAAGTCTTGAGGGTCATCAAGGTGCTTTTTGGCAAAGGTGAGACGAGCCTTTGTGTTCTTTTGTGAAAGCAGTGGTTTTCTCCTGGGAACTCTTCCATGGATGCCATTTTTGGCCAGTGTTTTTCTAATGGTGGAGTCATGAACACTGACCTTAACTGAGGCCAACGAGGCCTGTAGTTCTTTCGATGTGCGTCTAGGTTCTTTTGTGACTTCCTGAATGAGCCGTCGTCGCACTCTTGGAGTAATCTTAGTTGGTCGACCACTCCTGGGAAGGGTTGCAACTGTTCCCAGTTTCCTCCATTTTTGAATAATGGCTCTGACAGTGGTTCGCTGGAGCCCCAGAGCTTTGGGAATGGCTTTGTAACCTTTTCCTGAATTATAGACTTCTATCACTTTTTTTCTCATTTGTTCTTGAATTTCTTTGGATCGTGGCATGATGTGTTTGTTCTTGAGATGTTGTAGCCAACTTCACTTTGTTTGACAGGAACTATTTAAGTGATTTCTTGATTCAACACAGGTGGTGACAATCAGGTGTGGGTGTGGCATGTAGAACTGAACTAAGTTTTCTCAAAACTGTGGTTAGTCACAGTTAGTTTGTGATTTAACAAGAGGGGACAATTACTTTTTCACATAGGGCCAGATAGGTTTAGATTTTTTTTGTGCACTAATAAATGGAATCATCATTCAAAAACTGAATTTTGTCTTTCCTTGGGTTGTTTCTGTGTGATATTAAAATTGGTTTGATGATCTGACAATGTTTTGAGTGATAAATATGCAAAAAACACAGAAATCAGGAAGGGGGCAAATACTTTTTCACGGCACTGTATATATATATATATATATATATATATATATATATATATATATATATATATATATATATATATATGGCTTTATTTGTTGTATGCACACACTCACTGGTATTGGGATATATGAAAAATCTGGTATTCGGTATGAAGCGGTATACCGCCCAGCCCTGTGTGAAACTACAATCAATATTTACCACTTTCTCATAGCCGTAATTAGAAAAACACATAAGCCGGTTATCCACGCTCTAAAGAGTTTTATTCTATATAATGCTCTGTCTTTTGTATTGTTGTATTTTCTGTTTTTAATTGGAAAGCACTTTGGTCACCATTGGTGTTGTAAAGGGCTATATAAATAAAGATTGATTGATTGATTGATTGAAGACGACACAACACGTTTTTTCCATTAGCAAATCTCTCTCTTGGGATGTTACTAACTTAACCTCAGTGAGCCAAAGTGGTAAATCACATGTGGATGAATATATAATGTGAAAAGCAACGTTGTGAATCAATTTGAGATGATCTAATGGTTAAATTATAGTTCCTCGAGCGGAGAGCGGTGCTTAAGTACGCCGTTACATTCAGTCTAACAAAAGGACGGCTAAAATTGCCAATGTTTCACGCCGGCTGGCCGTGAAGTGTGCTGATGTCGGATGAAGGGACGGTGTAAGTGGCAGAGGGGTATCGAGTGATCTGATGACACTTTAAAAGTTTGGAGAGAAGATTGTCAAGAAATTTGGATTTTTAAGGAACTGTAGGTAACTGTTGTGATTGTATCTGCGTTTCCTACTCTGTTCATGTTCTTGCATCACTGAAGAGAGAGTTGGGATGTTCGCGCCCCATGTTGGCTGCTTTAAGGTCCATGGTCCTGTCCATTTCCAAGACTTTTTGTTGTTTACAATGACAAATAAAGCTTCCATTCCATGAACATTTTCCAAAAAAGGCTTGGAAATAAATTGACAAAGATGAAAACGAAAAGCAAGTTATCTATAATTTCAGTTAGTTTTAGTTTTGTAAACACATTACAGTTTCAGTTATCGTTTTTTTTTGCTTTTAATTGTCTTAGTTTAGTTTAGTCCTGGTTTAGTCCTGGTTTAGTCCTGGTTTAGTGCTTGTTTAGTCCTGCTTTAGTCCTTGTTTAGTCCTTGTTTGGTCCTTGTTTAGTCCTAGTTTAGTCCTGTTTTAGTCCTGGTTTAGTCCATGTTTAGTCCTTGTTTAGTCCTAGTTTAGTCCTTGTTAAGTCGTAGTTTAGTCCTGGTTTAGTCCTAGTTTAGTCCTGTTTTACTCCTGGTTTAGTCCTTGTTTTGTCCTAGTTTAGTCCTGCTTTAGTCCTAGTTTAGTCCTGTTTTAGTCCTGTTGTAGTCCTTGTTTAGTCATGGTTTAGTCCTTGTTTAGTCCTGTTTTAGTCCTAGTTTAGTTCTTGTTTAGTCCTGTTTTAGTCCTTGTTTAGTCCTAGTTTAGTCCTGTTTTAGTCCTTGTATAGTCCTTGTTTGGTCCTTGTTTAATCCTAGTTTAGTCCTGGTTTAGTCCATGTTTAGTCCTTGTTTAGTCCTGGTTTAGTCCTTGTTAAGTCGTAGTTTAGTCCTGGTTTAGTCCTAGTTTAGTCTTGTTTTACTCCTGGTTTAGTCCTTGTTTTGTCCTAGTTTAGTCCTGCTTTAGTCCTAGTTTAGTCCTGTTTTAGTCCTTGTTTAGTTCTTGTTTAGTCCTTGTTTAGTCCTGTTTTAGTCCTAGTTTAGTTCTTGTTTCGTCCTGTTTTAGTCCTTGTTTAGTCCTAGTTTAGTCCTGTTTTAGTCCTTGTTTGGTCCTTGTTTAATCCTAGTTTAGTCCTGTTTTAGTCCTGGTTTAGTCCTTGTTTAGTCCTGCTTTAGTCTTGGTTTGGTCCTAGTTTAGTCCTAGTTTAGTCCTTGTTTAGTCCTGGTTTAGTCCTAGTTTAGTCCTTGTTTAGTCCTGGTTTAGTCCTTGTTTAGTCCTGCTTTAGTCTTGGTTTGGTCCTAGTTTAGTCCTAGTTTAGTCCTTGTTTAGTCCTGGTTTAGTCCTGGTTTAGTCCTAGTTTAGTCCTTGTTTAGTCATGGTTTAGTCCTTGTTTAGTCCTAGTTTAGTCCTGTTTTAGTCCTTGTTTAGTCCTAGTTTAATCCTGTTTTAGTCCTTGTTTAGTCCTTGTTTGGTCTTTGCTTAATCCTAGTTTAGTCCTGGTTTAGTCCTGGTTTAGTCCTTGTTTAGTCCTGTTTTAATCCTTGTTTAGTTCTAGTTTAGTCCTGTTTTAGTCCTTGTTTAGTTGAAGTTTAGTTCTGTTTTAGTCCTGCTTTAGTCCTTGTTTAGTCCTGCTTTAGTCCTGGTTTAGTCCTAGTTTAGTCCTTGTTTAATCCTGCTTTAGTCTCCCGAGCCCACATTTCTTCGTGGAGGGTGCGCCACCTGCTTGTGTCCATAGAGATGTTTCCTGGAATTGTCCACTGTCTGATATTAAACTTACATTTAGTCTTTGACAGGACAGAAGAGGAAGGAGGGGAGGAAGGACGAGAGTAATGACAGAGAAAGAGGGAGGTGTTAGGAGGAAAAGAGTGGAAAAAGAAGGAGAGAGAGGCGAAAGATGGATGGATGAAACGGGCGATCCTAAATATTTCGGCGGCTGCTTGGTCGGCTGATGTACGGCGTCATAAAGAGTACACAGTCACATCTCGCTGTCAGAACATGAAGAAGAGGAGGAGAGGAAGAGAAAAAAAGGATGAGGAGGGCGCTTTTGAGCCGGGATTCAATTATTCTGATGCATGACGTTCATTTGGAATGGGCTTAAATAAATTGGAAAAAAAAGAGGACCAAAAAGATGGTGCGAAATGAATTTGAGATTTTGAGGAACATTTTTGTTTGAGAAAGTACAAAAAATGATTAAAACCATCTTGGCAAGACCCTTACATGTGTAATCAATGGAATTCTGATTGGATATGGGCAGAAAAACTCATTCCAAATGCTAAAACCCACTCCAACAGAATTTTAATTAACTTTTTTGATTAAACATTATTATGGACAAAATTTCGGTACACAATTTGATGCCATATTTAAAGGTCCTATATTACACAAATTGTGAGTTTTAGGCCCCGTTTACACGTACGAGGATCATTCAAAAAGTTCTAAGACAAAATAAAAAACAACTTTATTTTTGAAAATAACAAAATTATTTTTCTACATAACATCCACCTAAGTCAATACACTTCTGCGAGCGATGTTTCCACCCAAAAATTCCTTCTTGATAGAATTCTGGAGCTTGTCTAGTCAACCAGGTCACAACCTCCATCTTCGCTTCAAGTATGACTGAAATCTTGGTCCTTTTAAATGTTCCTTCAACTTTGGAAATAAGAAGAAAAAAAAAACATCCATAAACATTGTGCAAAGCTTCAATAATTTCTTTAGGTTTCCATTGAAGTTTTGTTAGAAATTTAGTGTTCGCTCGGACTTCAGATTGGCTCATTTTGGAGGGTCAAAAAGTGGGTTGTGCAATATGTAACGTAACTCTTTGAATAACAAAGCTAGAATGCCGAAACTTGTCAAATGTGTTTATCAGTCATCAGTGGTACGATTCAAGGTAATTTTGTTGAACTAGTTCGACTTTGTGTCCTTGGGCAAGACACTTAACCCCACCTCGCCCCCAGTGTCTGTGGACACTGGTAGCCCCCATGGCAGAAGATACATCAAGGCCTGTTGTGACGTGAGCCGTCCTCCTGTGGACCCACCACCTGCGGAAGGATTCATGGGGGCTGGTGCATTGTGTTCTGGGCAGCAGAACACTGCTTGGACTGCTGCCCCCGCGACCCAGAAAATGGAAAAGCGGAAGAAAATGAATGAATGAATGAATGAATGAGTTCGACTCATTTTGAATTCATGGCATTTGTCTTAAAACGTTTTGAATGACCCTCGTACACTGGTATTTTTAAAAACAGAGACGTTTCCCTTCGTTTGTACCCATCTTTTACACGCAAACGGCAAATTCACCTCAGTTTTTTACTATGTGATAGCTATATTCTAGTTATTATTATTATTTAGTGTTTTATGTTCGCACCTTATCACTGAGACAAGTTCCTAGTCTGTGAATTGTGTTCACTTGACAATGGCAATAAAATGCGTGAAAAGTCCCTCAGTCGTCCAGGTAGAATCCATGATAAAAGGAGAAGTTCAATTTGTCAACTGGACAAAGTTTGTTTGGTTGAAAACGTTTCGCCGCTCATCCGAGAGGCTTCGTCAGCTCTGGTTCTAGTGCTGGTTAGACACTGCTTATATCTAGCTGCCGGGAGGCGCTCCCTACACTGAAATAGCTCTGAAACGATCCCTACTAATCTGTCTCTTTGTTTTTCAAATTATTCAACGCCTAACGACCCTCTCCACCCCTCTTCGATTCTTAAACCAAGTCAAAACAGACAAAGAAACATTAGGGCAGGGCAGAGGGGATGGAGAGGGTCGTTAGGCGTTGAATAGGGAGGCGAAACTAGTCGCCAGAGTAATTTGAAAAACAAAGAGACAGATTAGTGGGGATCGTTTCAGAGCTATTTCAGTGTAGGGAGCGCCTCCTGGCAGCAAGATATAAGCAGTGTCCAACCAGCACTAGAACCAGAGCTGACGAAGCCTCTCGGATGAGCGGCGAAACGTTTTCAACCAAACAAACTTTGTCCAGTTGACAAATTGAACTTTTTTTATAATGGCAATAAAAGTCTTTCTGATTCTGATTCTGAAAACGAGTCTTTCTAAAAACTCCAGCTAGAGTGGAGATTCTGGAAAAACTACGGATTCGTGTTTCCGTGTAAAGTGAGATAAACAGAGTTTTAGGCAGCTGCACCAAAAGTGTGATTCGGATTGGCTTGCAGAGCGTTCCCCTTCGTTTTCAGAAGCAAATTCGCCATTTGCGTGTAAAAGATGGGTACAAATGAAGGGAAATGTCTCTGTTTTTAAAAATACCAGTGTACGTGTAAACGGAAAACGGAGAGAGAGAAATATTCATTTCTCAACATACCTGATTATGTGTAAACGTAGCCTTAAGCCATGTTATAATGGTGTTACCTCATCCAAAACAGACCTGGAGTTGTGTTTTGTTTCATTTAAACATCTCCAAAGCTGAAAATGCTCCAAAATTATTCAAAATTATGAATGTCATGAAGTGGTGACTTTCAACTTAAGAGCTCCTTTTACCTTTAGTTCAGTAGAGATTGGCATTTCCAGGGCTGAAATGATCCAAATGTTTCGCGTGAAGGTGTGTGGAGTTTAAATTCCATGAAAATTCCATGAAAATGTTATTGACATCCAAAAAATAATCTTACACACACTGATGTCTGTGCTGCTTACAATCTTGCACTTTACAAATTGCACCTTCACTTATTGCACCTTTCATATTGCACATTTCATTCTACCTCATACCTCGAGTATATGTTTACCTGTATATCTTATGTCTATTTATTGTCGATGTCTGTGTACACTTCATGTCCACGAGTGTAGCTGTTTGTTTGTGCATGTGTGTGTTTTTAGTTTAAATTGCACATTTGATGTCTGGTGAAACGCAATTTCAATCCTCTGTGTAATCCCTGTTACATAGTGCTTGTTTAGTCTTGCTTTAGTCCTAGTTTAGTCCTGCTTTACTCCTGGTTTAGTCCTAGTTTAGTCTTGCTTTAGTCCTTGTTTAGTCCTTGTTTAGTCCTTGTTTAGTCCTGCTTTAGTCCTGCTTCAGTCCTAGTTTAGTCTTGCTTTAGTCCTGGTATAGTCCTGCTTTAGTCCTGCTTTAGTCCTGCTTTAGTCGTGGTTTAGTCCTGGTTTAGTCCTAGTTTAGTCCTTGTTTAGTCCTGCTTTAGTCCAGCTTTAGTCCTTGTTTAGTCCTTGTTTAGTTCTAGTTTAGTCCTGGTTTAGCCCTGGTTTAGTCCTTGTTTAGTCCTTGTTTAGTCCTTGTTTAGTCCTCCTTTAGTCCTGCTTTAGTCCTGGTTTAGTCCTAGTTTAGTCTTTCTTTAGTCCTAGTTTAGTCCTTTTATAGTCCTGGTTTAGTCCTAGTTTAGTCCTGGTTTAGTCCTAGTTTAGTCCTTGTTTAGTCCTGCTTTAGTCCAGCTTTAGTCCTTGTTTAGTTCTAGTTTAGTCCTGGTTTAGTCCTGGTTTAGCCCTGGTTTAGTCCTTGTTTAGTCCTTGTTTAGTCCTCCTTTAGTCCTGCTTTAGTCCTGGTTTAGTCCTAGTTTAGTCTTTCTTTAGTCCTAGTTTAGTCCTTTTATAGTCCTGGTTTAGTCCTGGTTTAGTCCTAGTTAAGTCCTGGGTTAGTCCTAGTTTAGTCCTGGTTTAGTTTATCTGTAATTTCAGTTAGTTTTAGTTAGTTTTGTAAAAACACAATACAGTTTCAGTCATCATTTTTCTTTTTTCTTTTGCTGTTTTTATTTATTTCAGTTAACGAAAATGTTTTTTCAATTTTAGTTTTCGTTTTTTCACTTGTTTTCGTTAACTATAATAACCTTGGTGGATTGACAGTAAAGTACACTTTGACTTTGACTTAAAAACACAGTGGAGCACTTCCTGTATTACCACATGATGACATCACAAGGTGGACCAGAGCGTTTTCCGTGAGAGAAGATCTAGAGTTCGTGCGTTGAACATGTGTGAGCGAAACAAAACACAACTCCAGCTGTGTTTGTGTTGAGGAAACTACTTTATAACAAAGATCAGAAAACAAAAACGTAAAAGTAAACATTGAAAATAAAATTGTTTTTTCACGTTTAATGATTTAGTTGCATTATTAGTCGTGTTATTTCTATATTCCCTGACCCTTGTGATCTGTGTGTGGGTTGCGTTGCTAAAAGAGCCGGCGTTGTTGCGCTGAAAGCCTCTTAATTACCCCGTCTTGGGCTGACAGTCGGCCGTGACAGTTCCGCACGGGGGGAAGTGGGAGCTTGTCACCGAACACTCACGTCAGAACTATATTTAAGAATAAAACTCTGGAATGTGTCTCTGCTCGGTATGTGGTGGGCAGGCAGCGAAGACAGGCCGGAGATGATATAAAGGCTTATGGAGGCTAGTGGAAGGAAAAGTTTGATTTTGCATGAAAATATTTTACTTAATTGTGGAAAAAAAGTTTCATAATGAAGAAATAGTTTATTAAAGGTCCTTTGTGATGCAAATTGGACTCTTGTGAGCTTTAAGTCAACAAAAAAACAAATAAAAATACACACCAAAACTTCCAAATTTACCGACTCTAAAAAAGGCTTGGAAATAAACTGACAAAGATGAAGCTTTAGTCCTTGTTTAGTCCTTGTTTAGTCCTGATTTAGTCCTTGTTTAGTCCTGCTTTAGTTCTAGTTTAGTCCTGGTATAGTCCTGGTTTAGTCCTGCTTTACTCCTGCTTTAGTCCAGGTTTAGTCCTAGTTTAGTCTTGCTTTAGTCCTGGTATAGTCCTGGTTTAGTCCTGCTTTAGTCCAGGTTTAGTCCTTTTTAGTCCTTGTTTAGTCCTTGTTTAGTCCTGATTTAGTCCTTGTTTAGTCCTGGTTTAGTCCTGCTTTAGTTCTAGTTTAGTCCTGGTATAGTCCTGGTTTAGTCCTGCTTTACTCCTGCTTTCGTCCAGGTTTAGTCCTAGTTTAGTCTTGCTTTAGTCCTGGTATAGTCCTGGTTTAGTCCTGCTTTAGTCCAGGTTTAGTCCTTTTTAGTCCTTGTTTAGTCCTTGTTTAGTCCTTGTTTACTTCTAGTTTAGTCCTGCTTTAGTCCTTGTTTAGTCCTTGTTTAGTGCTGGTTTAGTCCTTGTTTAGTCCTGCTTTAGTCCTGATTTAGCCCTTGTTTAGTCCTTGTTTAATCCTAGTTTAGTCCTGCTTTAGTCCTGGTTTAGTCTTAGTTTAGTCCTTGTTTAGTCCTGCTTTAGTACTGCTTTACTCTTTGTTTAGTCTTGCTTTAGTCCTAGTTTAGTCCTGGTATAGTCCTGCTTTACTCCTGCTTTACTCCTGCTTTAGTCCTGGTTTAGTTTATCTCTAATTTCATTTAGTTTTAGTTAGTTTTGTAAACACACAATACAGTTTCAGTTATTCAGTTTTTCTTTTCTCTTTTAATTGTCGTTTTTATTTACTGTATTTCAGAAAATATTTTTTCAATTTTAGTTCTTGTTTTTTAATTCGTTTTCGTTAACTATTATAACCTTGGTGGAGGTATTTCAACATATATAAGCTGTAGTGGTATAGAAGTATCAGTTTTGGGAACAGTTGGAGTATCAGTAAATATAACTTTAAAATACTGTAGTAAACATATGAACGAAGTTGTCGCAGCAAAGTAAAAGTACTTCTATTATATAGTGTGTTTTCTGAGTATTTAATTTTGAATTAACTGCACTTTTCCTTTGATACTGTTCTGATATGTGCTTCCCGGTTGTGTCAAAAGCAGGATTTGATGTCCATAAACAGTTTTTAAAGCTTTTAGGCCATTTAGTTTCCAGTGAAAGACGATATTTTATTTTATTATATTTTAATTTAGGACTTGTTTAGTCCTGCTTTAGTTCTAGTTTAGTCCTGGTTTAGTCCTTGTTTAGTCCTTGTTTAGTCCTGCTTTAGTCCTTGTTTAGTCCTAGTTTAGTCCTGCTTTAGGCCTAGTTTAGTCCTGCTTTAGTCCTTGTTTAGTCCTTGTTTTGTCCTGCTTTAGTCCTTGTTTAGTCCTAATTTAGTCCTTGTTTAGTCCTAGTTTAGTCCTAGTTTAGTCCTGATTTAGTCCTTGTTTAGTCCTGCTTTAGTCATTGTTTAGTCCTGCTTTAGTCCTAGTTTAGTCCTGGTTTAGTCCTAGTTTAGTCCTGCTTTAGTCCTTGTTTAGTCCTTGTTTAGTCCTGCTTTAGTCCTAGTTTAGTCCTGGTTTAGTCCTAGTTTAGTCCTGCTTTAGTCCTTGTTTAGTCCTGCTTTAGTCCTGGTTTTGTCCTTATTTAGTCCTTGTTTAGTCCTAGTTTAGTCTTACTTTAGTCCTAGTTTAGTCCTGGTTTAGTCCTAGTTTAGTCCTGATTTAGTCCTAATTTAGTACATGTTTAGTCTTAGTTTAGTTCTGCTTTAGTCCTAGTTTAGTCCTTGTTTAATCCTAGTTTAGTCTTGCTTTAGTCGTAGTTTAGTCCTGGTATAGTCCTGGTTTAGTCCTTGTTTAGTCCTGCTTTAGTCCTGGTTTAGTCCTTGTTTAGTCCTGGTATAGTCCTGGTTTAGTCCTGCTTTAGTCCTGGTTTAGTCCTTGTTTAGTCCTGGTTTAGTCCTAGTTTAGTCGCAGCAAAGTAAAAGTACTTCTATTATATAGTTTGTTTTCTGAGTATTTAATTTTGAATTAACTGCACTTTTCCTTTGATACTGTTCTGATACGTGCTTCCCGGTTGTGTCAAAAGCAGGATTTGATGTCCATAAACAGTTTTTAAAGCTTTTAGGCCATTTAGTTTCCAGTGAAAGAAGATATTTTCCAACACCTGATACACTAACATTTTACAGTAATGCTCAGTTTTCCCAGCAAACACAGAGAAGCCATTTACTTTAGTTCCTCTATACCTGCTGCAATGAAAAGTAGTTTGGGCATGTTGACACTACTGCAAAACGTATGTCAAAGTACTTCACTGTCAAACTACTGCAGTACGTACACAGAGAGGTAGTGCAGAGTTACTTTGGTCCGGTGTGTCGGGGCGGTGAGTCATCCTGAGACTGTGGAAGTAGAAAGTTATGTAATAGACGCAGTGATTCAGAGCAGAGATGGGAGTAGTAACAGACTGGTAAAGGTTGGGTTTGTTAGATAAAGTACACATTGAATCCAGTGCAGAGCGATTTATCTATAATTTCAGTTAGTTTGAGTTAGTTTTGTAAACACACAATATAGTTTCAGTTATCTTTTTTTTTCTTTTAATTGTCCTAGTTTAGTCCTGCTTTAGTTCTTGTTTAATCCTAGTTTAGTCCTGCTTTAGTCCAGGTTTAGTCCTGCTTTAGTCCTGCTTTACTACTGCTTTACTCCAGCTTTAGTCCAGGTTTAGTCTTAGTTTAGTCCTGATTTAGTCCTTGTTTAGTCCTAGTTTAGTTCTAGTTTAGTCCTGCTTTACTACTGCTTTACTCCAGCTTTAGTCCAGGTTTAGTCTTAGTTTAGTCCTGATTTAGTCCTTGTTTAGTCCTAGTTTAGTTCTAGTTTAGTCCTGCTTTACTACTGCTTTACTCCAGCTTTAGTCCAGGCTTAGTCTTAGTTTAGTCCTGATTTAGTCCTTGTTTAGTCCTAGTTTAGTTCTGGTTTAGTCCTTGTTTAGTCCTTGTTTAATCCTAGTTTAGTCCTGCTTTAGTACTGCTTTACTCCAGCTTTAGTCCAGGTTTAGTCTTAGTTTAGTCCTGATTTAGTCCTTGTTTAGTCCTAGTTTAGTTCTAGTTTAGTCCGTGTTTAGTCCTTGTTTAATCCTAGTTTAGTCCTGCTTTAGTACTGCTTTAGTCCTGCTTTAGTCCAGGTTTAGCCCTGCTTTAGTCCTGGTTTAGTCCTGTTTAGTCCTAGTTTAGTCCTGCTTTAGTCCTGGTTTAGTCCTAGTTTATTCCTGGTTTAGTTTATCTGTAATTTCATTTAGTTTTAGTTAGTTTTGTAAACACACAATACAATTTCAGTTATCTTTTATTTATTTTTTTATTGTGATTTTTATTTATTTCAGTTACCGAAAATATTTGTTTCAATTTTAGTTTTCGTTTTTTCGTTCGTTTTCATTAAATATAGTAACCTTGGTGGAGGTACCTTTCAACATGTATAAGTTGTAGTATATTATGGAATCCAGTGCTTTTTCAAACCTTTATTTAAAAGTGCACTGTGTAACTTTTCGTTTGGGGGTCCGTCACCTGCTCGTTTCTATGGAAATGTCACTGCTCTGCCTGGGCTGTACCACAGTGTGACATTAAACAGCTCTACTTTACTTTTATATATACTGCTTCATACCGTTTTTTTTTGTTTTGTTTTTGTTTTTTAATGATATGGATTTTTCATATATCCCAATCCCAGTGAGTGTGTGCGTACAAAACGTGGGGAACACAGAGCGGTGGAACATGGCGGGACATTGTTTGAGAGGGGGACTGTTTTGCAGTGGTGTTTTGGATAGTATTTTCACTTTTGATGACATAGGCAGAGGTACACATGACTACTTCTTGTATTTTTGTTCTCTTCTTTTAAACTTTTCTTGACAAACTATTACTATTACTGAATTAATGTGAAACTAGAGCTGGGCGGTATGACCAAAAATTGATATCACGGTGTTTTTCAAAATTATATCGGTGTCACAGTGTTTGACAGTATTTTTTTTTCATGTACTAAGTGGTTCCATGTCTTTGGCGAAGTGGACAGTCACAGCGTTGGTATCGTATATCGTTCCACCGTTTGCTTTTCTTGTCGTAGGCGGTCCCCTTAGCAAACGCGTCTCTGAGTGACGTCTGAGTGGCGTTTTGTGTCGCGGCGCCGACTTGAACGTTCCCTGCAGACGTGGAAGAGGATGCAGATCTTAGTTTCGCGCATTCTTCATATACCAGGACGTGTTTGTGACGGAGGTGGTGAAGCAGATCGCTCGTGTCGCCTCCTGCGGCTACAACTTTAGCCCGACAACATTTACATACTGTAATACAGTTGTTTGATCAGCGTCAGATTTTTTAAAGCCGAAGTTCTTCCGCACGACTGACACGGCTCTGTTCCTCTGTGTCTGTAACATTTTCTCCGTGCATGTTGTTCACCGCTCAACACACACTGAGCTTCCACCGCTCTCACGCCACTGCAAAACAGTCCCCCTCTCAAACAATGTCCCGCGGCGTCACATTCCACCGCTCTGTGTTCCCGATGTTTTGTACGCACACACTCACCGGGAATGGGATATATGAAAAATTAATATCATACCAGTATTTGGTATGAAGCGGTATACCACCCAGCCTTAATTGTTTGCAACGGAAATAGAGACACTGACGCTATTTCAGTACTCAGACTAAAATGGCTAAAAACAACCAGCAGATTCTGACTTTGACCTTAGTCTTGGCACGGCTTCTTCATCCATCCCGAAGAGACCGAAGAGACAGTGCGCAGACTTTCTTGATAAAATAATAATGCCTTCCCGGTAGAGCTGCAGCTAAAATGTCTTTGTTTAAATGAGCCCGTGGACAAAGGGAAGTCTGGAGTCTGGGAATAGTGTGGAGTACATCCTGTGTGTGAATTATTTACATTTGTCGGACCCCTGACACTGGCCGGGGAGGGCCCGGGAGTGCAGGGGGCCACCGGAGCCTCAGGCAAACAACCCCGTGTACCGATTCAACCTGTGTGTTCTGATTATGAACTGCCCGGCTTCTCCGGAGAGTTACGTGAACAGAAAGTAAGTCAAATAAATAACTTCAAAAAGCAAAGTTTGGGTTTTGAGTATCTTTCGAAATACAAATACAAATATCTATAATTACTTCAAAAAACTACAATTTTAACAGTTTGCCAAAGTCAGTTTGTCTTTGACTTTGTGGGCAGTCCGTTACTATGGAAATGTCATCGAGTAGTAGGAGTAGCAGTAGTAGTAGTTTTAGTAGTAGTAGTAGCAGCAGTAGTAGCAGCAGTAGTAGCAGTAGTAGTAATAGTGTAGTAGTAGTAGTTGTAGTAGCAGTAGTAGTAGCACTAGTAGTAGGAGCAGTAGTAGTAGTAGTAGTTGTTGTAGTAGCAGTAGTAGTAGCAGCAGTAGTAGCAGTAATACTAGTAGCAGTAGTAGTAGTAGTAGTAGTGTAGTAGTAGTAGTAGTAGTTGTAGTAGCAGTAGTAGTAGTAGCAGTAGTAGTGGTAGTAGTGTAGTAATAGTAGTTGTTGTAGTAGCAGTGGTAGTAGTGGTAGAAGTAGCAGTTGTAGTAGCAGTAGTAGTAGCAGTAGTAGTTGTTGTAGTAGCAGTAGTAGTAGTAGTAGTAGTAGTAGTAGTAGTAGAAGTAGTAGTAGTAGAAGTAGTTGTAGTAGTAGTGGTGGTAGTAGTAGTAGAAGTAGTAGTAGTAGTAGAAGTAGTAGTAGTTGTAGTAGCAGTAGTAGTAGTGGTAGAAGTAGCAGTTGTAGTAGCAGTAGTAGCAGTAGTAGTAGTAGTTGTAGCATTAGTAGTAGTAGTAGAAGTAGTAGTAGTAGTAGAAGTAGTTGTATTAGCAGTAGTAGTAGTAGTAGTAGTAGTAGAAGTAGTAGTAGTAGAAGTAGTTGTAGTAGTAGAAGTGGTAGTAGTAGAAGTAGTAGTAGTAGAAGTAGTAGTAGTAGAAGTAGTTCTAGTAGCAGTAGTAGTAGTGGTAGTAGTAGTAGTAGAAGTAGTAGTAGTAGAAGTAGTTCTAGTAGCAGTAGTAGTAGTGGTAGTAGTAGTAGTAGAAGTAGTTGTAGTAGCAGTAGTAGTAGTGGTAGTAGGCTATTTTTATTATCTTTTCTTTTGCATTATAGAAAAATGTACTTAATGAAATTTCTTACATCTTTGTTTATATTTTTTTTATAAATTCTGTTTATTTTTAAGCTATTTCAAAAAAATGTAACTCATTAAAATAGTTGGTCAATAATATTTAAATGAATAAATGAAAATGTTTTTAGTATTTTCTACGTTTTATGTACACAGAGAAGTCATCAGCTTTATGACGTACAAAATATGTAATTATTTAATAAAGGAAAAAAGTTAAATAACTCATTAGACTAATACAAAATGTTTTAAATTATATTCAAATCCTTAGCCACAGTAATGTCTGTTTAAACAACTCCAGTCCAAAGTTTGGATACAGATTCTCATTCAGTTTATTTTGTTTTTTCTTTCTTTACAAAATTCTAATTTACCAAAAGTATAAGCAAAAACTAATACACACATACACACACACACACACACACACACACACACACACACATATATATATATATATATATATATATATATATATATATATATATATATATACGCACACACACACACACACACACACACTAAACCAGGTCTACACAAGAACCAAGCCAGAACCAAAAAACACTTCCTAAAAGAGGCACCAATATCTGCTTTTCCAGACCGGACACATTTCACTTTTCCCCTTATCTCATTTATATCTGAAGCTCACGCCGACAAACCAAAGTCATATTTTGAGCTAACCTTTCCTAAACCCATAAATCTGCTTTAAAAATATGAAATGAACTTCAAAAACCAGGTCTTTTTCTTTTTTATCTACTACCAGTGAGCCACAGCTCTCCACGTAGATTCTGATTTCAGCACCGCGGACAGCTCTCATAGTCTCTGTGTTCACACGTGCGAAGTTCACTCGGGGCCCCTACGCACATCCACGCTACCACATCCACGCTACCACATCCACGCTACCACATCCACGCTACCGAATCACTACTCCATATTTTTAGAGTTACGACAGGTTTTTGCTGGTGGGATAGTACCTGTGGTGAATATTTAGCATAGTTTTACAGCTTTTGAAAAAGAAATTTAAGAAAAAAAATACATAAATGCAAGTACTAGTAAGTTTTATAAAGGAATATCTCTGCTTTTGTCATCAATATTGAAAATTTAATCCAAAATGCAGTAAAAAAAAAAAGGTTCTGAGTATTGAAATGCAAATACAAATGTCCTTAATAATTACTGCTAATAGATACAGTTTTAACTGTTTGCCATAGGGCTGGGTGGTATATCGCTTCATACCGCTTTTTTTGTGCGTTGAGGGTGCGCGTACAAAACGTTGGGAACACAGAGCGGCGGAACGTGGCGTCGCGGGACATTGTTTTAGAGGGGGACTGTTTTGCAGTGGCGTGAGAGCGGTGGAAGCTCAGTGTGTGTCGAGCGGTGAACAACATGGACTGAGAAAATGTTACAGACACAGAGGAACTTGTAGCCGTGTCAGTCGTGTGGAAGTACTTCGAATTTAAAAAATCTGACGCCGATCGAACAACCGTATTCTGTAAATGTCCTCGGGCTAAAGCTGTAGCCGCAGGAGGCGGCACGAGCGATCTGCTTCACCACCTCCGTCACAAACACGTCCTCGAATATGAAGAATGCACGAAACTAAGGCTACATTCCACACGACAACGCTCCTGGATTTTTTTTAATGCGGGTTGAAAAAAATTCACGTCCACACACGTGTCGGATCAGTAAAAATTTGCGTCCAGACGAAAACAGAGGGCTGAGTAAAAACGATGTAATACATACGCCACACCGATATGTGGCGCTGTAAACAGGAAACAGCCAGAGCCACTGGAAACGCAATACTACAAACAGCGGATGCGCATAAAGTCCTTTCACTTCCGCAACAAGCATCGCGACGTCATCGTTTTTCAAAAGCTGCATTTTGCTCGTCCACACGACAGCGCGACCTCCAGTGTTCTCAGATTTCTCCTCTCAGGAACCTGGTTTGAAAAAAACACAGTTTTCGCTCCCGCAAAACGCCGGCGCCGTGTCGACGAAAGACCAAAACGAATACAAACTTCCCTGTTTCCACCAAAAAACGCCACTCAGACGTCACTCAAAGACGCGTTTGCTAAGGGGACCGCCTACGACAAGAAAAGCAAACGGTGGAACGATATTACCAACGCTGTTACTGTCCACTTCGCCAAAGACACAGTACTACTTACACATGAAAACTTACATGAAAAAAAATACTGTCAAATACCGTGACGCCGATATAATTTTGAAAAATACCGTGATATCAATTTTTGGTCATACCGCCCAGCTCTACAAACAATCATCTTAGTCAGTCATAACATAATATTGGCATATTTTGTCCTTAAAGGAGAATTAAAGTTTTTTACGTTTTTTATCCGAGATTTATCCATAATCTCGAGTAGATGAGAGGCCGGTGCGCATGTGCGGAGTCACAGCTTATTTCGCTCTCAGCTCTCGGGACCCAAACATGAAACGCAAAGCTGTAAATTATGGATAAATCTCAGATTACAGGCCACTTTTGACTCAAACCAAAGTGTAGACTAAGACATTGAGCTTCTATGATTTGAAAAGTGCTAAAGTTTGTGTTATTTGGAGACCGCAAACATGTGCCCCGAGAACTCACGTTAAGGATATCGCAAATCTAAAACATTTCCGGAAATGCTCCAAATGACACCAAAGTGCTATGGGTGAGTAAAACAACATGTTTTATTACCGAAATAAGGCTCAGATTGTAAAAAACGTTAATTCTCCTTTAACAGAATTGCATATCTTGTATCTTTCTATCCTACTAATTAACATCCAGACCTTAATTAGCCCTAAAAAGCATAAACGAAAATGAAATTCATAAGAAAAATGATTCAGGCGTAGTAACTAATTAATTAAAGGGGCAGGGTTAAAGTATTAATTACACAGAAATGACTTTGGGAGCAACGCATGTGGAGTTGTGTTTTGTTTCATTCTTTATATTAGTCTGTTTACATGCACAAAATGTTCTGTTCCACCTTGTGATGTCATGTAGTGGTAGTTTTTATGCTAACAATTCAAATGTGTGAACTGAAGCAAAAATATTAGAATATATTTTATTAAATATAATTAATATTAGAATAGCTTGAGGGCAATAATATTTTAATTTTATTAGTTTAGTATTAGTTTTTTTAGTTTAGTATCAATTTTAGTATTAGTTTAGTATTTTTTTTTACTTTAGTATCAATTTTAGTATTAGTTTTAGTTTAGTTTTTTTGTTTAATATTAGTTTTATTAGTTTAATATTAGTTTTTTTAGTTTAGTATCATTTTAGTATTAGTTTTATTATTTTAGTATTAGTTTTAGTTTATTTTTTTAGTTTAATATTAGTTTTATTAGTTTAGTATTTTTTTTTAGTTTAGTATCAATTTTAGTACTAGTTTTAGTTTAGTTTTTTTTTGTTTAATATTAGTTTTATTAGTTTAATATTAGTTTTTTTAGTTTAGTATCATTTTAGTATTAGTTTTATTAGTTTAGTATTAGTTTTAGTTTATTTTAGTATCAATTTTAGTATTAGTTTTAGTTTAGTTTTTTGTTTAATATTAGTTTTATTAGTTTAATATTAGTTTTTTTAGTTTAGTATCATTTTAGTATTAGTTTTATTAGTTTAGTATTAGGTTTAGTTTATTTTTTTAGTTTAATATTAGTTTTATTAGTTTAGTATCAGTTTTTTTAGTTTAGTATCAATTTTAGTATTAGTTTTATTAGTTTAGTATTAGTTTTTTTAGTTTAGTATCAATTTTAGTATTAGTTTTAGTTTATTTTTTAGTTTAGTATTAGTTTAGTATTAGTTTTTTTTTACTTTTGTATCAATTTTAGTATTAGTTTTAGTATTAGTTTAGTTTTTTTTAGTTTAATATTAGTTTTATTAGTTTAGTAGTTTTTATGGTAGTTTTGTTAGTTTGGTAGTTTTTATGTTAACAGCTCCTTTTACCTTTTTTTCAGGAGAGATTGGCAATTCCAGGCCTGAAATTATCCAGATAATTTTAGTGAAA
Organism: Paratrypauchen microcephalus; assembly: GCA_036785185.1. Lineage (NCBI taxonomy): Eukaryota > Metazoa > Chordata > Actinopteri > Gobiiformes > Gobiidae > Paratrypauchen > Paratrypauchen microcephalus. The sequence goes on along the minus strand of JAVJIX010000045.1, from coordinate 5,140,566 downwards.
ATATCAAAACTCAGTGGAGGTGGAACAGCGTTTTCTGTTTGAGAGAAGAACTCAAATATGCCTCATTTTTAAACCTAAATCTGCAGAATGTATGCGTTTAAACGTGTAAATGAAACAAAACACAACTCCGGGTCTGTTTTTAATAAGGAAACAATATTATTACATCAGAAAATAGTATAATATGCGCCCTTTTTATAAACTTTTTGCTTATTATGAATTCAGTTTTTGTTCATTTATTAAGTATAAAGTTTAGTTCTTATAAAAAGTGAATTATATACAATATGCACTGATTGAGTTTTCCTAGTTTGTCCGCTCTTCCATCCTTTCCCCGACTGGAAATGAGATTTTTGCTTTTGTATTGTTGTTATTTCTCAAACAGCGTGTTTTTACAAATGCAAATAAACAGCCTTCATCTTGACATTCTAATTTACTTTTTATCACGTATTCTTGTTTACGACTTAATAACTACATCACTTTTGGAGTACATACCCAACTCGGATATCTGTATGCACGGTCTTTGTCACATTATTCGTTTATTTTGCCCTCAAGCTCTTTTAGTTTTTGCTTCAGTTGGACGCACATTTGAATTGTACTGGAACACAATGTTTTTTTCAAGTTATCACGAAATTTGCAGCTTGTACCATTCACATTAGTCACATTCACATCCACTGGCGGTGATGTGGTCGCTGTGCCGGACCGTTGTGGTGAAGAGGGAGCTGAGCCGAAAGGCAAAGCTCTCGATTTACCGTCGATCTACGTTCCTCCCCTCACCTATGGTCATGAGCTCTGGGTAATGACCGAAAGGACGAGATCGCGGATACAAGCGGACAAAATGAGTTTCCTCCACAGAGTGGCTGGACGCTCCCTTAGAGATAGGATGAGGAGTAGACCTGGTTCAGTCCTGGTTTAGGCCTGGTTTAGTCCTGGTCTAGTCCCAGTTTAGACCTGGTCTAGTCCTGGTTTAGTCCTGGTTTAGTCCCAGTTTAGACCTGGTCTAGTCCTGGTTTAGTCCCAGTTTAGACCTTGTTTAGACCTTGTTTAGTCCTGATTTAGTCCCAGTTTAAGCCTGGTTTAGTCCTGGTTTAGTCCCAGTTTAGGCCTGGTTTAGTCCTGGTTTAGTCCCAGTTTAGACCTGGTTCAGTCCTGGTTCAGTCCTGGTTCAGTCCTGGTTTAGTCCCACTTTAGACCTGGTTTAGTCCTGGTTTAGTCCCAACTTAGACCTTGTTTAGTCCTGGTTTAGTCCCAGTTTAGACCTGGTTTAGTCCTGGTTCAGTCCTGGTTCAGTCCTGGTTTAGTCCCACTTTAGACCTGGTTTAGTCCTGGTTTAGTCCCAACTTAGACCTTGTTTAGTCCTGGTTTAGTCCCAGTTTAGACCTGGTTTAGTCCTGGTTTAGTCCCAGTTTAGACCTGTTCTAATCCTGGTTTAGTCCCAGTTTAGACCTGGTTTAATCCCAGTTTAGACCTGGTTTAGTCCTGGTTCAGTCCTGGTTTAGTCCCAGTTTAGTCCCAGTTTAGACCTGGTCTAATCCTGGTTTAGTTCCAGTTTAGACCCAGGTTAGACCTGGTTTAGTCCCAGTTTAGACCTGGTTTAGTCCCAGTTTAGCACGCTGGACACGCTGGAGGGACTATGTCTCCTGGCTGGCCTGGGAACGCTTTGGGGTCCCCCCGGAGGAGCTGGAGGAAGTGTCCGGGGTGAAGGAAGTCTGGGAGTCCCTGTTTAGACTGTTGTCCCCGTGACCCGACTCCCGATTAGAGGAAGAAAATGGATGGATGGATACTAAGAATTGTGGTTGCTCATGACTATATGAATTCTTTTACTTTTATTTTGCACAAATGTAAACAAATCGTCTCCACATTCTGAAGACAGTTTGTACATGTTTGCCACGCCCTTGGCTCTAATAATACTGAATATTTTTAAACCAAGAAGCACAAGTTAGCCTAATCGTTAATGTGCTAATAATTTGCCACTGCAAGACCCACTCCCAGACTTCTTCTCTCTCCTCCCCCTCTTCCTTTTTCCATTCTTTTTCCTCTCTCTCTGTTTCTCTCGCTCTTGCATGTTAAATGCCAGTGCGAGCCTTGCGGGCGCACTGCTGTTTTCACGCCAAACTCGGATTCCGACTATAAAAAGCATTTGAAAAGATGAGTCCTGCTCCCGTGTCCCTGAGGCCGCACAGAACACAATTAACCACGGCGATGATAATAACAAACAACTCATTTTGGTGTCAGAGCGAGCTTTGTGTAGCTGAATAACACTGGTCTTTGGAAAAAAGAAAAAACAAGAATGCGTGGTACAACTACGACAGTCAAGGTTGAACTTTGACTCCCAGGTGCAAAAATTAACATTAACAAAAGTGAATTACGAGCTTTGAAAGAGGTAGTGGCTTGGTCCGGGTGAGATATTGTACAAGCTGAACATTTTGGGAATTTTTGAAATGAAAAATATGGTGTTGCAGTAAAATTCAAATGTATGAACAGAAGCAAAACTATTTAAATATATTTTATTAAATATAATTAATATTAGAATAGCTTGTGTGTAAACTGTGTGATGCAGGATGTCACTTTGAATCTACACTGGGGATGATTTTTATTTTATTTATTTATTTTTTAATTTTATTATTTTATTATTCGTTTTTTTTTTGTTTAGTATCAATTTTATTATTAGTTTTAGTTTAGTTTTTTTTGTTTAGTATTAGTTTTATTAGTTTAGTATTCGTTTTTTTAGTTCAGTATCAATTTTAGTATTAGTTTTAGTAGATTTTTTGTTTAATATTAGTTTTATTAGTTTAGTATTAGTTTATTTTTTTAGTTTAGTATTAGTTTTACTAGTTTAGTATTAGTTTTAGTTTATTTTTTTAGTTTAGTATTAGTTTTAGTTTATTTTTTTAGTTTAGTATTAGTTTTAGTTTATTTTTTTACTTTAGTATTAGTTTTATTAGTTAAGTATTAGTTTTTTTTAGTTTAGTATCAATTTTATTATTAGTTTTAGTTAATTTTTTGTTTAATATTAGTTTTATTAGTTTTTTATTACTTTTCTTTAGTTTAGTATCAATTGTAGTATTAATTTTATTAGTTTAGTATTAGTTTTAGTTTAGTTTTTTAGTTTAATATTAGTTTTATTATTTATTTAGTTTAGTATTCATTTTTTTAGTTTAGTATCAATGTTAGTATTAGTTTTATTAGTTTAGTATTCGTTTTTTTAGTTCAGTATCAATTTTAGTATTAGTTTTAGTTGATTTTTTAACTTTAATATTAGTTTTATTAGTTTAGTATTAGTTTATTTTTTTAGTTTAGTATTAGTTTTACTAGTTTAGTATTAGTTTTAGTTTATTTTTTTTAGTTTAGTATTAATTTTAGTAGTTTAGTTTGAGTTTTAGTTTAGTTTTTTAGTTTAATATTAGTTTTATTAGTTTAGTATTAGTTTAAAATCAGTTTAAATGTTTTTTCTATTAGTTTTTTTTTACTGTGGATCACGAGTTTGCAATAAAAATATGTAAGATGTTTAAGAATGTTGCTACTTCTGCTCCTTTGTAGGTCATTGGAACAAAAAATATTCTTTATCGCTAGAGCATTGTCAAATGTATAAACATCTCAATTCCACCCGTTCGCACATCAACAGGCGCGTTCTTCAGAGCCTCATTCACGGCCAGGACCCCCTCACGTGGAAAAGCGGGTGCAGATCTCGTTTCGGGTGGTGGTTTTGGGCTCTCCGGGTGTTGGCGGGGACACACAGGCTGCTCTTGGCTGCAGTCGTGTGGCGTTGGCTGGGATGAGAAGTTAACACGAGAGCGGATCAGCCCAGGAGAAAAAATAGAAACATGATGCGGCGTGACAGGACGATGAAGGAGAAGCTCACTTTCTGGGCTGTATCACTTGCAGAATATCAGAACTGGTGGTGGACAGGAGCGGTCATGTTTCTGTCGAGGGTTTAGGTGGTTCATATTGCTCTGAGGTGTGAATTGTAGAAAAAAAGTATGACATTTTGAAAACAATTTTTTTGAAATAAACCACAAGGCTGCAGAAAAAAAACAGGACTAAACCAGAACTTAAACAGGACTAAACCAGGGCTAAACCAGGGCTAAATCAGGGCTAAACCACGACTACAGCAAGACTAAAATAGGACTAAAACAGGTCTAAACCAGGACTAAAACAGGTCTAAACCAGGACTTTAAACAGGACTAAACCAGGACTAAACCAGGGCTAAACCACGACTACAGCAAGACTAAAATAGGACTAAAACAGGTCTAAACCAGGACTAAAACAGGTCTAAACCAGGACTTTAAACAGGACTAAACCAGGACTAAACCAGGGCTAAACCACAACTAAACCACGACTTAAACAGGACTAAAACAAGACTAAAACAGGATTAAAACAGGACTAAACCAGGACTTAAACAGGACTAAACCAGGACTTAAACAGGGCTAAACCAGGACTTAAACAGGACTAAACCAGGATTTAAACAGGACTAAAGCAGGACTTAAACAGGATTAAAACAGGACTAAACCAGGACTTAAGCAGGACTAAATCAGGACTAAACCAGGATTAAACCAGGACTTAAACAGGACTAAACCATGACTTAAACAGGACTAAAACAGGACTAAACCAGGACTTAAACAGGACTAAACCAGGAATAAACCAGGACTAAACCAGGACTTAAACAGGACTAAACCAGGATTTAAACAGGACTAAACCAGGACTAAACCAGGACTTAAACAGGACTAAACCAGGATTTAAACAGGACTAAACCAGGACTAAACCAGGACTAAACCAGGACTAAAGCAGGATTAAACCAGGACTAAACCAGGACTAAAGCAGGACTAAAACAGGATTAAACCAGGACTAAACCAGGACTAAAACAGGACTAAACCAGGATTAAACCAGGACTAAACCAGGACTAAACCAGGACTTAAACAGGACTAAACCAGGACTGAAACAGGACTCAAACAGGACTAAAACAGGACTAAACCAGGACTAAACCAGGATTAAACCAGGACTAAACCAGGACTAAAACAGGATTAAACCAGGACTAAACCAGGACTAAAACAGGACTAAACCAGGACTAAACCAGGATTAAACCAGGACTAAACCAGGACAAAAGCAGGGTTAAAAAAAAGGTTGAGCACCCCTGAGCTAAGGCATATCTAACACTAAGTTCTCTAACTAACCAACAAAAATGCCATGACAAAAAGAAAAAAAACAACAATGCTGGACCATGGCAATGGCCCAAAAATAGACAAAAATAAAAACATGTAGCTGTTTTTGTTGTTTTATTGCACTGGAAAAAGAAAAAAAAAGGAAAAACATGCATTCTTACTATTAGCTGGCTTGCATCTCCACAAACCTTACTCTTATTTGGCCTGGTCTCCTTGTTTCCATGGAAATGTTCCTTTGGCATTCCTGTAATCTCCCACAATAGGGCGTAAAACATATCTGTCTCCATGCAGAATGTTTTAACTTTCTATTTCTATGGAATCGTGCAGGTGACGTACCACCTCCACAAAGTTACACACTGTTCCTTTAAGAATTTGTTCCAGGTTTATTTAGCTTAAAACTTAAGTCAGTTACTGTACATTTTAGGATAGTGGATGGGAGAAAGAGTGCATTTATATTGCTTTTACATCGACCTCCAACTCATTTCATTATTCTTTATTTATTCTTTTATTTAACAGCGTGCTCCTTTCCATCTGTCGTCCCTGGGCAGGTGACACCACAGCAAAAACAACAACGACAAGTGACAATAGCAGCAGTTAAACATTAAAAGTGTCACAGGTCTGGTTTTCCTTTAGCCGCTGTTTCAAGTGTGATTTAAAGTGTCCAGTGTTGGAGTCTCTCTTATTGATGATGGGAGAGAGTTCCAGAACTTAGAGCCTCTGACTGAGAGACACTTTGTCCCAATGTAGCGCATCTGTGTGGACCTCACGGTTCCCCCGGGGTCTGTGTGGGACCTCACGGTTCCCCCGGGCCGTGGCCCTAGTTCCCATCCCACTGACAGTCTTTGTTTTAATAAAATCCCGTAGTAGAGGAGGAGCAAAACTTTATATATAAAACATCCATATTTGAGGGCCTGTTTACACATACCCGGGAGACTTTTCCCTTCGTTTGTGCCTTTCGTTTACACATAAATGGAGATTTTTCCTCCAGCAAAAGTGGATATTTTGGAAAACTCCGGTTTCGCGTTTGCATGTAAAGGTAAAAGGAGAAATTCAACTTGTCATTTGGATTCTACCTGGACGACTGAGGGATTCTTCACACATCGTTTGCATGTAAACTGAGGAAAACTTTGAGTTTTGGGCAGCTGACGCACCAAAAATGTGATTCTGTTTGGCTTGCAGAGCGTTCTCCTTCGTTTTCAGATGCAAATTTGCTGTTTTCGTGTAAAAGATGGGTACAAACGAAAGGAAATGTCAGTGTACGTGTAAACGGGGGCTCATTTTGGAAAATGGAGGGAGACAAATATTTGTTTCTCAACATACCCAGCTATGTGTAAACGTAGCCTGAAATGAACAAAATTATTAAAATTAAGTTACTTGTCTAAAATAGTGCAGTGGTGAAGTAAGGTTTCTTGTCCAATATTTTTACAGCTTTTTTGGAAGTGATTCAGCTAGTTTGAGTGTTGTGCCCATGTGGTTCTGCAGATCTCTATATGAGACAGAGTCATGGAGTGTAGAAAAATTCATGTCGCATATAGAGTCATAAAGGATCTTGTCAGTTGTCAGATAAAGATGATTTTAAAAATAAATGTAAATGTTATTATTATTTATTGCTTATTAGGACCACATTCTACAGTATATAGTGCTTCTTCAAATATCTGAAATCACACGTTTGCCTTTTCATCGTGCTGATTTACTGTAAAACCGTCAAATACCAGAGCGCCACGTTGCCCTTTTAAAATCATTCAATTCCATTTGTCAGGTACACGGCAAGGATACCCCATCTCCCCGCCGCTCTTTATCTATATCACACATCTCTCGCTCTCTTTGCACAAATACCAAAGACCGCATCTCCGTCTTTTTTGTCCTTCTGCCCCTGCCGTAGCGCTACTAATCAGGCAGCACACAGCCGGTAGTTTGTTTGCTATCCGATAAGAGACGCCACGGACCAGGGAGGGAGATAGAGGCAAGGAGAGGGAGGAGATGTTCAGGAAATATCTGTAAATTGGATTTGGAAGGCGTAGAATGGCAGGTATCTGATAGCACGCGGCGGATTGTGTGAAAGGCATAGTAGTGGGCGCTGGCTGATTGTGCAGAGATGGGGGCTGTAATCAGAATTGGGGTAAACATGGAACAGGGTTTATACGCAACATATTTAAGGGTCGTACTGTATATAAACATGGAAAGTGGTTTCTAGTGGCCACTTTTTGGGACTGAAGCTGGTTATTAAAGTACGACATTGGGCTGGCTGCGGTAACACATTGAAATTCAAACTAAAGCGGGACTAGTTTCGGAACTAAACTCAAATTAAACCAGGAGTAAACCAGGATTAGAACAGGACCAACCCACTGGCTTCTGGACTTACACCAGGACCAAACTATCTTGGGTCTATTCCTTGGTTTTACCTGGTTTAGCCTTGGTTTAGTCCTCGTTTAGACCTCATTGTAACAGTATTTAGTTTATAGTAGAGCTACATGACTACAAAGATGACATAAATTTCATTTAAGTGGAATCGAATCTCACATTTAAAGAGATTTAGGAGATTTTCGCTAATACAGTCATACCTCACTTTACGAAAGACCCAAATAATGAATAATCCAAGTTACGAAATGCCTTTACGTAAAATTTTCGTCTCTGAACACAAAAGAAAATTAGTTACGAAACGCGAAATCTCAAAAATTCAAATAATGCGCGCTCGGCTTCGCAACCGCCCGAATCCCCCGAAACGTAAATACACTTGTAAATACACTCTCCAACAGGGTTTAGGGGGGTATTGGGGGCCTTGGAACGAATCAGGCCTTTTACATTGTGACTCTACTTACGAAAAAAACACGTTACGAAACCACTTCTGGAACAAATTCAATTCGTAAGGTGAGGTATGACTGTATCACAGTATTGGCGCAAACTCAACACATTGTTTAGACCTCATTGTAACAGTATTTAGTTTATAGTAGAGCTACATGACTACAAAGATGACATAAGTTTCATTTAAGTAGAATCGAATCTCACATTTAAAGAGATTTAGGAGATTTTCGCTAATATCACAGTATTGGCAATAATTCCACTTGGCTTCAAAGCAGCATTGTACATTTAATTTGATTCTGTTGCTAGTGCATGCATTGTAAGAGAATAATGTGTAATTTTCTGGAGGTGGTACACCATTCCATCGAAAGAGAATGTTAAAACCATATTTCGGAACATTTCCAGATTCTCTACAGGGGAAATAAATAATAATAAAAAAAAAAATACTACTACTACTCATAATAATAATAATAATAAAATAATAAAAATAAAATTAATAGATATAAAAAATAATACAAATTAAAATAAAAAAAATTGTAATAAGAATAAGAATACTAATAAGAATACTAATAAGAATAATAAAGGCTAACCGTAAAGGTGCATCTTTTCTGGTGGAAGGTTCGTCAAACACTTTTCTCCATGGAGTTGTTATTGCTTTGTCTGGAATGTTTCACAGTATGGCATTAAAGCTTCCTATCTTCAGTGAGACCAGACCAAGTTACAGGTCAGATCTGTGGAGAGGCAACTCCGCTCACAGTCAGAACGCTTGTTTTTCAAGATATTTTGTGCTATAAAAAACACCTGTAATTGAATAAATGTAAGGTAGAGCTGTTTAACCAACCAAAAAGTTACATAGTCCACCTTTAATCAAATGCCATACTGTGGAATATTATAGTCAAAGGAACAACATTTCATATTGACCCTCTTGCAGACCAAATAAGAGCCACGTTTGTGGAGATGAAAGCACGCTTTTAACCGCAAAAACACAACCAAAATGATGAAACATGCATTTATCTATTTACTTTTACTATTTATTTATTTAAAAGTTACATTTACTTTTGCCAAAATATTCAGTCCCGCAGTCACTGTCCCTAATCGAGAAAAAAAAGATATGATCTTGAGCCATATGGTCAAATTGCCAAGTTTCCTGAAGTGCTTTAGACTCATTATTGCCATCTGTTTTCAATAAACCGAAAAATCCCACCAAAATCTCCTCATTCAGCACTTTTCCAGCACATTTTTTTCTCCCTTTCCCACTCCCACAGTGCTCCACACGGGTCCTTCTCTCCGTCGCTTTGAATCGGATCCAAGCCCCTCTCCAAAGAGCTTGTTGAGTTTGATATGGAAATCCTGATAGCCGCTAATAAACAGTGAAGTATATCCGCTTTGGGGTGCCAGATACTCCGGCTTTTACCCCCCATCCCTTCTCCATCTGCACGCCCAATCAGAGACAAGATGGGCCACAATCAAACGCACTCACAGCCGCCTCCTGCCTCCTCTCCTAAGTGGTCTTCTTCGGCTGACCCAGATAGACGAGCGAAACAGCGAACTTCAGCAGAATCTCTCCAGCGCTCTTTTGTCTTCTAAACGAGTGGCTGTCAAACTGTTTACACCAAATAGTGCCTTGTAAGGACTAAGATTAAACTAGGAGTATTTCTTATCTGGGAAAACCAAATGTGGATGAAATATAGGTCTGAACGAGGACTAATCAAGGACTGAACCAGGTCAAGAGTTCAGCAATATCTACTCTGGAAATGAAGAGTTCAGTTGCAAAAACAGATATAATTTTTGTTTTAAGTATTATCAATGAATACAATTTCAATTGGGTTTAATAAAGGAGGGATGCATTAATAAAAAATACATTTGGCTTTTGAAAACGAGACCATAGAAAAAGTAATTTGCAAACCTCCAGTGACTTTTTCAAATGGCATGTCTGTTTTTGCAAATTAATTCTTCAAATATACAAGATTTAAATTATGACTAATCATTTCATAATCGGACTACAATGAGGTCTAAATAAGGACTAAACCGAGGCTAAGCCAAGTAAAACCAAACAATAGACCCAAGATACATTTGGCTTTTGAAAACAACACTATAGAAAAGTAGTTTGCAACCCTCCAATGACTTTTTCAAATGGCACAAATGGTCTGTTTTTGCAAATGAATTATTTAAATATACAAGGTTTAAACTACGAATAATCATTTTATTTATTTATTTTTATTTTTTTCTTGGACTACAATGAGGTCTAAGCAAGGACTAAACCAAGGCTAAACCAGGTAAAACCAAACAATATACCCAAGATAGTTGGTCCTAACCTGGGAAATCCCAGGCTGCTTTCGTTCATTCCGATCTGAAAGACAGCCTGGCAACTAGGCTAAGCGAGGGATCCTGATTTTGGGAGCCAGTCAGAGAGCGGGGAGGGGTGGAAAGACGGTGACGCGTACTACGCAACAAACGAAAACTTGTAGTTTGAACTGACAACTGACATGATTGGCTATGGGCTACGTATACGCCAAATGATAGACATTCGTAACGCCCAATAAATGGCCGTTGGCAATCGTAAACCACACCTCCGCTACGAGATATTTAGTAGGTGGCTCCCAGACCATATATCACTTGGGATATGGTCTGGTGTAAACCAGGCAAGTTTGGTCCTGGTGTAAGTCCAGAATCCGGTGGGTTGGTTCTGTTCTAGTCCTGGTTTACCATCCATCCATTTTCTTCCGCTTATCCGGGGCTGGGTCAGTCTAGGACTCTAAGCAGGGACTCCCAGACTTCCTTCACTCCGGACACTTCCTCCATCTCTTCTGGGGGGACCCCAAGGCATTCCCAGGCCAGCCGGGAGACATAGTCCCTCCAGCGTGTCCTGGGTCTTCCCCCGGGCCTCCTCCTGGTGGATTCCATGTCCCCAGATCTAGTCTCCATGTCTGGAGATCCGATCGTCGAGGCCCCTGCCTTCGACTGCCGCCCAAATCTCCTCGCACCACTCCTAGTCCTGGTTTACTCCTGGTCTAATTTGAGTTTAGTTCCGAAACCATCCCGGTTTAGTTTGAATTTCGATGTGTTGAGTTTGCAAGTGTTACCACAGCCAATGTGTATATCTACCCACAAGATCTAAACCAGGACTAAGACAGGCCTAAATCAGGTCTGAATCAATACTACCAACAGCAAACCAAGGCTACATCCATTTTGAATGGCATTTTAATTAGGCCACAACCAGGACTACAGAAGGACTTGGCCTAAAACTGGAAGGCGCTGCACTTAATTTGATTTGAAACATGAAAAATCGATCGCTGTGGTCCAAAGTTATTCCTCACTTACGCATTCCAAGCATCTTTATTATCCAGCACCCAAATATAAGTGCGTTTTACAAATTTCAGAGGCAAGAGTGGAGTTTTGCTATTCCTAACAACAACTAGCATGCAAACCGGACATCAATATTACTTCCTGATTTGCTTCATAATGAGATGCAGACAGCACATAGACCTCAAGAGCTGCTTTTACAATATTATCTGTACGAGGATAAGACAAATATTCACGACGTTATATTCAAAAATCAGGTACAACTCCTTGAATTGTGTCTTTTACTATTAAATTTTTTTTTTAAAAGCATGTGAACTTGGGCTGATTAATCCGTATCTAGACACGATACAAACTCCAATCCAAACAAAGTCCCCAATCACTTATCACCGCTTGAAAAATCCCATCTATCCGACGTACTTGAACCACACGTTGAGGCGCACTTCACTACCTCGCCACTTTGCATAACAGCTCGTCTACACGATACGCACCTTATTCCAACCACCTCTTGCTTTTGCTCACTTTCATTTTCGCGTTCTACAGATTGCATACATACTACTATTTACCCAAGTGCGCCGCAGCTATAGCCCCACTTGACTTCTGGGAGTTATTTTACATCGCAAAACAGTAATTTCCTCAGCACGGCAGCGAAACATTAGCATCCGCGGAAGAATACTCGAGCATGGAGAGCAGACAATGTGGCCTGCTTATAAAGTGTTCCGGAAAATGAGGAAGTAGGTCAGACACGGCGAGTACGGTTACAAATAGCCTGGGAAATACGAGGGGAAAATAGTTGGAAGTTGGGATGTGATTTGAAGGTCATGGCAAAGGTAGGAGACATATGGATCATTTACATACTCGCAGTTGCCCTGAGAGAAATGCATATTCATGGGGTGGTAGTGTAATGGCGTTTGTATGTGAAGTAGGGATGGGAATCGGTTCCGTGTGTTTTAATTCCACGGAATCGATTAGCAGTTTATCTAACGATTCTCTTAACGATTCCAGCCAGCACGAATTCCGCACAAAAGTGGTAGGATTGATGCGTGCTTCGCCGCTTCACTGATACGGAGTTTATATACTATTTTCGCATGACGAGAAGAACGTTTGTGAAAATGAACTTTTAATTTCCACTTGGACACATGACACGTTTGGGAGACGTTTGGGACAGGTTCGGGACAGGTCCGTTTCTCCGGAGCTCGTGTACAAAGTGCGGTCGGATACTTAGCAGCAGAAAGTCCGGGGATAGAAGCGAATACGCGAATACACATGGAGACACGCAAATTTTCCTCCAACAGAGCGACACGGGGTGAGTCACATTATTATCATATTATTTCTGCATCAAATGGAGATTTTAGGTGGACAGACAGATATAGGCAGTGTCCAGCAGCGTCTGACCAGAACTGAAGAAGCAGCTTGGATGAGCTGCGAAACGTATTCGACCAAATAAACTTTTGTCCAGTTGACAAATTGAATTTCTCCTTTTGCCATAAATACTATAAACCATACCAAACATTTCTCGTACATTTATTGCTGTACTTCGGAAACTTCTAGGCAGTAGCGTCTGTATTGTGATAAGCCCCTGACGAAATATTCCACCAGAAAAATTCCATCGTGCACCGTTTGGAAACCCGTAAAAAGCCGTCCTTGTATCTATTCCCGGCTACAATTTTCCATCTGGCTTCGTCCTTCATATCTGACCCATAGTAACGTACATACAATCTATTCTTTCCAACATTTCTCTTCTGTGTTATCTGCATCCACTCCCATTGTAACGCGCTGACATTTCTGCGAATCATATTTGACATTTTGCATATTGAGACACTTTCTTTTGCCCCCTTCCTCCCCCGCGGGCCCCTCCGAAGGTTACCCGCCCTACGGTCCATTAGCGCGTGAATCAGATGACATAACGCGGATGTATGGCGTGTCTAGGCGTTTTGAGTCCACACTCTAGTTAGCATACCAGCTCCCCTAGCACATTTCCGTCTATCCCTCTCTTTCTTTTTCTCTTTCTCTCTCTCTCCGCCCCCGGATGGATGACTTTGAGCAAAGGACAGCATTTATTACAGCCTCGCCTAACTATGATGAATGAGTGATGAATTTATCAGCGTTTGATAAATGAACAGTCAAGTCAATGTGCGTTTTGAGCTAACAGATTTCTCTCTCTTTTTTTTCTCTTTTTTTCTCTTCCATGCATCCCTTCCCCCGGTTGATGCCATTTCCTGATGCAATGAAAACACGAAATAGGTAAGTGACAACGTTCCTATACTTTTGAGAATGTGAAAATGGTGAATGGAGTTGTTATATTTGTGTAAAAGAAGCAAATGTGGGTTGCAGAAGCTGGTACTTTGCACAATTAGCGTTAGAATTACTGTGAAAGTTGTTGGTTTTATAAAACTACGCATTCATCAGCCGTAATAAAGCGCAGAGAAATATTTTATTAAGAATGATTCAGGCTTAGTAACTACTTGATTAAGGGGTTAAGATTAGGGTAAAAAGGCGGCTTGCCCTGTCCGGGTGGTTGGAGAGTCCTTGCCTCAAGTGGAGGAGTTCAAGTATCTCGGGGTCTTGTTCACGAGTGAGGGGAGGATGGAGCATGAGATTGACAGGCGGATCGGTGCAGCGTCAGCAGTGATGCGGTTGCTGTACCGGACCGTTGTGGTGAAGAGGGAGCTGAGCTCCCTCAACACTCTCGATTTACCCGCAATCGATGTTCCTCCGCTCACCTATGGTCATGAGCTTTGGGTAATACAAGCGGCCGAAATGAGTTTCCGCCGCAGAGTGGCTGGGCGCTCCCTTAGAGAGGGTGAGGAGCTCTGTCACACGGGACGAGCTCAGAGTAGAGCCGCTGCTCCTCCAGGTCGAGAGGAGCACCTGAGGTGGCTCGGGCGTCTGTTCCGGACGCCTCGTTCGGGAGTGCATGTCCTACCGGGAGGAGGCCCCGGGGAAGACCCAGGACACGCTGGAGGGACTATGTCTCCCGGCTGGCCTGGGAACGCCTTGGGGTCCCCCCCGGGGGAGCTGGAGGAAGTGTCCGGGGTGAAGGAGGTCTGGGAGTCCCTGCTTAGACTGTTGCCCCCGTGACCCGGCCCCGGATAGGCGGAAGAAAATGGATGAATGGATTAGGGTATTAACGTAAAAGTGCATTGTGTAACTTTCTAGTAGAGCTTCTGCCACCTGTTTGTCTGCATGGAGATGTTTCCATGGAGACAAGCCTGCAGTTACAGGTCAGATCTGTGGAGAGGTTAAAGCAGGTACTGTGGAAATGCATGTTTTCTGTAGTGTTTTTGAGCAGTAAAACACCTGTAATTTAATACATTCAGCAGACCTGCGTTTAATGCTGTACTGTGAAACCTTCCCACCTTGTCTTCAACAAAGCAATAATATCTCCATGGAAACAAGCTTGTGGTGGACCCGCTAGCAGAAAAGTCAGTGGACTTTTATGTCCTCATCACAAACAGACCTGGAGTTGTGTTTTGTTTCATTCGCACATGTTTAACACACAAACCTGCAGATTTAAGCTGAGTTCCACCTTGTGATGTCATGTGGTAATACAGGAAGTGCTCCACTGTGTTTTTAAACTCCACACACCTTCACTATAGAATCACGTTGACATAACATCTCCATGGAGACATTAAAGTGCAGGCATTATCCTTTTTTCTGGTCTATGTTATAATGAGTTTTGATTCATTCACACAAATTCTGCAGGATTAGGCCGAGTTCTTCTCTCAAACTGAAAACACTCAGTTCCACCTTGTGATGTCATGTGGTAATACAGGAAGTGCTCCACTGTGTTTTCAAACTCCATACATCTTCAATAGAATCATTTGGATTTCATTTTTTCAGTCTTGGAATTGCCAGTCTTTACTGAACTAAAGGTCAAACGAGCTGTTAAGATGAAAACTACCGCTTCATGACATCACAAGGTGGAACAGACCATTTTGAAAATGTAGACACAATAATAATAAAGGGTTACTCAAACATGTGTGAATGAAACAAAACACAATTCCAGGTTTGTTTTTGAGGAGGAAACAACATTATAACACGGCTTAAAGCTCGAAAGAGTCCATTTTGCGTAATATAGGATCTTTAAAGATGCACTGTATAACTTTTCTAGTGGAAAATTTGTCTTTATTTCTCTTTACGGAAACAGCAGTTGACGCCATAGGGCCAACTTACATGTCAGCTCTATGAATAGACGAGCCCTAACCTGGGAAATCCCAGGCTGCTTTCGTTCGCTCCGATCTGAAAGACAGCCTGGCAACTAGGCTAAGCGAGCTCTCCTGATTTTGGGAGCCAATCAGAGAGCGGGGAGGGGCGGAAAGACGGTCATGCGTACTATGCGACAAACGAAAACTTGTAGTTTGAACTGACAACTGACATGATTGGCTGTGGGCTACGTATACGCCAAATGATAGACATTGGTAACGCCCAATAAACGGCCGTTGGCGATCGTAAACCACACCTCCACTACGAGATATTCAGTAGGTGCTCCCAGACCATATATCACTTATGATATGGTCTGGTGTAAAGCAGGCAAGACGAGCCCACTCCCACAATTACAATGCAAGTAAGTCAGTAAAGGTCATATTGGGTAAATGCAAGATGGATACGTTTAATGCCATACCAGGACCTTCCAGACAAAACAACAATATCTCCATGGAGACAAGCAGTTGGCAAACCCTCCACCAGAAAAGTTACACAGTGCACGTTTAAAGGAAACTACCACAAGCTTGCATACATCATTGCACTTAATCACACATTTAGCTCAAGTGCTGAGTTTGGAAAGAGGGCACTTTCGAGTTTTAGCATAAAATTTTCATAAACTTGCCGATAGTACAGCAGCTCAGCTTTACTTACCCCTGCTCTCACGGCGCAAAAACTCCAAGGACTCTGCATTATTAAAGTGTCTGCTCTGGTTAAATCTGAACAGATATTGTAATCCGTTAGACTTCTTTCAAACTCCCCATCCAACTTGAAAATATGATTCGGCCTGTTTTTTGTTTTTTGTTTATATTCTCCTTCCGTAGATCATAAACATGTTTTCAAGAACCTATAGACTGTGGAGTTATCGTGGTCACTCAAAGGTTGTATAGAGGATTTTCCAAGGAAAGAGAAATCCAGCGAATGTTTGTCCTTTTCGCAATGTTCCTCATGCGTGAAACCACCCCCTCCTCCACAGCTCCTTAAGTAGAAACGCCTCCTCCTGCCTCCTCCTTACGCTAGAAATCATGTTTGTTTAAAGCTGATGCGTGTTCAGAATCTCTGATCTGCGCTCCTGTCCAGAAGTAATTTATCGACCAACGCGTCAGTCTTTAGACCCTTCGTTCGCTTCAGCACACGCTGTCGCTGGAAGGAATCTCCGAGAATCACCTTAGTTTGGCTTCGCTCCTTTTCCCTTTCTCTTCTTCTTTCAGCGACCTCATAAACTGACTTTCTTTTGCGGCGAACTGGTAGTGGATTCTTGTTTTGCCAACTTTGTAGTAACTGCGAGGAAGCTGAAGTTGGAAAAAGCCGCTAAGAACCGCTGCGTTGGTCGAGTAAACGGCGTCTTGCGTCTGTGGAATGCGTAGGAGGCGAACGTAAACCACGTAATCCGAGCGCGCCGGAGAGTCAGATACACTAGAAATGTAGGGAGTTTGACTGACAGCCCAACAGCCAATAGATAACGAGGGTGTTTTTGTTTTTTTTTGGTCATCATAATTAAGGCTGCTGCATCTCTATAATGCTGTTTTGAAATTTCATCGACAATTTGAAAACAGAAAACAAAAAAAAATTCTCCATACAACCTTTAATATAATTAGATCTGGAGGCGTGATAATGACAGTGCTTTGACAGCTTCTGATGATTCAACTTTTTAACTTAATTTGGTAGAATCATACCAATTGTAAATATAAATTATAGTTTTTCACCAACTGAAAAGCAATTTGTGAAGAAAAATTGAAAAATATGTTGAAAAATTACAGGAAGTAGAGTGTTCTTTTATGAGAATTCCATACATTGCACTAGGGAAAAATCATAATTTACATGCAAGAAACAAATTTTTCCTATTTTTTTCTTATTTTTTATTTGTCAATTATTAATTTCTGTGCACATCAGAGGAGTTTTCACCCAGTTACAGTTTGGTTGTCAGGTAACAGTTATGGAATTCCCTAGCGTGATAAAAAAAAATGGCCAAATTGGGAAAAGAAAAGTTAAATCTTTAGTAAAGTCTCATATACAATGATCTTAAAATGTCTCTAGTATTTCTTCCGGAGTGGGAGATACATCATAACGGCTGACAGCTGGACTCAACCACTCGGAATGAAGGATGGACCCTATTTGAAAAAGTAGTAGCTTTAAGCAATGTGCGATAAGTACACGACCAAGGCTTTATAAAAATGTCTTTTTTTGGTAACACTTCATAATTACTACACTTGAATTAACCTTAAAGGCCCTATAATTCACAAAATTGACTCTTGTGAGCTTAAAGTCACGTTATAATGTCCATAATGGGATTATGGACAGTAAATAGATTGGGAGGGGAGAAAGATGCTGGTTGTTATAACATGGATAAAAAGGAAATAAGGAAAAAATGATACAAGAATTTTGGGAAAACGTTTGCCCGTGGACAGAAAATGTTACTTTATAGGTCCTATATTAGGCAAAAACAGACCTGGAGTTGTGTTTTGTTTCATTCACACATGTTTAAGAAACCCTGATCTTTAGTCCTTGCCTTAAGTGGAGGAGTTCAAGTATCTCGGGGTCTTGTTCTCGAGTGAGGGGAGGATGGAGCGTGAGATTGACAGGCGGATCGGTGCGGCGTCGGCAGTGATGCGGTAGCTGTACCGGACCATTGTGGTGAAGAGGGAGCTGAGCCGTCGATCTACGTTCCTCCCCTCACCTATGGGAAAGACCCAGGACATGCTGGAGCAGGGGTGGGCAATTATTTTTCCCCAGGGGCCAAATGAGAAGCAGAAAATATTGTGGAGGGCCAAAAGTTTGAATTAATTTTATTTCTACGTTGAAATCAGTAAATGGCATTGTTTACAGAAGCTGGTAAGTTCTGTGTTATTATTAAGTAATGAGTGAGGTTTTACAAAAACTGAATTTATTCAGTAAAATAATTCAAAACAATGGTAAACGTGAAACATTTGTAACTCTAACTTTCTTAACTTTGTATTAAGACACCACAATGTCTTTGTTTGCCAAATAATAGAATACAAGATATGTCCAACTGCCAAACTGTGTAGAAAAACAGTCAAAAGTTAGCATGTTTTAGTGTTTTTTTTCTTGATCAGTGAGAGAAATCTAGCCTCTTTTGAGCTTTGCATCAAAGTTAGGTTCATGTTTGAGGTGGAGATGTGAAGCACGTCCGACAGATGATCATCAGTACAAATGCATTATGTACAATTTTGAAAGTAGGTTTCATTTTCTTAATTCCAAGCAACCTTTCGCGGGCCGGTCAGAGTCGGCTCATGGGCCGTATTTGGCCCCCGGGCCTTGAAATGCCCAGATCTGCACTGGATAGACTATGTCTCTCGGCTGGCCTGGGAACACCTTGGTGTCCCGATGGAAGAGCTGGAGGAAGTGTCCGGAGCGAAAGAAGTCCGGGAGTCCCTGCTTAGAATTTCTCCAGTGTGAGATCAATAAAGTTCACTTCTTAGACTATTGTCCCCACAACCCGGCCCCGGATAAGCAGAAGAAGATGGATGGATGGATGATCTTTAGTCCATCTACATTTCCAAAGCTCAAAACACTTTGTTCCACCTTGTGATGTCAGGAAGTAGCAGTTTTCAAATTGACAGCTTCCTTTTTTATCTTTAGTTCAGTAAAGATTGGCTGAAATCATCCAAATGACTCAAGTGAAAGTGTATGAAGTTTTAAAAACACAGTGCAGCACTTCCTGTATTACCGCATGACATCACAAGGTGGAACAGAGCCTAAATCTGCAGGGTTTGTGCATTAAACCTGTGTGAATGAAACAAAACACAACTCCAGGTCTGTTTTGACGACGTAACAACATTCTAACACGGCTTAAAGCTCACAGGAGCCTTTTTTTTTTTCGTAATATAGGACCTATAAAGTAGTATTTTCCGTCCGCGCGCAAACGTTTGCACAAAATTCTCGTATCATTTGAACTTTATTTCCTTTTTATCCATCCCATGACGACCACCAGCCTGTTCCCCCCTCAGCACGATCTATTTGCCGTCCGCAATCGCTCACACCTTATTAGACATATTAGGATGTTGCCGTACACCGTTGGTCTGTGTTCCAATTTCACACTCTCATTTTGATCTTGTCACTGGCTTGTATTTGGAATATATGAGGCTGTTTAAATTCATGAGGTCACCTAGGGCCCCCGTAATTGAAAGCACTTAGGAGGTTTTCAAAGGCCAGGCAGACGGTCGCCCTGGCAATAGAGGGAGACGGGCCAAAATGGTCGACTATTTCACATAATAACAGGGTATAATGCAGATGTTAGATTTTGGTTTGATGATAATGGAGAATTGCAATGTGAAAGTAACACCGGGAGCAGGCAAAATAATAAAAAAAAAAAAACGTCATGTTGAAGTATAGTTAAAGCCCACCCCACCTGTTGTCAGTAGAGGGCGCACCTGTTGGTAGGGTGATGAGTGAAATAGTTTAAATGAGGTTAAAAACAATAGATGTGTCGATGTGAAAGGACGTTGAGCCATGAAAGATCAGGATGGGTCTGGTGAAGGTGTATGAATGTTAAAAACATGTTGTTTTTTTTTGCTACGAAACTGTATGCATATGGTGTTTTAATAGTTGTGTATAGTGCTATCAGGCGATTAAAAAAATTAATTAATTCCAGGGTTTGTAATTAATTAATCGAATTAATCGCATTTTAATCTCATGACAGAGAGAGCGAGAGAGAGAGAGATTGAGAGAGAGAGAAGTAACCCACTTTGCAATTGAGTTTGTCAGTTTTTCTGCGGTTGCTTTGTGCTTTCATTTCCTAAATTCTGTGAGCGTGGTTTGGTGGTTTGTTGGTTTGTTGGTTTGTTGGTTTTGTTGGTTTGTTGATTTGGTGGTTTGGTGGTTTGGTGGTTTGTTGGTTTGTTGGTTTGGTGGTTTGATGGTTTGTTGGTTTTGGGGTTTGTTGGTTTGTTGGTTTGTTAGTTTGGTGGTTTGTTGGTTTGGTGGTTTGGTGGTTTGGTGGTTTGGTGGTTTGATGGTTTGTTGGTTTGTTGATTTGGTGGTTTGGTGGTTTGTTGGTTTGGTGGTTTGTTGGTTTGTTGGTTTGTTGGTTTGGTGGTTTGTTGGTTTGGTGGTTTGGTGGTTTGGTGGTTTGGTGGTTTGTTGGTTTGTTGGTTTGGTAGTTTGTTGGTTTGGTGGTTTGGTGGTTTGGTAGTTTGTTGGTTTGTTGGTTTGGTGGTTTGTTGGTTTGCTGGTTTGTTGGTTTTTTGGTTTGTTGGTTTTTTGGTTTGTTGGTTTGCTGTTTTGTTGGTTTTGTGTTTTGTTGGTTTGGTGGTTTGCTGGTTTGTTGGTTTGTTGGTTTGGTGTTTTGTTGGTTTGGTGGTTTGTTGGTTTGGTGGTTTGTTGGTTTGTTGGTTTGGTGGTTTGTTGGTTTGGTGAAGTGCACTCACGCTCGCTCTATCACCGGTAACAATGGAACTTGTCCGGACGTGTTTATCGTTCAAATGATCCGTCAGGCTGGAGCAGCTTCGGTGATCGGAAAATTCTTTTTGACAAAAGCTCCAAATCACGGCGTTCTTGTTGATCGTCCCTTCTTCGTTCTTTTTATAAATAAACTTGCTGTTTGCCTCGACCCCTGAGTTGAGTCCATGTCAGTTTCCTCCTCTAAACCGGGTCCAAGCCAAAACTAAACCGGGTCTAAACCAATACTAAACCGGGTCTAAACCAAGTCTAAACCGGGACTAAACCAGGACTAAACCTGGTCTAAACCGGGTCTAAACCAAGACTAAACCGGGACTAAACCGGGACTAAAGTGGGACTAAAACAGGACTAAACTGGGACTAAAACAGGACTAAACTGGGACTAAAACAGGAATAAACCAGGTCTAAACCAGGTCTAAAACAGGACTAAACCAGGTCTAAAACAGGTCTAAACCAGGACTAAACCAAGACTAAGGGTCTTGGACTTAGGGTTAGCGCACACTTCTCACCTTTTTCACCCCTGACCCATTTTCATGCCTGTGTTTAATTAACACACAAACTCTTCATATTTCTGCATATTTCTTTCCTCAAACTAAAAACACTGTTCCACCTTGCGATGTCATGTGGTGGTACAGGAAGTGCTCCGCTGTGTTTGTAAACTCCAAACACCTTCAGTAGAATCATATGGATAATTTCAGTCCTGGAATTGCCAATCTCGACTGAACTAAAAGTAAAAATGTAGCTGCTAACGTGAAATCTACTGCTTCATGACATCACAAGGTGGAAAAGAGCATTCTGAGCTTTGACAGACTAATAATAAAGTTTACTCAAACACGTGAATGAAACAAAACACAACTTCAGGTATGTTTTTGATGATTTAACTTGGCTTAAAGCTCACGAGAGTCACCTTTGAGTAATCCCTGTGCAGTTTTATTCTGTTGAGAAGCTAATAGAAGGTAATAGGTCTTCAAAATGTGCATAGATTTTTTTAAAGCATGCAGTATTTTTATTCTAACTTTGTAAATTTGACTTTGAAAGTAAGTGCTTTCTTGATGTTATTCATTCAACTTTGAAGCCGACGATTTCTCGCGCGCGTATACTCCCGTGAATTCGCTCGCTCGACCCAGACAGCGCGGGGACGCCGAAGGTCAGACGACTCATAATATCACCAACATTTAAGAAAGAGACGGCCGCTCTTTTCCATAAATCACACATTCTTCAGCAGATATAATTTTTTTTGTACGCTTGAGGTGGCAGTGAATGAAAAGAGTGAGTCAACAGAGCCAGTGAGAGCAGAGGGGGTAAGAAGGAAAGTAATTTTGTGCTAAAATTATTTATATAACGTCAAAGTAATGGAAGGAATATGCAGGGTTACGCTTCGGGATGAAAGGTTGAGTGGCTGACATTGCGCGTTTTTCTTAAGGAAGACAACTGGCGAACGCAAATATCCAGACAAAAAAGGTATTTATTTAACAGAAACAGACAAAAAAGGTATTTATTTAGTATTTAATAGTCTTGGGTTAGGCTTCCAGGGGAGCTGGACAGGTCCAGGCCGGCAGCTGACAGGACGGTTAGGGTTAGGGTTAGGGTTAGGGTTAGGGTTAGCAGCTGACAGAAGGTAGGTAGTGGCTTGGACTGGGGCTCGGACTGACCAGACCAGAGGAACAGAACAGGAGACAAAGGTGATGAAGCTGGATCCACCCGAAGGTACAGGGGGTCCTCAGGTTATGACGTTGATCCGTTCTTAAGACGCGTCGTAACCCGAATTTCGTCGTAAGTCGGATTTTGCCTTTGATCTTCCAACCAAAGCACCAATAACCTTTCCATCTCAATAATTAGACCACTACCTGCTTGGTTATCACTGCCGCTATCATAGGAGCAGATCAGAGCCCACATCAGGTACTTCCGCCCACATTGGGCACGCACACGAGGCCGTCTTCTTCTCCCTACAACCACAACAGAGCGTATTCTTCCGCTGTGCACCGCGCGCCGTTCGCGTTTGTTTACATCTCTTACCACGCTAAACCGCGTAAGACGGAATGACGCGTAATATATATATATATATTTTTAATGGGGGCGCGTTCGTAACCACGAAATGTTGTAACCCGAGACCGTCGTAACCCGTAACACTCTAAAAAATCCATTTTAAAAAAGCCTAAGCTTAAGTTCACCACTTACACTGTCTGACGAAAGTATTAGGAAGATTGTGTATTTTTGAATAATGATAACAAGACGTATTGGTAATGACAACAAATCAATTTATTGATATATTAAAGCAAATTTCATCATGTGTAAAGGCATATTATTGCAAATTTGTAACAATATAAAGTTAAATACCTGTTTCATCAAAATAACCACCTTTGGCCTTAATCACAGCTTTACAAATTCTGTCTGTCCTTTCAATCCTCCTCCTTTGAGTCATGCATATGGGGTGATTCGAGAACTCTATGATGAGTATGTCACTGGTGCTACTACTATCACCACTTGCCATCCTACTAACTTTATCAAATAAACTACTACTATTGACCTACTTTAGTTGTTACCAGTGATAACTCCTGCGACTACTACCACTATTACTACTACTACTACTACTATTACAACTACTACTATTGCTACTACTACTACTACTGCTACTACTACTAATACTACTACTAATACTACCATTACTACCATTACTACTACTACTGCTACTGTATATATCCTATAGTTCTATGGAGAAATCCTTTTCTCTTCAGTGCTTCTTTCCCTACTATCTCTCATCATATTAAACCATACTACACTACTTCTACTACTACTACTACTACTACTACTACTACTACTACTACTACTATTACTACTACTAATACTTCTGCTGTATTTATACTATAGTTCTATGGAGAAATCCTGTTTTCTTCACTGATTCTTTCTCCCTGCTATCTCTCCCCATATTAAATCATACTACTCTACTACTACTTCTACTACTACTACTACTACTACTACTACTACTACTACTACTACTACTACTACTACTACTACTACCAGAATTACTGCTACTGGTACTGCTACTACTACTACTACCACCATTACTGCTGTATATATGCTACAGTTCTATGGAGAAATCCTGTTATTTTCACTGATTCTTTCTCACACATTAAACCATACTACTACTACTACTACTACTACTACTACTACTACTACTACTACTACTACTACTACTACTACTACTACTACTACTACTACTACTACTGCTGCTGCTACTACTGCTGTATTTATACTATAGTTCTATGGAGAAATCCTGTTCTCTTCAGTGCTTCTTTCCCGACTATCTCTCATCATATTAAACCGTACAATCCAAAATCTCGGCTAAGCCTCGTCCTCCCGCTCGGCGTACAATCCTCTTACGCTCCGATATCGCCACATTACCGCTCGACTCTTCCACTCCTCTGCCCCCGAAAAGCAGTCCGCGAAATCCCAACAAACTCTTTTTTACTCTTTCTCTGTCTCTCTCTGGGCCCGTGGACGAAATACACTTTTAATTAACTTACCTTTAAGGGGTGAAACTTTCTGATTAATTAGATAAGAGGAGGAGGAAGATGAAGGTGGCTGTGGGCGACCTTGTGTTCCTCACTCAGACTTTAAGGATTTCATTAGAAGGCCCAATCCCTTTAAAGTGAATTATGCAGAAGCTTCAGAAGACACTTTTTTTTTTCTCGTGGCCGGAGGGTAGGGGGCGCACTGCCAAGACACTGAACAATCTGACGCAAGGGAAGAAGATAATTATATGGAAATGAATGTAGTATTTGGTTTTGAGTCTGTATTTTAATGAGCCCTATATACCTCTACGCACGGTAACTCCCAAAAGAAAGGATTTAAATATAACAAGAATAATATAAGTGAAAGAAATCAAAGTTAACATTCTCAAACAAATTTATCTAACCAAAGAATTCCTAAAACAAAGATTCGAGTCCCAGGAGAAATTTGCGGCACAGAAGAGTTTTTCTTTCTGTGTGATTTTTGTACAAATTTGGCTTCAGTTTGCTTTTCTAACATAAAATAAATGAAATCTGGTGTATTAATAGATGATAATAAGATGGAGTATGGTATCAATAACCACTTTACTGCTTTTAGGGAATCGTTTTATTTACAAATGCAGTTTTTTTCTCCGAAGCGAGCAAGAGAAGCAGAACGAGCTGAAGCCTTTTGTTAGTTCGTTAAGTCTACCGTAATTTTACTTTTGCTTTAATTTGGGGCGGCAGTAGCTCAGTCGATCGAGCGTTTGTCCACTGATCCGAAAGTTCAGTTTGTGTTTGTCAGTTACGTTTTGGTAAGTGACCAAGTTTTATCTGGTTCACACAAGATAAAACTGCTATACCAGAATGTGTGAAGAATCCCTCAGTCGTCCAGGTAGAATCCATGGCAAAAGGAGTAATTCAATTTGTCAACTGGACAAAGTTTATTTGGTCGAAGACGTTTCGCAAACAAACAAAGAAAACAATAAGGCTAGCCAGATCAGGTCCAGAGTTGTGAAAACACCCATTATGGTACTGAATGGGTATGCTAAATAAGAGCCCAGAAACTGGAAAACAAAGACGTGGGATAGTTTCAGAGCAATTTCATTATAGTTAGCTCCTCCCTTCAGGCAGATATAAGCAGTGTCCATCAGCACTCTAACCAGAACTGATGAAGCAACTCAGATGAGCTGCGAAACGTCTTCGACCAAATAAACTTTGTCCAGTTGACAAACTGAATTTCTCCTTTTGCCACTGCTATACCAGAACTATATTTTACTTTATTAAAGGTCCTATATAATGCAAAATGGACTCTTGTGAGCTTTTAATCATGTTAGAATGTTTATTAGTGCTGTCAGGTGCGATCAATTTTTTTTTATCTAAATTAATCGCATTTTAATAAATTTTTTAGGTGGTTTATTGTGCTCTCCCACAGTGCAAAAAAGGTGTCAAACATGCATGAAAAAACATTTACAGTGGTACAGTGAAAAGACTGGAGACTTCCCTTAAGTCTTTCAGTCTTTCGCTCGCTCTCTTTCTCTCACGTTACCTCCACTGTAACCAAGACAAGACTGCTGGCAGACCTGCAGAGTGCACCTGTGTACCCCCATTTCACCTCCCACATTACGTAACATTCATTTGAAAGCTCATTTACCCCATTTCACTGTTAAACGGTGAATATTTCTGGTGCCAAAAGGTGAGCACGTACAGTAGCTTTCATGCAACGACAATAAATAATATACAAAGCTTCAAATATACAGAGAATACAAATAATTGCCCGTGCAAATTACTCATGGCTCACATGACCCCCAGAACCTGCGAAACTGGAGGATTTAAACTCCCGGTGTGGATATGTCCGGGTTTGCCAGATCGCACCACGGGAGGAGGGAGAAGGCGGCAGCGCGAGAGGAAGTAAATGATCAGGTCTAGCGCGATTTGTTCAAAGTTCAAAGTCAGCTTTATTGTCAATTCTGCCATATGTGTTCAACATACAGTGAATCGAAATTTCGTTTCTCTCTGGCCAGGTAGTGCAAAAAGACAGTGTACAAAATACAATATGAAGACAAAACACAACAAAAACTATCTAAGACAGAGATCTAAGTTAAAACTAAAGTCTACGGTCTAAAATCTTAACACAGTGCAACATAATAAATAACAAATAACCTATACTATATACAGATTTCCAAAGTGTGCAGTGTGCATCAAAATGTGCAATGGAAGATACAGCAGTGAATTGGTCATGTGCAGTAGAATGTGCACATGATATTTGGATAGGCAAAACTGGTGCTTCTAAGTGTGCACTCTTGGTCGTGGCAGAAAGTTAAGTTTAATGTTTGGTTGATAATAAGGGTTAAGGGTTCGGCGCGTGAAGAACAGCAGATACCACTTCACGTGCTCTCCCCGGGGACAACGCTCCGTCACATTTTTATAAATAAACTTGCCGTTCAAGCTTTTATTGTCATATGCACAGTAAAGAAACACGTTTCCCTGTACAATGAAATTCTTACTTTGCTGCACACTCTGGATACCAGGAGCAAAAACAATAAAATAGATAAATAAGAGAAGCATGTAAAAAGTCAAATAAAAACAATCTTTATCAAATATATACTATGAAAAATATAGGCTAGGTGCTATGTACTTATTTACAGATTATGTGCAACTGTCAGTAGTAAAAACGGTGTGTAAACATTGTTGATATCGTGCAAACAGGAAGTGTAAACATGGTTAATATAGTGCAAACAGGAAGTGAAAACATGGTTGATATCGTGCAAACAGGAAGTGGGGAAAACATGGTTAATATAGTGCAAACAGGAAGTGCAAACATTCAAGCAGTTACATGTGCAACTGTAATTTGACAGATTTTCTTAACAGTTGGTCAGTAATACAGTCATACCTCACCTTACGAAAGACCCAAATAACGAATAATCCAGGTTACGAAACGCCTTTACGTAAAATTTTCCTCTCTGAATACGAAAGAAAATTCAAGTTACGAAACGCAAAATCTCAAAAATTCAAATAATGCGCGCTCGTCTTCGCAACCGCCCGAATCCCTCGAAACATAAATACACTTGTAAATACACTCTCCAACAGGGTTTAGGGGGGTATTGGGGGCCTTGGAACGAATCAGGCCTTTTACATTGTGACTCTACTTACGAAAAAATCACATTACGAAACCACTTCTGGAACGAATTAATTTCGTAAGGTGAGGTATGACTGTAGTTCAAAGGCCCTGCAAGCCAAATTTAAAATGGGCGCGCATTGAATTCCCGCTCATAATTGATTGCGTTCATTTTTATAACGTGTTAATTTGCAGTATAATTAATTAATTAATGCAATTAATGCGTTAAACTGACAGCCCTAATGTTTCTACCTCCTCAAAAACAGACCTGGAGTTGTGTTTTGGTCAAAACCCACTGGTCATTGTTAATTTACAAATGTTTAATTGGTAAAAGTCCGTCCTACCTCAGCTCATACTGCACATCCACAGCTCCAGGCGCTCCAGCAGAGATATGACCCCGGTCGTTCTAAAGCCCACACAGCTCCGGGCCGCTCCTCATTTCTGCAGCAAGTGACTGGAACCACCTTGAGCAGACTTTAAAACTTAGCTCATTTTTACCTCTGTCGACTTTTGAAAACTCCATCCAGACTATTTTACAGGACCATTGCACAGGCTTTTAACACTTTTACACATTTAATCTGCAAATGTTTCACTGTCTCATGTTTCTGTTCACTGTTTCATGTTATGACGGACGCATGAGTGCATTCTGCTCGTGCTGTGTTCTGATCCCTCTTGGCCGGGTCGTCATTGCAAATGAGGTGTTCTCAATGGACTTATTTGGTAAAATACTGAATAAATAAAAAGTTTAAAGGGATAGTGCAGTTTTTTTTAAAATGTGAATCTGTATGGGTTCCCCTCTAATAGTGTCGTGCATTAACACTGGCTTACCGCTGACCGCGTCGTCTGAGCCCGGTTCTGCTCCGGTTCTGGAGCTCAGGATCGTAGGTCTGGTCAGTTCGCCGGGACAGTTAATAAAGCTTGTTTTTCTTCTCAAAACAACATTTATGCCAAAAGTGATATATTTGCGTCACAAACAGTTCGTATCACTGCGATGTTTACAAGTAGGGATGCACGATATATCGGCATTAACATCGGTATCGGCCGATATCGCCAAATTTTAACATATCGGTATCGACCCAAGAATTGTAAAGTAAAGTAATTTAGTTTGGACCAGGCTCTAGGTTCTCAAGGGCTACAATAGGAACAATGATGGTGCGAGTGTAAATGAGCTGGAGCTGAGATGACCAAGTTTGGTTTGTATTAGGGATGCACGATATATCGGCATTAACATCGGTATCGGCCGATATTGCCCAAATTTTTTAACATATCGGCATCGGCCCGATGTGTAAAAGGTAAAAGTGGGCCGATATTAACGACCAATATTTGTCAGTACAGTAATCCCCCGAATTAACGTTTTCTCACATTTCTCTCTCGTTTAAACACTCAAACGTTTGTAGATTTGACAAAATGTCAAAAATCTGTACAATGATTTTTGACAAAATGTCAAAAATCTGGGGGGGGGGCACGTGATAGCGCAGCATGACCGGCGCGCTGGGGCTGCGAGCACCAGACCCGTGCCCAAACTGTGCCTCCTCTAGACCAGGTCTAAACCAGGATTAAACCACCGCGGGCTCTTGCATGCGTTCGTTCATGCCGAGATTTGATGTGCTCGGACTGCGTGCGTTGCGTGCGTCGCTGCTAGCCTCACCATCATTGTTCCTATTGTAGCCCTTGAGAACCTAGAGCCTGGTCCAAACTAGATTACTTTACTTTACAATTCTTGGGTCAGGGGCTACAGAGTTTTTTCAGTGGAGCAGTGGACGTGTGCCAATGGCGGTAAAAATGGGGGCTGATTGGAGCAGTGACGACTTGAATACAGGAGAATAAAGATTAAACGCAACTTCGAGAGAGTAAACGAGAAGGGGAAACAACGATAACGTGGTTAAAAAGCTCTGAAAAGTCGATTTTGCATAATGAGTCCGCTTTAAGCTTATCTGCCTTGCATTTATTCAATTACAGATTTTCTGATTGTATAAAACTACGCAGATGCACTCTTTATCACTGGGAATGGGTCTCCTTTCCACAGATCTGACCTTTATCTTGGCCTGGTGGCATCACCTCCTTGTCTCCATTGATATACATACAGTAGATAAGCTTAATGCCATACTGAGGGACATTCTAGGTAAACCAATCACATCTGTATGGAAACCCCCCGCCAGAAAAACTACACAGTGCACCTTTAAAACAACGTAGGCTAATATTTGGGTTTTCTGAAGCATAATCTCACATTTGATTAGCATTTCTGAAACATTATTACAGAAAAAACAAAAACCTGTTATTATGTGGTTATTTCATCAAAAACAGACCTGGAGTTGTGTTTTGTTTCATTCACACATGTTTGAGGAACTCTTTATTATTAGTTTCCTTACGTCTCCAAAGCTCAAACTGCTCTGTTCCACCTTGTGATGTCATGAAGCAGCAGTTTTCAGGTTAACAGCTCCTTTTACCTTTAGTTTTTACCATTAGTTGAGCAGAGATCGGAAATTCCTGGGCTGAACTTATTCAAATGATTCTAGTGAAGGTGTGTGGAGTTTAACAGCAACGTGGAGCACTTCCTGTATTACCACATGACATCACAAGGTGGAACCGAGTGTTTTCAGAGATTAGAACTCAGTGTAAATATACAGCACAACACCTTATAGACGCACAACGCCTTATAAATGCACAACACCTTAAACCAGGACTAAACCAGGACTAGACCAGGACTAGACCAGGACTAGTCCAGGACTAAACCAGGACTAAACCTGGACTAGACCAGGACTAAACCAGGACTAGTCCAGGACTAAACCAGGACTAAACCTGGACTAGACCAGGACTAGACCAGAACTAAACCAGGACTAGACCAGGACTAGACCAGGACTAAACCAAGACTAAACCAGGACTAGACCAGGACTAGACCAAGACTAAACCAAGACTAAACCAGGACTAAACCAGGACTAGACCAGGACTAGACCAGCACTAAACCAAGACTAAACCAGGACTAGACCAGGACTAGACCAGGACTAAACCAGGACTAAACCTGGACTAGACCAGGACTAGACCAGGACTAAACCAGGACTAAACCAGGACTAAACCAGGACTAGACCAGGACTAAACCAGGACTAGACAAGGACTAAACCAGGACTAAACCAGGACTAGACCAGGACTAAACCAACTCAGCGTAAATATACAGGGTTTGTGTGTTAAACATGTGAAAATGAAACAAAACACAACACACTGATGAGGAAACGACATTAGAACAGATCAGAAAACGGCCTAATATGTCGTTATATCGGTCTTATTTGAAAAAAAAAAAAAATTACTTTTCTATTAACCGACGTCCACTTCTTAAACCCACTGAACTCTACGTGGACTCTGCCACCTCCGTCTCCCGTAATCGTCGTTGTTATGGGCCTAATGTGTTCTAACTGCAGACGATTGTCATTGGCGGAGAGGCAGTCGCCGTGACAGACTCCACAACAGGGGCGAGGCTAACGACGCGGCGCTAGGCTAAATACCTGTAATTGTAACGCGAGCAGATGGGCCGGGCTTAATGTAGCGTCGCTGTGAGCTCGAGATGTGCCCATATATGGTCGACGAGGAGCGACAGGAAGAGAGGTGAGGGGTTTAAAGGGCCCGTATTACACCGTTTCCTATCTCGATCTATGTTATAATGTCGTTTCCTCATCGCAAACAGACCTGGAGTTGTGTTTTGTCTCATTCGCGCATGTTTAACGCACAAATTCTGCATATTTACGCTGAGTTCTTCTCTCAAACTGAAAACACTGCTCCACTTTGTGACGTCATGGGGTAATACAGGAAGTGCTCGACTCCACACCTTTACGAGAATCATTTGAATGATTTCAGACATGGAATTGCCAATCTCAACTGGACAAAAGGAGCTGTTAACTTTAAAACTAGCACTCATAATGTTTTAGACAATTTAAATTACTATAAATTTAAACTGCTCGGTGTATAAGGTCTTAAAATGTCTTTATTTAATGTATATTTCATGTAGAAGTAAATCAGGGTTTTATTTTGATGTGCTTCCTGTCTGGGAGTGGGTAAACAGGAAATAGGAAGTAGAGGGTTGGAATAAGACAACGCAGTGTGCACATGTGGAAGGGGAAAGTTCTAGAAGAAATCTATTTTGATAGCCACCCAGCAGAAGCATCGCTTGTATGTATTTTACTAGTTCATAATGATAATATGTTTATCATTTTGTGTCAAATTCAGGTGGTAAAAACGATTTAAAGAGTTGATAAAAGTAAGGTTAAAAATGTTAACAGCAAAATGTTAGCTGTAGAGGTTAAATGGTAAACGTTAGCTGTAGTTCGATTTAGGCATTGGAATTGAAGGTTATTAGCATCTCTGTATTCTGTATTGAAAGCTTTGAAGCTAATCGTTCTTTATTTTCAGTTTCACTTTTTCCTGTCATTTGTGGATTCTGCATGTGAAGAATGTTCAATAAAGACTTGACATCATGGATAAGGAAATGTTTAGCTCACTACCTTGCTAAGGTTCCCACACTTTGCTGAATTTG
Source organism: Paratrypauchen microcephalus (assembly GCA_036785185.1). NCBI lineage: Eukaryota > Metazoa > Chordata > Actinopteri > Gobiiformes > Gobiidae > Paratrypauchen > Paratrypauchen microcephalus. The sequence continues at coordinate 5,108,566 of JAVJIX010000045.1, read as the reverse complement.
GGCATGTACTGTACATGCCCAAATTCAGCAACAAGAGACACTCAACACCTTATAGATAGACAACACCTTATAGACGCACGACACCTGATAGACACAAGGCAACTTATAGACGCACAACACCTGATGGACGCATTATAGACGCTAGGGTGACCATTCATCCGGATTTCGTCCGGACAGTCCGGTTTTAGAGCTGTCGTCACGTGTCCTCCTTTTTTACATTTTGTCCTCCTTTCGGACCCTTGTCGGCCACCGTTGCATAAATTGTCATAAATCCCCACCCATTATTTACACTTGCTACTCTGCGATGTTCGCCGTTTCCCAATTCAGCGAATGCACGGTTCGGAGTGTGGTCTCAGTCTGCAGTCGAGGCGGTGCATACTTGCTCAGCCCTGAGTCCGTGGATCACATGGGCGTCTGCGAAATGGAACAAGTCCCGCCTCAGCTCAATGAGCCGGGTGGTCTGCTCCTTGTTCCCTAAAGACAAAAATATTATTCTATTGCGACTAGTAATACTTGGAATTGGGACATGGCCACCCCCCCCCCCGCGCGGCTCGCACTTTGCAGATATAAAAAAAAAGGCCCCGCAGCTGAATAAAAGCTAAAAGCTCTTTCATCCCTGATTTACAGTGCGCTGCATAGGTTTTCTTGTGCGCTGCGAATGTGCGAGCAGTGCGCAATTGTGCAGGCGCGCAGCTTAGAGTAAACGTTGGACATGGCTACATGCAACACCTTATAGACGCACAACAACTTCTTATAGGCGCACAACAACTTCTTATAGGCGCACGACACCTCATAGACGCACAACACCTCATAGACGCACGACACCTCATAGACGCACAACAACTTAGACGCACAACAACTTATAGACACACAACAACTTATAGACGCACGACACCTCATAGACGCACAACAACTTAGACGCACAACAACTTATAGACGCACGACAACTTATAGACGCACAACGCCTGTTATACTCATTATAGACGCACAACACCTGATAGACGCTCAACCATACTGTGGAAACTTCCAGGCAAAACAATAAGGTATCCATGGAGACAAACAGAACCTTCCTCCAGAAAACACAGTGTACTTTTGAATTGTCAAAATAAACTTCTGCAGCTTATAAACATACTCATTAAAAGTTTCAGTGAAATTATAGCTCTGTTACTTCAATTAATATTACCAGTTAAATTATAATAACTTTTTAACTCTTGCAAAGAAAACCAAATTCACGATAACAGTTTAAAACATTTAGTAAAATAAATTCTCGCTTAATCACCCAACAGAATTTCCGCTTTTCTTTGTCCCTTTCACCAAAAACATTCCACACTAACAAAAGTCAATTTTCTCCTTCTCGTTATTTGAAGGTTGTGAACAAAGTTTAAAGTTACAATTTTGCAACGAGATAAAAGCTGGTGGGTGGAGGCATGTTCAGAGACCGTTAGGAATTCTTTTCTTCTTTTTCATTTACCCGATTTTAGAGCCCACTTACAATGACTCAAACAAACTCAAACTGTGACTAGACCAGGACTAGACCAGGACTAGACCAGGACTAGACCAGGACTAGACCTGGACTAGACCTGGACTAGACTTGGACTAGATCTGGACTAGACCAGGACTAGACCAGGACTAGACCAGGACTAGACCAGGACTAGACCAGGACTAGACCTGGACTAGACCTGGACTAGACCAGGACTAGACCAGGACTAGACCAGGACTAGACCTGGACTAGACCAGGACTAGACCTGGACTTGACCAGGACTAGACCTGGACTAGACCTGGACTAGACCAGGACTAGACCAGGATTAAACTTGGACTAGACCTGGACTAGACCTGGGCTAGACCAGGACTAGACCAGGACTAAACCAGGACTAAACCAGGACTAAACCAGGACTAAACCTGGACTCATCCTGGACTAAACCAGGCCCAGACCAGCACTAGACCAGGACTAGACCAGGCCTAGACCAGGCCTAGACCAGGCCTAGGCCAGGCCTAGGCCAGGCCTAGGCCAGGACTAGGCCAGGACTAGGCCAGGACTAGGCCAGGTCTAGGCCAGGACTAGACCAGGACTAGACCAGGACTAAAACAGAACTAAAGCAGGACTAGACCGGGACTAGTCCGGGACTAAACCAGGACTAGACCAGGACTAGACCAGGATTAGACCTGGATTAGACCTGGATTAGACCTGGATTAGACATGGACTACACCAGGACTAGGCCAGGACTAGGCCAGGACTAGGCCAGGACTAGACCAGGACTAGGCCAGGACTAGACCAGGACTAGAACAGGACTAGAACAGGACTAGACCAGGCCTAGACCAGGCCTAGACCAGGCCTAGACCAGGCCTAGACCAGGACTAGTGCTAATCTTGGTGCTAATCAAACAGTTTGTTTTTTCCTTTTTTCCCCAAATTAGAATCGATAAGAGAATCGATAAAGAATCGAATCGTTAAGCAGTATCGATAACGGAATCGGAATCGTAAAAATCTTATCAATTCCCATCCCTAGATACAATGACTCAAACAAACTCATACAAACCACAGAGGGATTTTATATGTATTTATATTCTAAAACGCTAATATTTAGTGTCATTTCTGTTATGCTAGTCGGAAAAAAAGATTGCAGTCCAAAATGGTCACAGCAGCACTCGGTCAAATGAGGAAATATGAATAAAAGTGAAAATTAAAGCCGCAAGCGGCGTTGGTCGGGACCTCGCACCTGCGTTTGTTCGTCTTACTGAGACGCACAGCCATACCAAATTTCGTGTGCCTGGCACAATTATCTCACTTCCTGTTGGGCGTGGCCATAACATTGTAGATACCCTGTCAGAACAGACCCTGTCAGGCCCTGTCAGACCCTGTCAGACTCTGTTAGACCCTGTCAGACCCTGTCAGACCCTGTCAGACTCTGTTAGACCCTGTCAGACCCTGTCAGACCCTGCATGTGGCCTACATACTGAGGCCTACATGAACCTTCGATGCTTGTCCCCACATTGCTGCTTGCAGCTATATCAGATCAAAGGTACAAAGATTAAAGATCTTTGATCAGGGCGTTGCCTAGCAACAAATACCTCCCATTCATCACTCCCATTCAATAAATACCTAACTTTATCGATCCGCCGTATTGTCATATTACCGCCTATTTGAAAATCCTTCGCAATTTAACATCTCCAACGTCTTAAGATTATGTTCACCAAAATTTAAGCCTATCTGAGGTACGGTGTAGGAGAAGTGTTTCAAATTCCATACGTAACTTTATCGATCCGCCGTATCGTCATATTACCGCCTATTTGAAAATCCTTCGCAATTTAACATCTCCAACGTCTTAAGATTATGCTTACCAAAATTTATGCCCATCTGAGGTACGGTCTAGGAGACCCCCCACTGGGGGTCCCCCAGTGGGGGGTCTCCCAGGGACCCCCAGGTCCCCCAGGGACGAGACTTTGTGTGGTCGTACTGGCAGCACTTTGTGATGCCCGTGCAAAGTTTCGTTTGTTTTGAAGCATGGGAACATGCTCAAAATTGCCCCAGCGTGTATGAACAAGAATAATAATAATAATACGGAAACAAAGCAACAACAATAGGGACCTTCGTCCCCCTTCGGGCTCGGTCCCTAATAATTCTACGCTATGAAAAAGGGAACATTCGAGACAATAGGTAGCTGATTGCGAGGCCGAGCGACTCCATTGATTTGCGAGAAGAGCGTTGCATGATGGGAAGGGGAAGTACCAAAATGGAAATCCAAATTTTACTTTGAGAAATTGTCAGATCATACGAACAATTTACAAATATCTTTTTAGAGTCAGTTCGTCTTGGTTTGCACCAGTCCAGCTTTTTCACTTCCGTTACTGATATCAATACTTTTGGTTGCTTTCGATACCAAAGTTATAATAGTTTTGGATTTTTCATTATAGTTTAGTTTTAGTTAGTTTTGACTTTTTTTTTCTTCATCTAATTCAGTTAGTTTTAATTCGTTTTTAGAGTGACTGATTTAGGCTGCGTCCCATTTCTCTGTCTTACCACTTTCTCTGTCTTACCCCTTCGTCTTACCCCTACCCCTTGGATTTGCGCGTTCATGTGAGGGCAAGGGGTGTCCCGATTCTAATTTTGATCAAGGGCTCGGGCCACGACCTCGGGCTACATACCCCTTGAAATGAAGTAAGCTCTCGACAAGACTTGAAATGAAGGGGTACGCCTACAAGCTCAAGCAGGTTTTGGGATCAGGACATCGAGGACTAAATCGGGACTAACTAGAACTGAACCAGGATTTAACTGGAGAAACCTTGACTAAACCAGGACTAAACCAGGACAAAACCTGAACTAAACCAGAACATAATGAGGACTAAACCAGGACTAAACCAGGACTGAACCAGAACTAAACCAGATCATAATGAGGACTAAACCAGGACTGAACCAGAACTAAACCAGGACTAAACCAGGACAAAACCTGAACTAAACCAGAACATAACGAGGACTAAACTAGGACTAAACTAGGACTAAACCAGGACTAAACCATAACATAATGAGGACTGAACCAGGACTGAACCAGGACTGAACCAGGACTAAACCAGGACAAAACCTGACCTAAACCAGAACATAACGAGGACTAAACCAGAACTAAACCAGGACAAAACCAGAACATAATGAGAACTAAACCAGGACTAAACCAGAACTAAACCAGGACTAAACCAGGACAAAACCAGGACTAAACCAGAACATAACGAGGACTAAACCAGGACTAAGCCAGCACTAAACCAAGACTTTTGGGATCAGGATGGCAGGGTCACATCGACCAACCAAGGAGTCTCATAAATGTATTTTCAGCAGTTGTAATTATCGATTAACAGTTTAACAGGTTTACAATTATGACGCTGATGTTCTACGTTACTTTTAGTGAACTGTTGTTGCGGTTTTAATTGTAGTTATGTCTGTTTAGCCGACGTTATCGTTTTTATCGAACTTTCATGTATAAACAAGCTACTTTTTTTTGTCGAGCTGAGGTACCCAATAATCCTTGACATGTGTGACCGCAAAACCAAATCCCAAGTCGTCCCGGAGGCATTTGAGTTATTCACAGATTCTCAAAGTGTAGATTCTGAGCTTTCCAACGATGCCTTACACATGAAAATATTTGTTGAGCGGAGAAAACAGCTCGTGAATTTTCCTCACTCTGGGCGTTCTTGCCTAATTTGCATGACATCAAGCTAAGCCCTCCCCCATCACTGACGATCTGTGGTGTGGTGTGTGGAGTTTACGTTCAGGAAAGGTCTCAGAATTAGAAGGTACTTTGTTAAAATGGAAATGCTTTTATAACAAAAAATCCATATAATCATTCAATAATTCAATAATACACAGGACATGTTAAGATAAAAATCACCTGTATTGTCAATTTAATACAATACAAAATAGTATAGTATTTAGTCCTGGTTTAGTCCTGGTTTAGTCCTGGTTTAGTCCTGGTTTGTCCTGTTTTAGTCCCGGTTTAGTCCTGGTTTAGTCCTAGGTGTTTAACCGGGTTTATTTTTTAAAATGTTATTTAACCTTTATTTAACCAGGAAAGTCCCAATGAGATTAATAATCTCTTTTTCAAGGGAGTCCTTGTTTAACCAGGACCGTGCGGCTAGCCGCTAGCTAGCTAGCCGCTAGCTAGCTAGCGTTTAGTCCCGGTTTTAGTCCTGGTTTAGTCCGAGTTTAGTCCCGGTTTTAGCCCTGGTTTAGTCCTGGTTTCGTCCAGCTTTAGTCCTGGATTAGTCCAGGTTTAGTCCTGGTTTAGTCCTGGTTTAGTCCAGCTTTAGTCCTGGTTTAGTCCAGCCTTAGTCCTGGTTTAGTCCTGGTTTAGTCTAGCTTTAGTCCTGGTTTAGTCGTGGTTTAGTCCAGCTTTATTCCTGGTTTAGTTCTGGTTTAGTCCAGCTTTATTCCTGGTTTATTCCTGGTTTATTCCTGGTTTAGTCCTGGTTTAGTCCAGCTTTAGTCCTGGTTTAGTCCTGGTTTAGTTCTGGTTTAGTCCTGGTTTAGTCCTGCTTTATTCCTGGTTTGGTCCTGGTTTAGTCCTGTTTTAGTCCCGGTTTAGTCCAGTTTTAGTCCTAGGTGTTTAACCGGGTTTATTTTTTTTTATTTTATTTAACCTTTATTTAACCAGGAAAGTCCCATTGAGATTAATAATCTCTTTTTCAAGGGAGTCCTTGTTTAACCAGGACCGTGCGGCTAGCCGCTAGCTAGCTAGCGTTTAGTCCCGGTTTTAGCCCTGGTTTAGTCCTGCTTTATTCCTGGTTTGGTCCTGGTTTAGTCCTGGTTTAGTCCTGGTTTAGTCCTAGTTTAGTCCCAGTTTAGTCCTAGCAGAAATAGGCTAGGACTAATGAGCAATGAGCAGCCGCACAGCGCACAGCGCACATACTGAAATATACACACACGAAAGCTGAATTAGTATTTGAACATGTCCTAAAGTCTATAAAGTAAACATGTTCTTACACTTACTTGCAAGGGACGATGACGCAAATGGTAATCCAGTGGCGTTCCATTTCTTAGGGGAACATTCGTACCCCGAGCCCTCTCAGCTCGTTATCGAGGGGCAAGACAAAGATGTAGATAAAGCGGTAGGGGAAGGGGTAAGACAGAGTAATGGGACAAAGCCTAAGTTCAATGTCTTTGTTCCAGTGATGTCCTCTTCATACTTACGATATTTCCAGAACTCAAACGGTCTGGCTGACGTAACGCAGCAGGGAACAGACATCTGGAGCAGCAGACGGGAGTCACCAGCGCCGTACAAATATCCCCCACATGTGCGACCGTCCATCTTTAGAGACAGAGGGAGAAGAGGGAAATAGAGGGATGGAAGGAAGGGAAGGAACGGAGGGGGGTCCATTTTCCAACAGACAGATGTGTAATGGACTCTTCAGTGCACAGATGCTAACATTACTTATAAGGAGTGCAGCTCCTGGTGGCAATTTAGTATTTTTTCCTCTGTAATTTTCATTTAAATAGAGAAAAGTGGAATTGAAAAAGTGTATGTGTGTGCGCTTGCTAATGTTCAACGATAAAGGTGTGCAAAACTTATTAAACTTGGACTGAGACAAACTTTATTGACCAGTTTGTCTAAGTCTAAGTCTAAAACATAGGCAATCCTTTTAAATGGCTGTACTTTAATGTTACAATATGAAATGATTTGAACATTTGTGCTTCTTCCTCCTTCAGATCTGAGTTTTTCTCATTTTTCTGTCCATCCTTTCAAAATCGGAGATATAATGTTAACTTAAAATAGATACATACATAAATAACTAAATAAATCCGATGCTATGTCCCACCCCCCTTAACCTTAAGTTAATCTTACTCGATTTTAAGTATTGTTCCCAAAGACATTTTTATGTTTACTTTAGTAATTTCTTGTATCACAACTTCTACTTGAGGAATATTATTCTGAAGTAACCTCTACCCACCTGGGGTTATATGACTCATAATAGTAAGAGCTAAACAAATAACATAAATAAGTAAATACAAAACATAAATAAGTAAATACTAAAACATAAATATCTAAATAAATATCTAAAACATTAATAAATAACTAAATAAATAACTAAATAAAACATAAATAAATAACATAAATAACTAAATAGTAAAAGATAAATATGTAAAAAAAATAACTAAAACAATAAATAACTAAATAAATAACTAAAACATAAATAAATAACATAACTAACTAAATAACTAAAACATAAATGAATAACAAATAAATAAATACTAAAACATAAATAACTAAATAAATAACAAACTAAGTAATAACTAAATAAAACAAATAAATAACAAATAACTAAATACTAAAACATAAATGAATAACTAAATAAATAACTTACTAAATAATAACGAACTAAATAAAACATTAAAAAAGAACAACTAAATACTAAAATGTAAATAAATAACTAAATAAATAACAAACTTAATAATAACTAAATAAAACATAAATAACTAAATACTAAAAGATAAATAAAGAAATAAATAACTTACTAAATAATAACTAAATAAATAAATAAATAAAACATAAATAAATAACAAAATAAATAACTTACTAAATAAATAAAACATAAATAAATACATAAATAACTAAATAAATCTAACTAAATGTCCCACCCTGCTTAAGTTAACCTTACTCAATTTTACGTATTTTTCCCAAATACATTTTTAGGTTTAGGTTTAGGTTAGTAATTTCTTGTATCACAACTTCTACTTAAGGAATATTATTCTGAAGTAACCTCTACCCACCTGGGGTTATATGACTAATAATACTAATAGGCTACTACAACTACTTATAATAAAAATATACAAATATATATTAGAAACTGCTAATTCCCAGTGTACTATTAAGCACAATATAGTATTTATTTATTTTCAAAGATGCCAGATTAGCTTCCGCATCATGATCCATGTATTGGGCTGCTGTGTAGAAACAGTGTACAGTTATATAAATATCTGTTTTTCTTTTATCAAGAAGCATTTTATGGAGCTACATTATTCCGATTGTGGACTGGCGTGGGTAGTGCTGTTTTTATAGTTTTTGTTTTTCCTCGACTGATGCAGAAAAGAGGGAGCCGCTGTCTGTGTTTTTGCATCTGTTCTGATCATGCAGGTAACTTGGACTCAAACGCAACACAGAGAATACAGGCAAACGTAAACAGCTTAGATGTGAAGTAAAATATCCTCCAAAACTGGGAAAACCCCTAACAGAAAACAAACTGGGTATAACTGCGGTAACAGGCTCAAACAGGGAATATTTCAGAATCAGAAAATACAGAATGCCCAATGGCAACAACAGGATATGTTCAGATAAAGAGCTGGAGATCGTCTCTTGACTGATCAACAATCTCGCCAAGACTGAATGAGCAGGAGGGGGAGTATATATGGATTATCCTGGGATGATTAAGGAATGAGAAGGAGCTGTAGGAAAAACGAGGAGATAGCAAAAGAACTGGCTGGGACAGCGGATAAGCATGTAACCAAAAGGCAGAACTGACAATTCCTGTAAAATAACCACAATACATAAATTACAAATGAAAAAAATCTACAGGCATGAAAATCCCTCATCTTTCGGCGAAATTCGCCATTCTGAAGTCAAAATCGGTGACCTACGTGAATCGTGTAGATCCAAGGAGGTAAAAGAGGTCGGGAAAATATTAATTGACTGAGCAAAATCTCGTGTTCGCGGTATTTCATGAAACTGGAGAAAATCCTTAATTTGCTACGTAAATGCTACGTAAGAAGGAACTCTCACCTCGGAACACGGGATACGTTCGGGATTATGTCCGTTTGTCCGGAGCTCCGGATAATTAAAGTCCGTGGATATACACAACACGTGCATACACGTGGATATGCAAACTATCGGACAACACAGCAAACTGTTACTACGGAGCTGACGTGCTGACGTGCTGAGTCAGATTATCTGATTATTTCTGCATCAAAGGGAGATATTAGCAGACAGCAAGGGCCTAAACCAGGTCTAAACTGGGTCTAAAGCGGGTCTAAACTGGGTCTAAACCGGGTCTAAACTGGGACTAAACCGGGTCTAAACCAAGACTAAACCGGGACTAAACCATGTCTAAACCGTGTCTAAACCAAGAATAAACCGGGTCTAAACTGGGTCTAAACCGGGTCTAAATCGGGTCTAAACCAAGACTAAACCAGGTCTAAACCGGGACTAAACTGGGACTAAATGGGACTAAACTGGAACTAAAACAGGACTAAAACAGGACTAAACTGAGACTAAAACAGGACTAAACCAGGTCTAAACCAGGTCTAAACCGTGTCTAAACCGGGTCTAAACTGGGTCTAAACCGGGTCTAAACTGGGTCTAAACCGGGTCTAAACTGGGACTAAACCGGGTCTAAACCAAGACTAAACCGGGACTAAACCATGTCTAAACCGTGTCTAAACCAAGAATAAACTGGGTCTAAACTGGGTCTAAACCAGGACTAAACCGGGTATAAACTAAGACTAAACCGGGACTAAACATGGACTAGACCAGGATTAAACAGTACTAAACTGGAACTAAAACAGGACTAAAACAGGACTAAACTGAGACTAAAACAGGACTAAACCAGGTCTAAACCAGGTCTAAACCGTGTCTAAACCGGGTCTAAACTGGGTCTAAACCGGGTCTAAACTGGGTCTAAACCGGGTCTAAACTGGGTCTAAACTGGGACTAAACCGGGTCTAAACCAGGATTAAACAGTACTAAACTGGGACTAAAACAGGACTAAACCAGGTCTAAACCAGGACTAAACTGGGTCTAAAACAAGACTAAACCAGGTCTAAACCGGGACTAAACTGGGACTAAACTGGAACTAAACCAGGACTAAAACAGGATTAAACTGAGACTAAAACAGGACTAAACCAGGTCTAAACCGGGTCTAAACCGGGTCTAAACCAGGTCTAAACCAGGACTAAACCGGGTCTAAACCAAGACAAAACCGGGTCTAGGGTTAGGGTTAGTGCACCCTTCTCACCTTTTTCACCCCTGACCCATTTTCATGCCTGATCTAAAAAAACATACATGATTTTATTTGCTTTTATTTTTTCATTTCACTAAAACGTCAGTAAATGACAGTATAATCCCCCTGACTCCCATCTGTAACGCCCATGTCCGTTTCTTTGCCAACCAGCAGTCACCAGAATGATTTACATTGGCAACCTTGAGCGCCAGAAAATATGACAGAACAATGCCTTATATTCAACATGACTGACCACCAGAGGATTCCAAAAATAGTCCACCAATTTGAGCCGGCGAAGGAAAAAAAAACGCCTAACAATGGGAGGCGTGGGCTTGGATGGAGGGCAGGGTGAAGGGGCCACACATGGGTTTGACAAGGACAGGGGTGAGACGATACAGCGACATACTGGGAGTTGTATTTTCTCATGAAATATAGATTCTACTCTTAAAATAAGTGTCTGAAGAGAGGGCAGAGGGCACGGAAGAAAAGCAAAGGGTCGCAGGAAAAGAAGAATACAGTCACATTCTGAGAGCTTGGTGCAGTGTTGTATTATAAAGTAAACATTAGTCCTATTGGCTGTTTGTAAACCAATCAATCAGTAGTAGTCAATAGTATCAATAGTAGTAGTCAGTAATATCAATATTATATCAGTGTATGAATATGGAATGAAAAGTATAGATTCTCATGCAAAAATATCACTTTTTTGCATGAGAATAACTTTTTTTCTAATTTTTTAAAATACATTTTTATTGTGGGGTTATTTGCACATGTATTTCATTATTTTACTTTTTTAATATATATATTTTTTTTTTGAGCAGAAGATGAAATTCTTTGTCAAGTTTCAAAACATTTTAATAAAAAAAATGATATATCAAAACAATCAAAGATTTATTACAAATGGTAATCGCATTTTTATTTTTTCCCCCTTTTTTCCATTGTAACATAACATAAAGCTAATTTCTGTCTAGAAAGGAAAACTGAAGGCCTTGTATAGTCAATTAATGCTTGATTTCTGATTAATTGCACACATAGAAATGAAATATATTACTCTAAAACTCAAAACGTATTTTTAAAAAAATACATTTTTGGTGTGGGTTTATTTGCACATGTATTTCATTATTTAATTTTATTTTATTTGAGTAGAAGATGAAATTCTTTGTCGAGTTTCAAAACATATTAATTTAAAAAATGGTATCGTATCATATCAAAACAATAATTACTGGTCATAAAGATCTGTTACAACTGGTAATCGCAATTTTTTTTTTTTCATTTTAACATAACGTAAAGCTAATTTCTGTCTAGAAAGGAAAACTGAAGGCCTTGAATAGTCAATTAATGCTTGATTTCTGACTAATTGCACACATGGAAATGAAATATATGATTCTAAAACTCTGACAAACCAAATATTGTCAACTGAAATGTGTCATTGCAATAGTAAGAAGGGACCAGAACTGGACCTAAAAAAATCTGTCCAAATTTGACCTCTCAAATGCAGAAGATGTCTCCTCTAGAAAATTCTCGTAACCATCATGACAAAATATATCACTTCTTTTACCTGAAATAATAGTTTGGTGCTTTGTTTGTTGATTCTGTAAAAATCCACACAGTTTCTCAGTCTGTTAAGTAGATTTTTCTTCTTTTTTTACATGTAAGCAGCTGTGTTTGTTTTAAACGCGAACGTAGCATCTCTCTGATTGGTTAATCCTCCTGTCAGTCATGCTGGCCAGGTAAAGTAAGCAGTGTATTATCTATTTTCTTAAGGCAACAACAGCTACAACTACTCATATTTAACCGTACAATGTAGAGCTGGGCGGTATGACCAAAAATTGATATCACTGTATTTTTCTAAATTATATCGGTGTATATCGTTTTTTTCATGTACTAAGTGGTCTTTGGTGAAGTGGACAGTAACAGCGTTGGTAATATCATTCCACCGTTTGCTTTTCTTGTCGTAGGCGGTCCCCTTAGCAAACGCGTCTTTGAGCGACGTCTGAGCGGCGCTTTGTGTCGCGGCGCCGACTTGAACGTTCCCCGCAGACGTGGAAGAGGATGCAGATCTTAGTTTCGTGCATTGTTCATATTCCAGGACATGTTTGTGACGGAGGTGGTCAAGCGGATCGCTCGTGTCGCCTCCTACGGCTACAACTTTATCCCGACGACATTTACAGAATACGGTTGTTTGATCGGCGTCAGATTTTTTAAAGCTGAAGCACTTCCGCACGACTAACACGGCTCCTCTTTTCGGTATAAGTTCCTGTGTCTGTAACAATTTCTCCGTCCATGTTGTTCACCGCTCGACACACACTGAGCTTCCACCGCTCTCACGCCACTGCAAACAATGTCCTGCGGCACCACGTTCCGCCGCTCTGTGTTCCCGACATTTTGTACGCACACACTCTCCGGTATTGGGATGTATGAAAAATTCCGGTGTCCGGTATGAAGCAGTATACCGCCCAGCCCTAGTACAATGGAATTTGTTTAATAATGAAGATTTGTCTCACCATTCTCTGACTTTATTTGAAGAATCCGCTGTAATTCTACAACTCGACAAACATGAATACCCCAGTCTACCCTGCAGGCGTTCCATCTTCCCTCCACCTCCCCAGCCGCTACATGTCCAGCTCTCTCACATTTACATTTCCACCGCTACATCCACCCAATTTCCCCTGCTTACACCTTGTCAGTTTTTTAATCAGACGCCTGCCACAGTGTCTTTGTCATATCAAAGCTTTTACCGGTCTGTGTGTGTGCCGAACGAGTGCAGAACAGAGGAGAGAAGAAAGACTCCCAACAATTGCCATGAAATGAACTGTCGTCAATGCAGAGGCCCGCTGGACCATAGACGCGTCAAAAAGATGATTTATTGGTACCGGGAGAACAAGGCGCAGCGGTGTATGCATATGGTACGTGCGGAGAAGACCTCAAACGCAAAGGGAGGAAGGGATCAACACGAAGGGGAAGACGGGGGAGGACGTGGTCAAGGCTGACAAATTGAAATTCGTGTAAAGCCCAAAGAGTCTTTAAAGGTTTTCGTCGATAGTTTGCTGTCAATCATCTATGTATGCTAGCGATGGGGTTTACACAGTGGGAAGGTTGTGAAATATGTAGGGAAATAGTATTAGCTGGTGAAGTACGACAAAGGCTCTAGTTCAGGATCGGTTCAGATGAATTCTTGGTTTTTGTAATGAGCAAATACGACACGTGGATCTGAGTAGGTCTCAAGAGGTATTGCAATCAATCGTACCATTTTTATTGCTTTTTGTATTCCTCAAAGACTCTCTTAACTCACTCTTGATCTTAACTGATTTTGAACCTTGAGTAAAGAACACGTTTCACATCTAATTGACACAAGTAGTAGTAGTAGTAGTTCTCATCCGACAATGTCCCTGATTGTCAAATGTGTCAAAGCCTGATCTTGTCAACCTAAGCAGAGCTGGGCTTTAGTACTTAAACAGACCGTGAAAGCGAGGCCTCACGATCCTTCTGACTTTTTGGATTTTAAGCAGGAGGTGTCAGAAAAGTTAACGCAAGGATAACTGGCTTGTGGCGGCAAAGCGTTCATAGTGATGCTGCTTTTTGATCCTTCGATGACGGCTCTTCCGATCATTGTGAAGCAGAATTCACCAAGCGTTGGATTGTTCACAGACCGAACTGGGTTTAGACAGTCGTGAGACAGGTTAGTTTTACCCTACTGATTTATAATAGTAATCCACTGAAACCACGGGGAACAGCAGGTACCACAGTGGGGCGTACAGTATTTTTTGTACTATAGAGCGCACCTGACTATAAGCCGCACCAACCAAATTTTTTAAAATTAAGATTTGTACATATATACTCAACTAAAATATAAACGCAACACTTTTGTTTTTGCTCCCATTTTTCCTGAGATGGACCTAAAGATCCAAAATTCACTCCAGATAGACAACACTACCATTTCTCTCAAACATTGTTCACAAATCTGTCCAAATGTGTGACAGCGAGCACCTCTGCCCCGCCGAGACAATCCACCCCACCTCACAGGTGCGCCACATCAAGATGCCGATCTGACATCATGACCAGTGCACAGGCGCGCCCCAGACTGCCCACAATAAAAGGCCACCCCGAAATGTGCATTTTTTTTGCTTTATTGGGGATCTGGGGACTCAGAACCAGTCAGTATCTGGTGTGACCACCATTTGCCTCATGCAGTGCAACACATCTTCTTCGCATAGAGTTTATCAGATTGTCAATTGTGGCCTGTGGAATGTTGGTCCACTCCTCTTCAGTGGCTGTGCGAAGTTGCTGGATATTAGTGGGAGCTGGTACACTGTCGTATACGCCGGTCAAGCACATCCCAAACATGCTCAATGGGTGACATGTCCGGTGAGTATGCTGGCCATGCAAGAACTGGGACATTTTCAGCTTCCAAGAATTGTGTACAGATCCTTGCAACATGGGGCCGTGCATTATCTTGCTGAAACATGAGGTGATGTTCATGGATGTATGGCACAACAATGGGCCTCAGGATCTCATCACGGTATCTCTGTGCATTCAAAATGCCATCAATAAAATGCACCTGTGTTCTTCGTCCATAACAGCCTTTGAAGAGGAGTGGACCAACATTCCACAGGCCACAACTGACAATCTGATAAACTCTATGCGAAGAAGATGTGTTGCACTGCATGAGGCAAATGGTGGTCACACCAGATACTGACTGATTCTGAGTCCCCAGACCCCCAATAAAGCAAAAAAAAAAAAATGCACATTTCGGGGTGGCCTTTTATTGTGGGCAGTCTGGGGCACACCTGTGCACTGGTCATGATGTCAGATCGGCATCTTGATGTGGCGCACCTGTGAGGTGGGATGGATTCTCTCGGCGGGGCAGAGGTGCTCGCTGTCACACATTTGGACAGATTTGTGAACAATGTTTGAGAGAAATGGTAGTGTTGTGTATCTGGAGTGAATTTTGGATCTTTGGGTCCATCTCAGGAAAAATGGGAGCAAAAACAAAAGTGTTGCGTTTATATTTTTGTTGAGTGTATATAAGCTGCACCTGACTATAAGCTGCAGGTGTCACATTGTAACTTGAGATATTTACACAGAAAAATGGTACACAAAGTAGTATGAAAGTAGAGTGTGCATGAATGTTGGAGGTGGTCGGAGGGGCCGATGGCGCAGATTGGCAGCCTCGCTTCCGTCAGTCTGCCCCAGGGCAGCTGTGGCTACAGAAAGTAGCTTACCACCACCAAGTGTGGAGTGAATGAACAATGAACTGTAAATCGCTTTGGGTGTCATGAAAGGCGCTATATAAATGCAATGAATTATTATTATTATTATTATTAATTATATTATTACAAAAGGATTAAAAAAAAAATTTAATTAACATAAATACCGGTACGTGCTTTTTTCGAACAGCGCCTATGGCAGTAACACGGCAGAAACACGGCAGTAAAACACCTGTAAAATGGCCAGCCTGTGGCCTCTGAAAGCCTTAAAATAAACTTTCAAGTTTAACTTTAAGGGTAAACCCCCTGAACTCGCATTGATGCGCGGCTGTAGTTTCGCCAGGGTATGCGCGTAAACGCTGACGTGTGCAGTGGAGCTCGGGTTACGCACTACATTCGCTGTCTTGATAAAGAATTAATCCATACATAAGCCGCACCTGACTATAAGCCGCAGGGTCCGAAGTGTGAGAAAAAAGTAGCGGCTTATAGTCCAAAAAGTACGGTATGTATGTTCTGTCAGGGCAGCTGTGGCTACAATAGGAGCTGACCATCGCCAAATGTAGAGCAAAACAAAACTGGGTTTAATGCTAACAGAAATAACAAATGTCTTATGTGATGTTGATTTAAAACTCAATTTCTTTCTTGCTTGTTGTGGGGACAACCATTGGGAGCCTTTCCAGCAATGCTTCTGATGCCTCTCTCCAGTTAAAGAGTTTTTGTTGTTGTTTTTAATTATGATCGTGGAAGCAGTATTGAGTGTCAAGTCTATTCCATCCATCCATTTTCTTCAGCTTTTTTACGGAGGTTACGGGGGCAACAGCCCAGACAGATCTGCAACCCAGATCACAATGCACCAGCCCCCATGGATCCTCCTGCGGGTGGTGGGTCCACGAGAGGCCTTGATGTAATTCTGTCATGGAGGCTCTCTTCCAGTGTGCACAGACACTGGGGACGAGGTGGGGTTAAGTGTCTTGCCCAAGGACATAACAGCAGCATTCATCTGTGGGAGCTGGGATCGCGCCGCCAACCCGTGGGTCAGTGAATCCGACCGGTCAACCAACAATGCATGTCCAGAGCTCCCCCATCGAGTCTGTTCCTTACTATGGAAATCGGGTTTGACATTTTATCATCATGACAACACTCTGCTCCTTAGACTATGCTACAGCTTCCTCAAATCCTTCGCTCGTATCCCTCAGTTTCCTGGACCCCGCTGGCCCTGTCCAGATAGCGCGGTCAGGGGATGGTTCTTTGTAGTGCTGAGTGACCGGTGGAGAGTTCTCCGAGTGTTTTGGAGCTGGGGTCGGGAGCCTACGCTTGACACCATCATTTGTCACGAGCTCCTCTGTGTTTGCTCCTGCTGCCTGGCTCCCGGCCCATCCTGTCCTCATTCAGTCGGCTTTCACTGACACACACACACATACACACGCACATACACATACACACATACACACACAACGCACACGCACACACAACACACACAACATACACAACATACACACAACACACACAACATACACACAACACACACACACAACACGCACGCACACACAACACACGCACGCACACTCACACACCTCACACACCTCACACAACATACACAACATACACACAACATACATACACACACACAACACACACAACACACACACACACAACACAGACACAACACGCACGCACACACAAACACACGCACACTCACACACACACAACTTACACACACGCACACACACACACACACACACACACAACATACACACACACGCATTAAAGATGGTCCTGGTGGTCCTGGTCTAGTCCTGTTTTAGTCTTGGTTTAGTCCTGTTTTAGTCCTGGTTTAGTACTGGTTTAGTTTTGGTTTAGTCCTGGTTTAGCCCTGGTTTAGTCCTGTTTTAGTCCTGGTTTAGTCTTGGTTTAGTCCTATTTTAGTCCTGTTTTAGTCTTGTTATAGTCCTGGTTTAGTCCTGTTTACTCCTGTTTTAGCCCTGGTTTAGGCCTGTTTTAGTCTTGGTTTAGTCCTGTTTTAGTTCAGGTTTAGTACTGGTTTAGTTTTGGTTTAGTCCTGTTTTAGCCCTGGCTTAGTCCTGTTTTAGTCCCGGTTCAGTCCTGTTTTAGTCTTGGTTTAGTCCTATTTTAGTCCTGTTTTAGTCTTGTTATAGTCCTGGTTTAGTCCTGTTTTAGTCCTGGTTTAATCCTGGTTTAGTCTTGGTTTAGTCCTGGTTTAGCCCTGTTTTAGTCTTGGTTTAGTCCTATTTTAGTGCTGGTTTAGTCCCGTTTTAGTCCCGTTTTAGTCTTGGTTTAGTCCTGTTTTAGTCCTGTTTAAGCAAACAGTGCTGTTATCTGAAACATGGAGTGGCTTCTTCATGATCTCAACTAGCACACTGAAAATCACAAATTTAGAAAAAAAAAAATGCTTCTAAGGCAATTTTCTCGTGTTCACAAATCCCGACATGTGGCCGGTTTTCCCGTGGCGGGTCACACTTGACCTGCACATAATAAATAACTTTCACTGGTGTTTACAGCTACAATGTAAAGGTATTAGTGTTTCCCCATAATATCGTAATCAATCAATGGATATTCTAAATGGAGTTTTTAATCTTGTGCTTCACCAACAGAGCTCCCTGCTGTTTTTCAGGTACCATTTCCTGACCTACATCCAGTGATTTATGACGCTGACCTTAATCACGTTTAGTGGGGCATTAGCCTTCATTCCATCCTCTATCCCGCTATTCTGCTAGTCCTCCCAAACTTTTGCTAAGTTAACTCTGTGTCATGTCAAAGGTCCTGTTTGGATGCTACAATACAGTAGTAGCAACAAAAAGCAGCAAAATGAACTTTCATGTTAGCCAAGTCCACAAATTCAACCTTACGTGATTGACTGGAGCAGTCCGGGTAGCGTTGTGGCGTGGGTGGAGGTCAAAAGCGAAGATCTCAGACAAATCAAAACAAACGTGGCCGTGCCGATATGCGCTTATGTTGCTATCGGCTATATTTTAGCAAAAATACAGACTGTTTTCCTCTGGGGAGAAAGACTGTGTGCCCTTGTAGATGAAAAGATGTCCGTGGTATTCTTCCAACTACTTTTGAGAGCAGATTTATAATGTAGAACTCAAGTTGCACTACATGTATTGCTCTGTTGCTTTTGCCAGGTTATTTGTATTTATGACATTTTTTTTTTATCTATCTGAATATTCTGATTTCACAGCATAAAAATGAAGGAAAAAAAATAAGACACCACTGCATTTTTTTCTCTACATCAGGGACGTGCGCAGGAATTTTGAGGGGCAGTTACTCTGACCTGAAGATAGGGCAAAACAACTACCCCGATTGGCGATTGTGGCGGGATTCTTCAAGAACTCAGGCTTAGTCGGTATAAGCATTTCTGGGTGGTTTATTGTGCTCTCCCACAGTGCAAAAAAGGTGTCAAATGTGCGTGGAAAAAATATTTACAGTGGTGCAGTGATTAAAAAAACAGTTTCTACAGACTTCCCCTTTAAGTCTTTCAGTCTTTCAGTCTTCTCTCCGCCACGTTACCTCCACTGTAACCAAGGAAAGACATTACACATCCACTGGAAACATTATTTACACCATTTCCAGTATTAAATGGCTAATATTTTATGTACCAAAAGTTGTGCACGGACAATAGCGCTAATACAAAATCATTAAGTCTCACGTCTTCACATGCTCTCCCCGGGGACAACACTCTTAGGGACGGGCCTGCTCCGTCACAGCGATTTTTTTGTTTTCATTTTCAAATTTAGCCCTAGGCCTACATGAAATTCTGTATCCATTGAACGATTTATTATTTATTTTTTTATTTATTTTTCCAATCGGAAGGGCAACGGCACTCCAAAAGGGCATAGGGGCAGTTGTCTGGGCAACCTGAGCAACCCCCCTGTGCATGTCACTGCTCTTCATGTATTACAGCCATTCCATTCCAGCGTCTGTTGAATTCCAACACAAACACAAAGCTGAGCTACTTCAGTTCTTGCACCAGGAGTGCAATAAAGTCACCCAAGAACAATGTGAAAGACTTGGACTAAACCAGGTCTAAACTGAGACTAAAGCAGATCTAAACTAGGACCCAAGAACCATGTGAAAGACTTGTGGAGAGCATGCCAAGACGCATGAAAGCTGTGATTAAAAATAAGGGTTATTGCACCAAATATTGATTTCTGAACTCTTCTTAAGTGTAAACATTACTACAGTGGTACCTCACCTAACGAAATGAATTCGTTCCAGAAGTGGTTTCGTAACGTGAATTTTTCATAAGTTGAGTAGCTATTTTAATGGAAAAGGCCTGATCTGTTCCAAGGTTGTTGTTTTTTTATAGTGTAAAATTTTTTTTTTATATAGTGTAACTTTGTGTTCTGCATCCTGATTGGCTAAGAGACTAGACCAGGACTAAAAGTGGAATAAACCAGGTCTAGACCAGAACTAAACCAGGTTTAGACCTGGACTAAACCAGGACTGGACCAGGATTAAATCACCCCATGTGGCTCTTCGCTGGTTTCTTGCGGCTTTTGCGTTCGTTTGTGCGTGTTCGGTTTGTGGCTCGGGCTGCGTGTTCGCCGCGGTTTTATCTTGTGCTCGCGGTGCTCCTGTCTCCGCGCTCCTTGTGTGTTCGGCGCTCTTTGAGCGGACACGACCGTGGGGTTTTCCCCGGGGCTGGTTCTGGTTCTATCCGACTTCCAGAGCCGGGGGGCTGACCCTGTGAGCTAAGAGGCCGAGAAAGGTGCTCTTTGAGCGGGGATAACAGCGGGGCGTGCATCTGAGCGCGCATTATTCAAATTTTTGAGATTTCACGTTTCGTAACCTGAATTTTCTTTCATATCTAGAGATCAAAATTGAACATGAAGGCGTTTCGTAACTTGGATTTTTCGTATGTAGGGTCTTTCGTAAGGTGAGGTACACCTGTATTATGTTGTTTTAAAATGAATTTGATCGTGTTTCTTTGCATTGTTTGAGCTCTGAAAACATGGATCTTTTTTGTTATTTTGACCATTTGTCATTTAATGCAAATAAATGCTCTAAACGATCATATTTTTATTTGTAATTTCACTAGTTTATAGACTCAAACAAAAATGTTCTTTTGCCCAAACACATACTTGAGTAGTAAAATCTGAAAAAACGGATAATTTTGCAGTGGTCTCTTATTTTTTTCCAGAGCTGTATGTTTTTTTGAAAGAGTAATCAGTATTTAAAACATGTGAAGTTAAGATGCTGAAATATGAAGTTTAGTCAGATAATTAGTAGTAAATCTGTAGCTGTTCGTTCCATCCACCCTCCAAACGCTGCTGAATACTCGCCGTCATTAGCATAGCACTAACCAGGTCCCGTCCATCAGCCTCCACGGTGCCCCGGCGTGTCCTGGCTGACAGAAGGAGGGGGTGGCTGATGCAGATTGGTCCTAATAACTGTCCGCGGCGCAATCACCAAAAAGCGATGTCCTCAAAGTGGACCAACCCGCCGCCAAGAGAACCATAAAACACGTCTGACCTTTACGGAATGGGGACGAAGCCTGTCAGGGAGGAAATAGTGCCGGGGACTTCAAAGCCGCTAGATTCTGCTAATGTCCCCTTACTCTGTTTTGTTGCCTCATCCAAAACGTCTAATTCTCTTTTGTTTTGGTAATACGTCAATAGCGATTCAGCAGACACAATCGGACCATTTCTGTCGGACCGATCTTGCTAATGATCAACAACAAAGCTAGCAAATTTTAGCCTTTGCGGTTCCTTCTGACAGCTATGGTGTTTTGTACGCACAGAAAAGTTGCCTTGGATCAAGACTACACACTTGTATATACAATACGTTATGAAGATGTGAGTCTCGTCACTGGTGAATCTCCATTTTTCAGATGGGTGTGATTGACAGGTGGATCAGCCAATCAGGGACAAGCTTGATGGATTCGTATAAAAACAAATATGAGGAAAAATATAACAGAGGATTAGAAAACATCACGTACTGTATTTCTGCTGAATCAATGAGCAAAGCGCTTAAAGGTCCTATGCGATGCAAAATTGTAGACTTCTAGCTGACAGTGTTCTTGCCCCCTCAAAAACAGTGCTGGAGTTGTGTTTTGTTTCATTCACACCTGTTTGAGTAAACTTTTATTTTTAGTCTGTCTCCATCTCCAAAGCTCCAAATGCTCTGTTCCACCTTGTGATGTCAGTTTTTATTCCTGGTTTTGTCCTGGTTTAGTCCTGTTTTAGTCCTGGTTTAGTCCTGTTTTAATCCTGTTTTAATCCTGGTTTAGTCCTGGTTTAGTCCTGGTTTAGGCCTGGTTTAGGCCTGGTTTAATCCTGGTTTAGTCCTGGTTTAGTCCTGGTTTAGTCCAGCTTTATTCCTGGTTTAGTCCTGGTTTAGTCCCGTTTTAGTCCTGGTTTAGTCCTGGTTTAGTCCTGTTTTCGTCCTGGTTTAATCCTGTTTTAATCCTGTTTTAGTCCTGGTTTAGTCACGGTTTAGTCACGTTTTAGTCCTGGTTTAGTCCTGGTTTAGTCCTGTTTTAGTCCTGTTTTAATCCTGTTTTAGTCCTATATTAGTCCTGTTTTAGTCCTGGTTTAGTCCTATTTTTGTCCTTGGTTTAATCCTGTTTTATTCCTGTTCTAGTCCTGGTTTAGTCGTAGTTTAGTCCTTCCTTAGTCCTGGTTTAGTCCAGTTTTATTCCTGGTTTACTCCTGTTTTAGTTCCGTTTTAGTCCTATTTTAGTCCTTGGTTTAGTCCTGTTTTAGTCCTGTTTTGGTCCTGGTTTAGTCCTGTTTTAGTCCTGTTTTGGTCCTGGTTTAGTCCTGTTTTATTCCTGGTTTGGTCCTCTTTTTAAAACTTTCTTTGTCATTTCTTTTTTTGTTAAACGTCATGTTCCGTTTCACTTTGAATCATCTGTAACTCAAATCTCAAATCTGTCTCCCTTTGTGCTGGATTCAGTCAGTCTGTTAATCTGCGGTGAGAGAAATGTCATTTTATTTGTAAATTGTAGGTGATCATGAGCTCATTCGGTTGTTTCTGAACGCAGACTGTATAAAGACGTGGACTAAGTGAGTGTGATGTCAACCATAGCGTTTGAAGCTCACCAGGCTAGCAGTTTCAGGGGCGAATGTGAAGCCAGGTCCATATTAGGAACAGGAACTTAATCACGAAATAATAACGAAATAAAACCACCAGGATCATGTAAAGAGGGTTAATACGAACAATTTAAGACCAAAATGGCGAAGAGCACTACAGCGGTTACAGAGAGAGGGGTGACAATTTTCCAATGTAATGTCAATTGGAAACAGTCGATGGAGCCAGAAGAGCGCCCATGAACACTTCCTTTTTGGAACGATATGGCGAGTTGGTTAGCTATGTCCATGTATATACAGCTCAGGAAAAAAATAAGAGACCACTGCAAAAGTAAGAGTTTTTTTTCTGAGTTTTACTACTTATAGGTATATGTTTGTGCAAAAGGAACATTTTTGTTTGAGTCTATAAACTACTGACAACATTTCCCCCAAATTCCAAATAAAAATATTATCGTTTAGAGCATTTATTTGCAGAAAACGACAAATGGTCAAAATAACAAAAATATACAAGTTTTCGAACCTCAAATAATGCAAAGAAACAAGATCAAATTCATTTTAAAACAACATAATACTAATGGGTCGCGGGGGCAGCAGTCCAAGCAGTGTTCCACTGCCCAGAACACAATGCACCAGCCCTCATGAATCCTCCCGCGGGTGGTGGGTCCACAGGAGGACGGCTCACGTCACAACGGGCCTTGATTTATCTTCTGCCATGGGGGCTACCAATGTCCGCAGACACTGGGGGCGAGGTGGGGTTAAGTGTCTTGCCCAAGGACACAAATGGAAAAAGCGGAAGAAGATGAATGAATGAATAATACTAATGTTTACATTTAAGAAGAGTTCAGAAATCAATATTTGGTGCAATAACCCTTATTTTTAATCAGAGCTTTCATGCGTCTTGGCATGCTCTCCACAAGTCTTTCACATCAAATTTCAAAAGTTCAAAGTCAGCTTTATCGTCAATTGTTTGCTGCTTTCAAATGGCCACAAATTCTTCAAATGTTCTCAGATTTCCATGTGTAAGACATCGTTGGAAAGCTTAGAATCTACACTTTCAGAATCTGAGAATAACTAAGATAAGATAAGATAAAGATAAGATATGCCTTTATTAGTCCCACAGTGGGGAAATTCCAGTGTTGCAACGCACAGATCAAGAACAGCACGAAAAAGTAACATGCAACAGAACAATATAATAAATAAATAAATAATGGCCTAGGATAATTTAAAACTAGACCTAAAAATAGACTCTGGATTATAGTTGAATATTTGTAAGTGCAGATAAGTTGACTAGATAGTTAACTATATAACTATATATATAACTATAGTTAACTAGTTAGTTAGACAGATAAGTTAACTCAAAATGCCGTGCAGTGCAAAAAGACAGTGTACAAAATGCAATATAAAGTCAAAACAAAAACTTCTAAGACAAAATCTAAAAGCAATGCAAAAGAATAAATAGCTATTTACAGATGTCCAAAATGTGCAGTGTGCATCAAAATGTGCAATGGAAGACGCAGCAGTGAAATGTGCAGTAATATGCAATAGAATGTACATTGAAAGTAAAGATAAAAATAAATGTGCAGCAGCAAAAATAAATGCACATTGTTCTTGGGTGACTTTATTCCACTCCTGGTGCAAGAACTGAAGTAGCTCAGCTTTTTGTTTGTGTTGGAATTCAACAGACGCTGGAATGGAATGGCTGTAATACATGTAGAGAGGCTGATTTCAGAAAAAAACGCAGTGGTCTCTTATTTTTTTCCAGAGCTGTAGTGTCCAAATTAGGCCAGGCAACTATAACCTGATTACCAGTTTTTTAAATAAAACTTGTTAGATTACTGCATTACCTAAAACGTGACTTAGTCCAATATTGGTAATTAGCAACATCACCAACACATAAAATACATAAACAAGATTTTCTTATTCCGTAGTGGAACTGGGCTCTAATTTGCGCTGCGCTAATGAAGGTCAGATGAACGGATCGTGGCAGCGCCTTGCATAAGACGAAGATGTCAATAATTAAACATCTCATTATGCTAATATATGCTAAGAACTGCTGAGTCATGACGTAATAGGCTTATCCTTGTAATATTTTGGACTTTGCAGTGCAAAGTTACAGTACCACGACAGCAGAATGCAATAATCAGTACTTAGACTTAGACAAACTTTATTGATCCACAAGGAAAATTATTTGGGTACGTATGGAAATAAATAATAAAATCTGCACATCTTCACTATGGATGCACCAATCCAACTTTTTCAGTTCTGATACACGTTTCGATACTATAGCTTTAAATATCAGCCGATATTATTTCCTTCATACTAAAATAAAATAAAGCAAAACAACAGAATGACGGATGAACTCATTCTCCAAAATGCTCCTACAGCTCGACTCAAACAGGACGACAATTTAATTAGTCCTATTTTAGTCCTTGGTTTAGTCCTGTTTTAGTCACGTTTTAGTCCTGTTTTGGTCCTAGTTTAGTCCTGTTTTAGTCCTGTTTTGGTCCTGTTTTAGTCCTTGGTTCAGTCCTTGGTTTAGTCCTGGTTTAGTCCTGGTTTAGCCCTGGTTCAGTCCTGTACACACACGTACAAACACTTTGGATGTTTTCTGTAGCTCATGCTAATGTTGACACAAGCCCCCTGCTTTCAGCTAAATATCTCCCTTTGATGCAGAAATAATATGACCACACGAAAGCTGAAGTATTTAAACATGTCCTAAAGTCTGTAGTGTCAAACTTTAGAGCCACTTTACTCAGCCCATAAGAATGATGTTCCTGCAAACATCATCGGAGACATCGTTATCCAATTATTCGTATCCATGGTCTTTCGGCAGCTAAAGAATCAGGACTAAAACGGGACTAAACCAGAACTAAACCAGGACTAAACCAGGACTAAACCAGGACTAAACCAGGACTAAACCAGAAATAAACCAGGAATAAAACAGGACTAAACCAGGAATAAACCAGGACCAAAACAGCACTAAAACAGGACTAAAATAGGTCTAAAACAGGACTAAAACAAGACTAAAACGGGACTAAATCAGGACTAAAAGAGGACTAAACTAAGAATAAAACAGGACTAAACCAGGACCAAAACAGGACTAAAACGGGACTAAAACAGGATTAAACCAGGAATAAAACCAGGACTAAAACAGGATTAAACCAGGAATAAAACAGGACTAAAACAGGACTAAACCAGGAATAAAACAGGACTAAACCAAGGACTAAAACAGGACTTAACCAGGACTTAACCAGGACTAAACCAGGACTTAACCAGGACTAAAACAGGACTAAACCAGGACCAAAAATAGGACTAAAACATGACTAAACCAGGACTAAACCACGACTAAAACAGGACTAAAACACTTCACTTTTCAATACAAAAAATAAGTTGGAGTTTAGGACAAATTTAACATATGTAATGAAGTTTTATTACAGAAGGTAGCCCTCCAATGCTCATCCTGTATGTCCAAAGTATCTTTAAATGCCTAACTCACGCGTACGATCAAAAAAGTTCCAGTATTTTCCACTGCGTCGTAACTTTGTTGTATTTTTGACACCTCCTCTGATTTATTTATGGCTGGAGCGATGCACCTGAGAGTTGTTGGATTATCCATTCGCACATCTCGCCTGCTCATGAATTCCATTATGGACAGAACAATGGGAAGTAGTGACTCACAGTGTGCGTTTGTTGTCACGTATTTGTATTTGTGCCACCAGACTTCTCCGGCGTGAAACACTGTGCTTCCTGGTTGCTTGATGAGGCAGCCCACTCAAACACTCAAACATGACGCTACAGAGATCTGCCAATGTTGATGTGGTTATTTTTACGACGGAAGATAGAATCAAGATGTATTTTTTGATTGTTTGCGGTGACATCATGCTATGGGGCGTCTATGGGTGTCTGTTGTGGAATGTTCAGCGGTTACCATGGAGAGACAATGCACACCATTACCAAACACAGCTAAAAACATTTTAGACTAGTCTGAAAAGTCAAGAGAAATTACAAAATGGGTTTAAACAACACATTTCCATTTGAATGGCCATTTCAAAGCAGCACACCGGATTTTAGAAAGCTCTGAAAACAGCTCTGAAGTTCTCTAAGTCCAGGCCTTCTGGGCTCATTTGCATGACGTTAAGCTCAGCTCTCCCCCTGCAGATCATCATCACTGTGGTGTTAACCTTCAGGTCAGAATTACAAGGTACTGGAACTGGTTTAGTTCTGCTTTAGTCCTGTTTTATTCCTGGTTTAGTCCTGTTTTAGTCCTGGTTGAGTCCCGTTTTAGTCCTGTTTTATTCCTGGTTTAGTCCTGGTTTAGTCCTGTCTTAGTCGTGGTTTAGTCCTGGTTTAGTCCTGTTTTATTCCTGGTTTAGTCCTGTTTTAGTCCTGGTTTAGTCAAGTTTTTGTCCTGTTTTAGTCCTATTTTAGTCCTGTTTTAGTCGTGGTTTAGTCCTGTTTTAGTCCTATTTTTGTCCTTGGTTTAATCATGTTTTATTCCTGTTCTAGTCCTGGTTTAGTCCTGGTTTAGACCAGTTTTATTCCTGGTTTAGTCCTGTTTTAGTCCCGTTTTAGTCCTATTTTAGTCCTTGGTTTAGTCCTGTTTTGGTCCTGGTTTAGTCCTGTTTTATTCCTGTTTTAGTCCTGGTTTAGTCCTGGTTTAGTCCTGTTTTAGTCATGTTTTGGTCCTGTTTTAGTCCTGGTTTAGTCCTGTTTTAGACCTGTTTTAGTCCTTGGTATAGTCCTGTTTTAGTCATGTTTTGGTCCTGTTTTAGTCCTTGGTTTAGTCCTGTTTTAGTCCTTTTCCACGATTAGTACGAGTGTATAATAATATCCTGACTAGTTTTATGTGCGACAGACTTGTTTAACAGCACAAATTCAGCACGTGTGTTGTAGAAATTTCTGGTGAGATTGTGTTAAAAGAATGAGAACTTCACACATAATTTTCTTGAGACGGGTGCATTGGAGGAGAGGGAGCAGCCCCAGAACATAGAGAAAAATCCCACACACCGTTTTGCTTGTAAAATGTAAGATTTATTAGGATATACAACGTTTCGGCACTAGACTTTCATCAGGCAAATAGAATGAGAGCTCACAGGGCTGTGGCAAGCACCTAACGGAGTAACTTTGAACCACTGTAAACTATAATGATATCCTCCTGGGACCTGAAGAAAAAAAGTGTATCTAAATTATTATTATTATTATTTTAATTTTCTATTTGGAGGTAAATTAACACCTTAGCATTTACATTTTGTTAATTTTAGTTTCATTCATAATGTTGTAACATGTCCTCTGTAATGGACGTCAGGGACATTTTGGTGTTAAATCTACATGAAGTTAACAAGCTAACAAAAACTTTTTTTTTTTTTTTGATGGCCAACATCTCTGACAAGCTTCAACAGTTGCCTCAAAAAAATTTTAGACTCCCTCTTAATTTCTTATTTGTTTATTTTTTTATATATTATGTATTTTTTATTTTTTTATTTGAGTATTTATTTACATTTTTTATGTATTATTTATGTATTATTTATTTATTTATTTATTTATTTAATTATTTTACATTTTTTACATTTTTTTTTTTTTTTTTTCCAAAAACAAAGGTATAGAACAAAACAAAAGCAATAAGATCCTGGAGATGGTCCCTGGGCGTCTTCATGTGCTGCCCACTGCTCCTGAAGGATGGGTCAAATGCAGAGGATAAATATCCCTACAGGGATAAATAAAGGATAAATTAAAATAAAATAAAATAAAATAAAATAAACATCTCACTTCTGTATTTATAAGTGGAATTGCCTGTTCCTTCTGACCGAGGAAATCTCCATTGAAGACAAATCATTGATCAGTGTTCGCCGGACGCACACAGTACCTTACAAGCGATTTTTGGAGGTTTCAAAATAATAACGTCGGTATTCATACTACTCAATCACTGCGTGCACATGGACGAGTGTAATCCGATTGCAAACGGATTGGGATCTTATCGAATTCATGTGCACAGGCTAAGGATCGTATAGGGATTGGTTTCCCGAATCCGATTGGAACCCCTGGCTTAGGCCGATAGTAATCCGCTTGGTGCCGCCTTGTGCACGATATCTGATCAGATCGGTGTACTGCGCATGGGAATTTTCGCCAAGGATTTCACCCGGAAGTGGCAGGAGGCGCCGACGCCGTCATAAGTAGCGATTGTTGCCGGAAAGGTCAGACGAAATCATGGCTGCGAAGAAAGAATGCACAACACGTACACCAATGCTGCTCCGTCAAACTCCTCGAGCGCCATCTTTGTATACCGTCACGTAGTTTGTTGTGTTTTTATTGAGTAGCCATCACCCGGAAGTAGTTGGACCACAGCGCCACATAGCGCAGCGGAGCCGGCCAGGTCGCTGACCATTATCCGATTACACGAGCTTCATATGCACTGGGATCTAAGGAGAGACCACCTGCCGAGTAACGGGATCGGATTTGGAGAAATCCAATCCGATCCTACCATGTGCACGCAGTGAATGAAAATAGCATAAAGAACTTTGAATGTACCTCATTTCTGACACGCTCACCCTCAACTGAACTCGGAAATATGGATCGGAAACTCAACCTAACCTTCATTTCATGCCAGTTAAAGGTAAATAACTCTCAGCTTGCTCTTCAAAAACGTCATTCTGGTAACACAGTCTAAAATAGCTTCAAAATTATAAATTCTAATTTCATAAAGCTGTCACCGAAATGTAAAAGAGGTGCTTTGGCTCCCGGTGAGAGGAGATTTAGCAGAATCCATGTTGGGGCCCACACGAAATCCAGATACAGTGTACAAATTGGATGAGAGTGAGCTTGGATGCAAGTATTACGGTTCTCTCTGCCAATTTACAAGTAGGTCACCGCGAAACTGTGCCACGATAAATCCCCATTGGCTCTAGCGCCCACTTCAGACCGTTTTGGGTAGTGTTCAATAGCGTAAAAAACCCACCAGACTGTAATTACTGGGTTAGAGCATGTGTCCACCAATGGATAGGTCAAAGATTCGATTCCTGCTTGAAGTTCTGTTGATGTGTCTTTAGGCCAATGACATGCGGTGAGGTTTACAACCGGCAAAGTGCAGTCGGCTCATGATTGATGGGCACTAAATTGCTTATATTTTCTTTATGAACACATAAGAATCACCTTTACTAATAAAAGCATTTGGTTTATAAATGAAAGGGGGGAAAAAGACACTCTAACGCAAGTGTTGAACTCCAATTGTCCAAACTAAAGCCTAAGTGTTCCGGGCAGCAGATCTGCTTGGACTGCTGCCCCCACGACCCAGAAAAAGTGGAAGAAGATGGATGGATGGATTGAGCAGATTTTTTATCCCCAAATTTAGGCACTGCCTCACCTGAGCGCACGTCGCTGCTTTAGGCAATACACCCACATAGCTGAGTATAAATGTGGTGCCATGTCGTGTGGCGTCAGTTATCCACGGTAACCACAGAAACCAAAAATCACAACCAGACATTTGAGTCAAAATGTAAAAACAACCAAAATTTAAATACAAACATGTATTACACAAAATGGACTCTTGTGAATGTTAAGTCATGTTATAAAGTTGTAAACTGATCACAAAACATAGTAATACTTTATTATTAGTCTATCTAGTAGTAGTAGAAACAGTAGTAGGAATATTAGAAGTAGTAGTAGAAACAGTAGTAGGAATATTAGTAGTAGGAAACAGTAGTAGGAATATTAGAAGTAGTAGTAGAAACAGTAGTAGGAATAGTAGTAGTAGAAACAGTAGTAGGAATATTAGAAGTAGTAGTAGAAACAGTAGTAGGAATAGTAGTAGTAGGAAACAGTAGTAGGAATATTAGAAGTAGTAGTAGAAACAGTAGTAGGAATAGTAGTAGTAGGAAACAGTAGTAGGAATATTAGAAGTAGTAGTAGAAACAGTAGTAGGAATAGTAGTAGTAGAAACAGTAGTAGGAATAGTAGTAGTAGAAACAGTAGTAGGAATAGTAGTAGTAGTAGAAACAGTAGTAGGAATAGTAGTAGTAGAAACAGTAGTAGGAATAGTAGTAGTAGAAACAGTAGTAGGAATAGTAGTAGTAGAAACAGTAGTAGTAGTAGAAACAGTAGTAGGAATAGTAGTAGTAGTAATAGTAGTAAGAATAGTAGTAGTAGTAGAAACCGTAGTAGGAATAGTAGTAGTAGAAACAATAGTAGGAATAGTAGTAGTAGTAGAAAAAGTAGTAGTAGTACAAAAAGTAGTAGGAATAGTAGTAGTAGTAGAAAAAGTAGTAGGAATAGTAGTAGTAGTAGAAAACGTAGTAGAAACAGTAGTAGGAATAGTAGTAGTAGAAACAATAGTAGGAATAGTAGTAGTAGAAAAAGTAGTAGGAAAAGTAGTACTAGTAGTAGTAGTAGTAGAAACAGTAGTAATAGTAGTGGTAGTAGTAGTAGTAGTGGTGGTAGTAGTAGTAGAAACAGTAGTAGTAGTAGTAGAAACAGTAGTAGTAGAAACAGTAGAAACAGTAGTAGTAGTAGAAACAGTAGTAGTAGTAGTAGAAACAGTAGTAGTAGAAACAGTAGAAACAGTAGTAGTAGTAGAAACAGTAGTAGTAGTAGTAGTAGTAGTAGAAACAGTAGTAGTAGTAGTAGTAGTAGAAACAGTAGTAGAAACAATAGTAGGGATAGTAGTAGTAGTAGTAGCAGTAGTAGTAGTAGTAGAAAGAATAATAGGATACCAAATATAACAATTACATTTCGGTGTTGTTAGTTATTAGTATTTCTTTTGATTTAGCATCGTTAGCAGTTGGTATTGTAGCACCAAAATACTGCACTCACCATTGTCACCCCAGAATCCGTATACTCCGTTGTCTTGTTCAAACTTTACTTTGATAGTTTCCAATCCGACAAAGTAAAGTTCTCTCGTAGTAGTTGCCGTCTCCCTCGGGTGCCACAACAATATCACAGAAGCTTGTCAGAACTGCAGTCGGATACATTCTACTCCAAACTACCGCGTACCGAACACGGAATCCGCGGCTAACGAGTGACAGCTCGCACAGCGGGCGTCCGGGTAGTTTGTGATTTGCTCATAGGCACAACGTCACTTAACTGGAGATGTGAGTGGGCGCGCAGCGGTGGGTCGCGCTAACAAGCTAACAAGACACAACGATGAGGAGGGGAGTTGTGCAATAGCATCAAAGCTCGCAATTACGGCTTTGAAAGAGGCTAGCGATGCATACAAGGTAGAACTCAGGAAGACTACTTCAAAAAGTAAATAGTATTCAGTCATGGTATATTGGTAAACACCTTAATTAGCCTTAATAAAGCAATAACAATGTCTAAATTCAACAATTCAGGCTTAGTAAGGACTTACTAAGGAGTTAGGAATATTTGGATCACCGTGTTATTGTTTTGAAAATACCATATTCGCCAAAAACGACATATTCAAACGTTTAATTCGTTTCAGTTTCATATTTGACGCTCTCATTACCCCTCCCTTTGCTCCCCACACTAAGTTATCCCCCCTTCAGAGCACTATCAAGGTAGAAATCAGGCAGGCTACTTCAAAAACTAAATAGTATTCAGTCGTGGTGTATTGGTACACATTAATTAGCCTTAATAACGCAATAACAGTGTCTAAATTCATAGTTTTTTAAGAATAATTCAAGCTTACTAAGTACTTAATTAAGGACTTAGGAACATTTGGATCACCCTTTTACCTTTTATAGTTTTGAAATTGCAATATTCGCCAAAAATGACATATTGAAATGTTTAATTTGTTTCAGTTTCATATTTGACGCTCTAATTCCCCCTTCAGAGCACTAACAAGGTAGAAATCAGGCAATCTGCTTCAAAAAGTAAATAGTATTCAATCGTGGTATATTGGTAAACACTAATTAGGCTTAATAAAGCAATAACAATGTCTAAATTCAACGATTCAGGCTTATTCAGGACTTAATTAAGGAGTTAGGAATATTTGGGTCACCGTTTTATCATTATGAAAATACCATATTCGCCAAAAATGACACATTCAAACGTTTAATTCGTTTCAGTTTCATATTTGACGCTCTCATTACCCCTCCCTTTGCTCCCCACACTAAGTTATCCCCCCTTCAGAGCACTTTCAAGGTAGAACTCAAGCAGATTACTTCAAAAAGTAAATAGTATTCAGTCGTGGTGTATTGTTAAACACTAATTAGCCCTAATAATGCCATAACAATGTATAAATTCTTTTTTTTTTTTTTTTTAAGAATGATTCAGGATTTCTACGTACTTAATTAAGGAGTTAGGAATATTTGGATCACCCTGTTACCTTTTATAGATTTGCAATATTTGTTGGTTTGTTGGTTTGGTGGTTTTGGTGGTTTTGGTGGTTTAGTAGTTTGTTGGTTTGGTGGTTTGTTGGTTTGGTGGTTTGTTGGTTTGTTGGTTTGGTGGTTTGTTGGTTTGGTGGTTTGTTGGTTTGGTGGTTTGTTGGTTTTGGTGGTTTGTTGGTTTTGGTGGTTTAGTAGTTTGTTGGTTTGGTGGTTTGTTGGTTTGGTGGTTTGTTGGTTTTGGTGGTTTAGTAGTTTGGTGGTTTGGTGGTTTTGGTGGTTTAGTAGTTTGGTGGTTTGGTGGTTTGTTGGTTTGGTGGTTTGTTGGTTTGGTGGTTTAGTAGTTTGGTGGTTTGGTGGTTTAGTAGTTTGGTGGTTTGGTGGTTTGGTGGTTTGTTGGTTTTGGTGGTTTAGTAGTTTGGTGGTTTGGTGGTTTTGTTGGTTTGGTGGTTTAGTAGTTTGGTGGTTTTGGTGGTTTAGTAGTTTGGTGGTTTGTTGGTTTGGTGGTTTGTTGGTGTTGGTGGTTTGTTGGTTTTGGTGGTTTTGTTGGTTTAGTGGTTTGGTGGTTTGGTGAAGTGCGCTCACTCTCGCTCTATCACCGGTAACGATGGAACTTATCTGGACGTGTTTATCGTTCAAATGATCCGTCAGGCTGGAGCAGCTTCGGTGATCGGAAAATTCTTTTCTTCGTTCTTTTTATAAATAAACTTGCCGTTCAAAGGCCCTGGCAGCGATTCACTCGGCGCACACCAAATTTAAAATGCGCATTGAATTGCCGCTCATAATTAATTGCGTTAATTTTTATAACGCGTTAATTTGCAGTGTAATAAATTAATCTAATTAACACGTTAAACTGACAGCCCTTTATATAAATTTGGCTGAACGCATTCTGTACAGGAGACACGGCACGGAGCTGGCGAATCGGCAAAGGTCTATAGTCCCTTAGCCAATTAGGACGCAGAACACAATGCGCATTGATACACTATAATAAAAAAAAGAATTGGAATAAAAAAATCCACGAAACAACAAGGCGAGGGACCACTATACTACTACTACTACTACTAGTACTTATATTTTTATATTCATCTCCGTTTTCCACTGACGCTGCGGAGTGTAGACTGGGTTTGTTAGCAGCGTCTGGTGGGGATTACTTCAAGATTTTATTGATCAATATTTCAGGCCCTATTAGTCTAGTGTCCTGAAGTAACACTCTGTACTTCTGAACCCCCGGCCTCTGAAATACTACATGTCTGAGTAGTTTGGACTCGTGGTTTCTCACATGGGCCCTGTCGAGACGTCAGGTCAATTATAAGTTTGTGTTGGGGTTTCACAGTGGACTTGGAGACGGGAAAATGGAAGAAAAGGGTTAGCAAGGGTCTTCTTAACTTGGCAGTGGCCGGTGTAAAGGATTTTCCGAGCCAGGGTGGTCATAAAACTAAAGTCTGCGGTAAAATCTCTGAGTCTGTTGTTTTGGTGATCAGCCTTCTGCGATAAAACCAGGTTCAGTTATAAAATGTGTATATTGTTTAGTAAAATGTGTCCGATTTTTATGATTGAACGTGAAAAACAGAACAAAAAAGTTGTTTCTCACTGACTTTTTGCAGTCCGAACATCTCATTATTCTCAGCGATGAGTTTATAAGAGCTTTTCACAACATTCAGAGACCAGAGAGACCAGTGTCAACAACAACTCCCATGCCAACACCTCACTTCTTGATTTTCAGAGGATAAAAAACTGTACAAGTAGATGCAGTGAATAGCAGTGTCTATTTTCTACCTTTAGAGCTGCTTATACAATATATCTTTACTGGAGTAAAAAAACTGCTGAAATGCGCATAAAGTAGATGTTTTCATGAATTCACAAATAAAAGTTTCAATGGATTTAATCAAAACAACCAGTCCATGCTTTGTGGGGACATTACACTAACTTATATTCATTTATTTTTTTCATAATTTCATTTAACCATAAATAGTGCATTAGCGTACACTGTGTAACTTTTTGGTTGGGAGTCCATAACCTTCTTGTTTCTGTGGAAATGTCATTGCTTTGCTTGGAATATTCCACAGTACTGTATACAGTATTTATTCAATCACAGGTGGTTTTATTGCTAAAAAATACCGAGAAAAACGGGCATTCTGACTGTGAGCGGGGTCGCCTCTCCACAGATCTGACCTGTAACATGGTCTGGTTTGGTCACCGTGAAAATAGAAAGGTTTAAAGCCACACTGTGGAACATGCACCTTTAACCTAAACCAAGTGTATACCATTGATCTCAGATTGAAATATTTCGGTCCCCATAATGTGACTGTGTACAGATTTCAATCACATCCACACACACACAAACATATACATACACACACACACACACACACACACACACACGCACAAACGCACAAACATATATATATAAAAGGCAACCATACATACACATGTATACACACACAAACATATACACACAGACACACACAAACATACATATACATACACACACACACACACATCTATCACACACACACACGCACACACGCACACACACAGCCCTAAGCATGTATCTATGGTCGTGAACACACACACACACACACAAACATATACATAAAATACACATACATACACATGTATACAAACACAAACATACACACGCATACGTGCACACACACACACACACACACACACACACACAACGCACAAACATATACATAAAATACACACATACATACACATGTATACAAACATACACATATACACACACACACACAGCCCTAAGCATGTATCTATGATCGTGAACACACACACACACACACACACACACACACACACACACACACAGACACACACAGACACACAGCCCTAAGCATGTATCTATGATCGTGAACACACACACACACCTATCACACACACACACACACACACACACAGCCCTAAGCATGTATCTATGATCGTGAACACACACACACACACCTATCACACACACACACACACACACACACACAGCCCTAAGCATGTATCTATGATCGTGAACACACACACACACCTATCACACACACACACACACACACACAGCCCTAAGCATGTATCTATGATCGTGAACACACACACACACCTATCACACACACACACACAGCCCTAAGCATGTATCTATGATCGTGAACACACACACACCTATCACACACACAGACACACACACACACACAGCCCTAAGCATCTATCTATGATCGTGAACACACACACACACCTATCACACACACAGACACACACACACACACACAGCCCTAAGCTTGTATCTATGATCGTGAACACACACACACGTATCACACACACACACACACACACACACAGCCCTAAGCATGTATCTACGATCATGAACACACTTCATCTTGTCGTTTCCATAATGGAGCGACAAACCCTTTGGCCAAAAGCAGAAACACGACATCACAAGAGAAATAAACATATCGGTATGAGCCAAGGAACCACATATGAACAGTTATGTTGGATACAGTACTACTACTACTACTACTACTACTACTACTACAACTACTACTACTTTTTATAATACTACTGCAGTTAGTATTACCTCAACTACTACACAAAAAGTACCAAAGCACATCTAAAGTAGAATTGTGCTTTCTCTTGCATTCAACAACAACATTTTTTGGTCGGGGCTCCGTCACCTGCTTGTTTCCATGGAGATGTCATTACTCTGCTTGGAATGTTCCACAGTGTGAAATTAAACAGCTTAACATTACGTTTATTCAATCACAGGTGGTTTTTATAGCTCAAAAATACCTAGAAAAAGAGGCGTTCTGACTGTGAGCGGGGTCGCCTCTCCACAGATCTGACCTGTAACTTGGTCCGGTTCTGTATTCACCTGAAAAAAGTTACACAAATAAAAACATTTTCAAATATTTGGCAAAGAACAAAACAGAAATTACACAATCATATTACTGTGCTTGTTTACCGCCGCGTTTTGGCTGCTCGTTTACATCTCGCCGTCGCACTCCCCGGGCTGTCTGCCGTTTCCTGTCCAAACCCTCGCCGTCGTGTTCCTCTAATTGTCTTATTAGCCGTCGCGTTCGTGCTAACTATAGACCGGGGAGAAGCCAAGCTAGCTTGTGCGCGATAACACGGCCGCCCGCTTGCATCACATCACTTTCTGTTTGTGTTTCGAGGCGACGGGGCCATTGCGGTGGTTAATAATAGACGACAAAAGCAGATTTACGCTTTTATCTGCCTCCCAGCGCCACTTACGGACATTGTAGCTCAAATTTATGGCTTGTTTCGCTTATTGATAGCCTGCGAACCTAGTCTAATATGTGCTTTTTTTATTTTTATAGCTACGTTCCTCCACTGTGCGTTTGATTGAAGCTGTTTTTTACCGTTAGAAAAGCGCAGTTTCCATATGACAAATGTGATGCAGTGCTATCATATTGAAGGTAATGTTGTTTTTCCAAAAAGTACGCTCGTTATTGGAAAAGAACCGTAGCCTGTACATATTCTGAAGTCAAATACAAACTCATTTTCACTTCGATAGCGATAGAATGACCCTTAGGGCATTTCATAATATTACCTCCAAAACCCACCTGGAGTTATGTGTGGTTCGATCTACATTTCCTAAGCGCAAAATGCTCTGTTCCAACTTGTGATGTCATGAAGCGATAGTTTTCAAGTTAACAGCGATATTTTACCTTTTGTTCAGGACTGATCGGCAATTCCAGATCTGAAATTATGATTCTGGTGAAGGTGTATGGAGTTTTTATTTATTTATTTATTTTGGGCAATAAAATGTATTTATTTTGGGCACTTTAAAAGTGCATAACAGAAATAACAAGGCGCTTTGTGTTGCATTTTTTGTATGAAAAGCCATTTATAAATCATGTTTGATTGATTGATTGAACAACAAAAAAAGGTAACACTTTATTTTAGGGTTCACTTATTAAAATCTAACTACCTGCTAATTAGCATTTATTTACTTGTTTATTTGAAGGACAATGTGCAGGTACATTAAAAAGATGGCTGCACCAGATTTAGCAGAATGCTAATTTCCATCTGTAGTCCTTAGCAAACATTAAAAACATTCAAAACAATTGCATATAAAAGGTGCAATACAAAAAGACAATATACAGGCATGCAAAATTTCAGATTTTCAATACATAGTGCAATTTTTGATACCTAGTACAAAATACAAGTTATTAAAATGCGAGACATTTAAAATGCAATAAATTTATAGTTGTAAATGGTAAATTTGTAATTAATAAGTATTTATTCAGCCCTTATTAATGTCTAATTCCCCATAAGCTTATTCTGCTATTAGTTAGACATTTACAAACACTTCCCTATTAATACACTGCTTATTACTGCTTATTAGTATGATACTATGCCATTTTTGTCCATGAATTATGATTCTAATAAGATTTTGGTAATAAGGATGTCCTTAAGGACTAGTAGCACAAGGAATTTAGTTTTTTACTTATGCAC
The DNA here is from genome assembly GCA_036785185.1 of Paratrypauchen microcephalus. Classification (NCBI taxonomy): domain Eukaryota; kingdom Metazoa; phylum Chordata; class Actinopteri; order Gobiiformes; family Gobiidae; genus Paratrypauchen; species Paratrypauchen microcephalus. The sequence continues at coordinate 5,070,086 of JAVJIX010000045.1, read as the reverse complement.
CAAAAGCTTATTAGAATCATAATTCATGGACAAAAATGGCATAGTATCATACTAATAAGCATTTTTTTAATAGGAAAGTGTTTGTAAATGTCTAACTAATAGCAGAATAAGGGCTGAATAAATACTAATTAATTACAAATTAACCATTTACAACTATGCTAATTAGCAGGTAGTTAGATGTTAATAATTGTACCCTGAAATAAAGTGTTACCAAAATAAATAAATAAATAAATAAAAATTCCCAAAAAGGAGTGGGAAGAAGGAAACTTAATGATTGTTTCCTCATCAAAAAAACAAACATGGAGTTGTGTTTTGTTTCATTTACATGTTTGAGTAATCCTTTATTCCTTTATTGCCATCTACAAAGCTCAAAATGCTCTCTTCCACCTTGTGATGTCATGAAGCGATCGTTTTCAAGTTAACAGTGATATTTTAGGTTTGGTCCAGGTTCAGTCCAGGTTTGGTCAAGGTTTAGTCCCAAGTTTAGTCTCATATTAGTCCAGGTTTAGTCCAGGTTTAGTCCAGGTTAAGTCTAGATTTAGTCCAGGTTCAGTCTATATTTAGTCCAGGTTTAGTCTCATATTAGTCCTGATTTAGTCCAGGTTTAGTCCAGGTTAAGTCTAGATTTAGTCCAGGTTCAGTCTGCATTTAGTCCAGGTTTAGTCCAGGCTTAGTCCAGGTTTAGTCCAGGTTCAGTCTACGTTTAGTCCAGGTTTAGTCCAGGTTTAGTCCAGGTTAAGTCCAGGTTTAGTCCAGGTTAAGTCCAGGTTTAGTCCAGGTTCAGTCTACATTTAGTCCAGGTTCAGTCTACGTTTAGTCCAGGTTTAGTCCAGGTTCAGTCTACGTTTAGTCCAGGTTTAGTCTCATATTAGTCCTGATTTAGTCCAGGTTTAGTCCAGGTTAAGTCTAGATTTACTCCAGGTTCAGTCTACATTTAGTCCAGGTTTAGTCTCATATTAGTCCTGATTTAGTCCTGATTTCGTCCAGGTTTAGTCCAGGTTAAGTCTAGCTTTAGTCCAGGTTCAGTCTGCATTTAGTCCAGGTTTAGTCTCATATTAGTCCTGATTTAGTCCAGGTTAAGTCCAGGTTTAGTCCAGGTTTAGTCCAGGTTCAGTCTACGTTTAGCCCAGGTTTAGTGCAGGTTTAGTCTCATATTAGTCCTGATTTAGTCCAGGTTAAGTCCAGGTTTAGTCCAGGTTCAGTCTACGTTTAGTCCAGGTTTAGCCCAGGTTTAGTCTCATATTAGTCCGTCAAACTCCTCCAGCGCCATCTTTGTATACCGCCACATAGTTTGTTGTGTTTTTATTGAGTAGCCATCACACGGAAGTAGTTGGACTACAGCGCCACATAGCGTAGCGGAGCCGACCAGGTCGCTGACCATTATCCGATTACACAAGTTTCATGTGCATGTGGATCTAAGGACAGACCACCCGCCAAGTAACGGGATCGGATTTGGAGAAATCCAATCCGATCCTACCATGAACCTAAACACGCTGGATTTGTCTTGAACATGCGTGACACAACACAACTCCAGGTCTGTTTGTGATGAGGAAACGTTATACCTCTTTAATATTGGATCCTTCAAAAAACCGAAGCCACCCACTGCGGTCATATCTGTAAATATTTCTCGTAGTTCCACAAATACGCTTTGTTTGGCCAAAATACTTTAGACTCCTTTAGGCCCCTGGTGTTTGGCTGGTCTTCTTGCTGTCTGCGTCTGTTTACTCGTCCATAATCTGTGGCATCTGGGAGCTCCACACTCCCGGTTAAACTCGTAAATCCTCCCAAACGGACGCTTATGGAAGTGTAGCAGCAGTTTCTTAGTGTTACAATACCGGCTTGTAGAAGCAGAGAGCATACGAATAATGCCAGTTATCGAACATAACAAACTAAAGATTGTTGAAGTAAAGCAAGGCGAGTTTATTTGTACAGCACAATTCGTACACAAAGTCATTCAAAGTGCTTTAGAGAACAAGAAATACATTAAACAATACAAACAAACCAAAACATAAATAATCATCAAAAATTTAAAAGTTGTTAGTTTAGCCTTGGTTTAGTCCTTTTTTAGTCTTGGTTTAGTCCGTTTAGTCCTGGTTTAGTTCTCAGTTGATCCTGGTTTAGTCCTAGTTTAGTCCTGGTTTAGTCCTGGTTTAGTTCTAGTTTAGTCCGGTTTAGTCCTTGTTTAGTCCTGGTTTAGTGCTGGTTTAGTCCTTGTTTAGTCCTGGTTTAGTTCTAGTTTAGTCCTTGTTTAGTCCTGGTTTAGTTCTAGTTTAGTCCTGGTTTAGTCCTGGTTTAGTCCTAGTTTAGTCCTGGTTTAGTTATAGTTTAGTCCTGGTTTAGTCCTGGTTTAGTTCTAGTTTAGTCCTGGTTTAGTCCTGGTTTAGTCCTAGTTTAGTACTGGTATAGTTCTAGTTTAGTCCTGGCTTAGTCCTCATTTAGTCCTGGTTTAGTCCTTGTTTAGTCCTGGTTTAGTTCTACTTTAGTCCTTGTTTAGTCCTTGTTTAGTCCTGATTTAGTCCTGGTTTAGTCCTGGTTTAATCCTGGTTTAGTCCTTGTTTAGTCCTGGGTTAGTCCTCATTTAGTCCTGGTTTAGTCCTTGTTTAGTCCTGGTTTAGTTCTACTTTAGTCCTTGTTTAGTCCTGGTTTAGTCCTAGTTTAGTCCTGGTTTCGTCCTTGTTTAATCCTGGTTTAGTCCTTGTTTAGGCCTGTGTTAGTCCTGGTTTAGTTCTAGTTTAGTTCTAGTTTATTCCTGGTTTAGTTTATGTATCATTTTTAGTTTTAGTTTTGTAAACACAATACAGTTTCAGTTATAATTTCTTTCTCTTTTAATTGTCTTTTTTATTTATTTCAGTTAACGAAAATATTTTTTCAATTTTAGCTTTCGTTTTTTCGTTCGTTTTCGTTAACTATAATAACCTTGCTCAGAAGCCTAAACCTCAGTTCAGAATTCATTTATGATTTCCATGTAAACTCCAAGGAGAATATTTTAATTCAAGAACAATTAATTCAGAATAAAAAAAACAACAACAACAACATGTAAACGTGGACAGTTTCACATTGACCCTTTTCAGAATCTTGCAAAAATGTATTCTTTAAATTGCATTTTTGACTTTGAGGTCTAGTCACCCACCGCATTTGTTAAAAAGAAAGCTTAAAAACACCCTTTTTTTTACTAGCTGAAGTCTAAATAGCTCTTGAATTTCTCTTACAAATCCACTGAGTTTTGATGCGAATATAGGTGCATGCTGGGAAACCTTCACCCTGGCAACACGCTTTCATCATCGCTAATATCCCCAGGACTTGTTAGCTTTACCGTCATACTAATTGCGCTGCTCCGGTCCTTATAAAAGCAAACACAGGCTAACTCTGCTACAAATTGGCTCAAATTGTGAAAGCAAACATGTAGAAAGCTGCACAAGTGCATTCTTTTGACTCGATTATTGGCAATTTTCAGCCCAGCGCGTTTGAAAAATGACTTTTGAAGGGATGTCTGAAGGTAGAAACCAGACAGATTTTGAAATATTCGGTAGGTAAGGATGATAGATGTATTTGAGAGAAAAAATGTGCAGTGAATATTTGAAAGTGTCTGATTCGAAGGCGAGGAATGTTCACTTATTCAGTTTTATAGAGGAGTTCATGGATAGAGCTGTCTGCTAGTCAAAAGAGTACAAAATAAAGTCTGATAAATTGTAGTAGCTCAAGAGTTTTGTCCGTTATTAAGTCATTTTATACGTTTTTGATCCACAGGTGTCATAGAACAAAGTTATATAGCAGACAGCACAATATATCTAGAAAATACAGAGTACAAATGGACTTTTTTAACCTTTTTAGCACAAGACCACTATGACTGACTAATCCAAAACTATCATATTATAATTTATGTCATTTTAACTTAGTGTCAATGCCAATCAATAAATAGTGTCCAAGCAACGTTAATTTATATGGGTCATTCCAGAATTGGAGGACATTTTACATCCCACCCATCAAATATTAAATAATCTACATACAAAATACTAAAACATACAGTTTCTGAGTGAATTTACTTGTCCTGAGACCAAATCTAAAGAGAAAAGATTGCTTGAAAATAGTTTTTAAAATACCAAATAAGTCTGGAGTACCCCCCAAAATGCCATTTTCCTCTTGTCTCACCCCTCGAATGACCAAACTGAATCTCAAATAAAACAGTTAAAATTAAATTAAAATTTCTTTTTTTTGTATTATTTGTTTAATTGCCATCTCTTGTAACTGTGGGGTCATGTAATAAATAGGGCTGTCATCTTAACGCGTTAATTAAATTGATTAATTACACTGCAAATTAACGCGTTAGAAAAATTAACGCAATTAATTGTGAGTGACATTTCAGTGCGCGTGCATTTTTAAATTTGGCGTGAGGTGAGCGAATCGCTGCCAGGGCCTTTTATTTATTTATAAAAAGAACGAAGACGGGACGATCTTGCCTGGAAAAATCCAGACTCATCGCAATAAATACAGAGACATATCCTTCTGGATTTCCAGGTAAGGGACGATCAACAAGAACGCAGTGATTTGGAGCTTTTGTCAAAAAGAATTTTCCGATCACCGAAGCTGCTCCAGCCTGACGGATCATTTGAACGACAAACACGTCCGGACAAGTTCCATCGTTACCGGTGATAGAGCGAGCGTGAGCGCACTTCAACAAACCACCAAACCAACAAACCACCAAACCACTAAACCAACAAACCAACAAACCACCAAACCACTAAACCAACAAACCACCAAACCGACAAACCACTAAACCACTAAACCACCAAACCACTAAACCAACAAACCACCAAACCAACAAACCACTAAACCACTAAACTACCAAACCAACAAACCAACAAACCACCAAACCAACAAACCACTAAACCACTAAACCACTAAACCACTAAACCACCAAACCACTAAACCAACAAACCACCAAACCACTAAACCACCAAACTACTAAACCAACAAACCAACAAACCACTAAACCACCAAACCACCAAACCACCAAACCACTAAACCAACAAACCACCAAACCAATAAACCACCAAACCACCAAACCACTAAACCAACAAACCAACAAACCAATAAACCACCAAACCACTAAACTAACAAACAACCAAACCAACAAACCGCTAAACCGCTAAACCAACAAACCACCAAACCAACAAACCACTAAACCACCAAACCACCAAACCACTAAACCAACAAACCAACAAACCACCAAACCACTAAACCAACAAACCACCAAACCACCAAACCACGCTCGCAGAATTGGGGAAACGAATGAGCAAAGTGAACACTTGAAAACCGACAAACTCAATCGCAAAGTGGGTTCGTTCGTTTGCTCGATCACTCACAATCTCTCTCTCTCTTAAAATGCGATTAATTAAATGAATTAATTACAAATCCTGTAATTAATTAGATTTTTTTAATTCTCCTGACTGCACTCGTAATAAACATTGTACCATTGTACCATAAGCTGAGCTAATCAAGCATTTGATGGTTTATTACCTATTATTGATGAATATGTAGCAGAAAATCAGAAAAGTGAAGGTATATTTTTTCAAGAATTTTAAATCCTAAATGTCCTCCAATTTTGGAATGACCCATAAACAGAACTCTCAGAACTTCATTTTGTTTGAATATTTTCTTTCTTTTTTTCTTCCGTCGCCCACTATTGAAAAGAATACTGGGTATCGAGGGTGGTAAACTAGGACTAAACCAGGACTGAACCTTCACTCCGGTGTTCGACGTGGCTTATTTTCTGCCTTCGTCGAACCACCGTGAACCACCACCCCCACCCATCTACTGGAACCCACAAGCCCCTGGTATCACGCATGCACCTCGCATTTCCGCTACACCCTTTCCTCCTTTCATCTCGCCTCCTGATCCTCCTCCGCTTTTGATGCTCGGTTCCCTAGAGTCCGGTATCCAGTCCCGGGAATCATCCACGGATCATCGCCACCCCCCACCCCCTTTATCACCAGGCTCCTCATTGATCCCCATTGGCTCCAGCGCGGTAGCTGGACTTTTCTGACGGCATTCCGAGATGAAGTCTGTTAACCCGTGGAGAAGAGGAAAATTCTGAAGTGATACCTGATATTTTTCTTTTCTTTTTTTTTTGATGTATTTGTGCTGAATCAGTCTCGCTCCAGTGCAGATATATGGTATAAGCAGTCGCCGTGTTCTGCCTGCGTCTAATTACAAAGTGAATCTCAAAGTGCGTGGTTAGCATGCTAGTTGGCGTTAGCATTACCATGACCAAACTCCCTTCTGACCTCTGGAAGTTGTGAAAAACACGTATATACTCATCATGGTGAATTTTTAAAAAAGGATACTCGGAATGCAGAATCATTTTTGATCATTTCAAACCGTTTAAAATGAACACATTTTTATGATAAAAGGAGAAATTCAATTTGTCAACTGGACAAAGTTTGTTTGGTCGAAAACGTTTCGCCGCTCATCCGAGAGGCTTCGTCAGCTCGTCAAACACATTTTTATGTTATTTTTAAAGTTATTACCTTTTAAAACCTTTTCACAACACAAACTTCCCCCTAGTACACAAAAATTCAATTTAAATACTAAGGAATAGACTTGATACTCAAAACCGATTCCAATACTGCAGTGATAAAAAAAACAAAACACTCTAACATTAAATAGTAGACTGAATGAAGCACAGGATTTCAGTTTTTTATAAATAGTCCTTGTAGATATTGCTTGTGTGGTGTGTAAATAGATTCATGTTTTGTTTGTGGGACACCTTGACGTCGTATTCAGGAAGCTCTGCACTGGTTTGCTTGTGAGGTTTGACTTTTTATATAATGTTGTGTACATTGGATATGTTTCTGTGTTTCTACTACAGTGGTACCTCACCTTATGAAATTAATTCGTTCCAGAAGTGGTTTCGTAACGTGAATTTTTCGTAAGTTGAGTAGCTATTTCAATGGAAAAAGCCTGATTCGTTCCAAGGCCCCTTTCAATTTTTTTTTTTTTATAGTGTAACTATTTTTTTAATAGTGTAACACTGTGTTCTGCATCCTGATTGGGTAGGGTGACCATTCATCCGGATTTTGTCCAGACAGTCCGGTTTTAGAGCTGTCTGTCCGGCCGTCGGTCACGTGTCCTCCTTTTTTACATTTTGTCCTCCTTTCGGACCCTCATCGTCCACCGTTGCATAACTCGTCATAAATCCCCACCAGCAAGTATACTTATTATTTTTTAACATATCCTAGATGAGATCTATGGTTATGCGGTGGTACAGAGTGAGACTTCATACAGAAACATCAACGTGTGCGGCATGACACGATATTGGTTAAATACACGGAAGCAGCTCGAAACGCAAAGCGCGAGTACAGAGAAGAGATAAGAAGAGCGCTATAATGAGCGCTATAAGAACGCGATAATGTTTGGCGAATATGTCTGGGTCTGGAAATACTATAAAGTTGATGACAACAACATTGACATAGCAAACGGTGGGATATGTAAACTTGGGATTGCAAGAGGTGGAAAGGAAAGGGCGACATTTAACACAACAAACCGATACGGCACCTCAAAAACAAACACCCGACACAATACAGGGAGTTACAGGCAACCCAGCCAAAGACGAGTCAGCTCACGCTGCAGGAGAGTTTGAAAAGGAGACAAAAAAATGCCCCTTGACAGTGCGAAGGCCCAGGAGAACACAGCCAGGAGCACAAATGATCGCAATGAGTGACTTACCATTCGCCTTTGTAGAGAACCCTGGATTTCTTATGCTTATGGAGCACGTTGGACCTCGTTAATAATAATAATAATAATAATAATTCCCCGTGCTCGCAGCCCCGCGCCGGGTCATGCTGCGCTATCATGTCCGCGCGCAGTCTTCTCCCCCCTCCCCCTTCCCCCCACACTTCACTATTAATACATTTTGTTGAAAATCTATGAAAGTTTGAGTGTTTAAACGAGAGACAAGTGTGAGAAAAGTTTAAATCCATGTGGCTGAGCGTGCATTATTTGAATTTTTGAGATTTCGCGTTTCGTAGCTTGAATTTTCTTTCATATCTAGAGACCAAAATTTAACGTGAAGGCGTTTCGTAACTTGAAATTTTCATTTGTTGGGTCTTTCGTAAGGTGAGGTACCACTGTATATATATATGTATTATATATTGCATTCAAAAAAATAATATAAAACATGTGACTGGATGGTATTTAGTCACACCTGGCACTACTCAGGTAATACCTGAGCGAACCTGACGACGCTGTAGAGGCAAAACGCGTTGTTCGCTCTAGCCTAATAAAGAATAAAGTCAAGCAAGTGTGCGGTAAACCTTCTCTTTTGTTTAGTTTAGTTTAGTTTAGTTTAGTTGATTTATTTGGCAGGGACAATGTACAGGAGCATTAATCACAAAAAATGAAAAGTTGCTTTGTACCAGACTTTAGGATCTGCAGTCCCTGAGACAAACAACATCACAAACAATGAACATAAAGCATAAAAACAATTCAATTCAGAATACAGTGGCGGTGATACATTTCATCAATTAGTAAAAAATAATTAAAACTCTTTTCCCGATACCTGTACCCCTTCTCATGTCAAGTCTTTAACGCTGACACGTCCGCACTCTTAGAAACTGTTGTTTAATTTCCAGGCTAAATTTTTTTAAGCATTTGCATAATTTTAGCTCAGTTGGAAGTTTGTTCCATTCTGAGATTGTTTTAAATGAAAATGCAGATTGTCCTAATGATTACACATTAATTATTACATATTGGCCATTGATCGTTGACCTGTTTGTTCTGACCATCTGATAAGATGTTAAATAAACGTTTTCAGTGGTGGTGGTGCCACATTATTGATCAACTTGAATAATAACCTTAGATTGGCCAGTTTAATTGTATTATCAAAGTTGAACATTTTATGTTTAGTTCATATCTGACAGTGATGGTATTTCCGTGGTTTCCAATCTAGAATCTTAAAGCCCCAGTGTGTAGGATTCGTGGTGGATTCATAGGTGGATGGTGCTATTGCACTTTCTGTTTTAGCTACGGCAGACCTCGAAGGTCACCCGGGCGCGCGCACGAGCCGCGCGCCGCGCGGTCCCGTTTTTTTTTTTCTTTTCTCATGAAAACACACATTCCCGATCATGTACCATGACACTCTACACATCAGATGAAACCTTACAGTCTCCTCTTTTTGACTATGCAATTCATTTCCCTGCACAACAAACACTCCCCGAGCACATGGGGCTTTTATACGGGAAAAGCACAAAACGAGGTTAGCTTACCTTAGAATGCTTTGCACAGGTCAAACTCTGTATTTCACCATAAACTTGCTCTCAATTTGTCCGTAAGGATCCAGCGAATAAAATCCAGTAAAACAATTTAGTCCAAAACACGTGTTAGATCCATTACGACGTCTGATCCGGCAGCATGCTTGTGTTGTTTACCCAAAACCACGAGCCTTGCCGAAGGCAAAGGCGGAGCCCAAATGTCCTTCTGCGGCTCTCGTATTCAAAATGGCTGCCTCTGCATGGGGAAGATCCCCCTTTTATGTGACTATATCTAAGTCCAAAAGAATACTTTGATTTCATGATGGAAGTGAAAAGGCTTGGAAAACAATGTATTTTTGAATGGGTATCTTCAATTTCAGTAATTAATGGGTAAAAATCTTACACACTGTCCCTTTAAGTGCTTATAAAGAGATTCTAAAGGTTTTATTGTGGTTTGGTTGGCTTGTGACCAGCATGAAACACCGAAGATTAAGTGAGGTCAGATCATTGCATTTAAATTTTTGCTCCTTGTCTGGAATTGTTGAATGTTCGTGCCGTTACCAGCACCTGGAAGCTGTGCATGGAGTCTTGAACTTTCGAATTAAATAGTAATACTTTGTTTTCTATTCCCACGTGGCTTTATATCTCATTATCATTTTAAAGCTATTCAGGAAAGCCTCATTTCTGTCCTGTGAATGTGACTTTTTAGTATCGCTATTTGCTCAAAACAGTATCTAGTTTCAATCGTATTTTTAACATCTTTGATTCTTTTGACAACCCTATCTACGGTAAATATTGACCTCGTTCCATGCTTCGTACATTACACGATAAGTCAGTGTAATAGTGATCTTGACAGGCCTGTACTCTTTGTTCTTCTGACCGCTAACAGACTCCGAGAAGGCGCTAAACGTGTCACCTGATCTCTCCAGCACTCTTTGTTCATTTCATTAAAGACCAATTTCGAAGAGGTTTTTAGGCGCTGTGGTCAAGTGGGCTGCGTTTAGGGCTGTTTCCAGGTACGATGCGGAGATGGTAGTGCGGAAGGTGATACTGGCTAATGTAGCATGTTGTTATGGGATACAGAGCAACGGGTGTAGGGGGTTTATCGTGAAAAAGATACCACTAACACCAACGGTAATGTAATGGACATATATGGACTGTCAAATATTCAATTTAAAAGTCCGACATTACGGTATTTTCTGAGCTGTTATAATGTTTCCTCGTCACAAACATATCCGGACTTGTGTTTTGTTTCATTCACACATGTTTAACTCACAAGCTTCATATTTAGACTGAGTTCTTAGACTGAAAACACTTTGTTCCACCTTGTGACTTCCTGTTCTAGTCCTGATTTAGTCCTGTTTTAGTCATGGTTTAGTCCGAAAACCACAAATATTGAAAAAAAAAAACCTTCTCACGCAAATATCTCCGTTTCACTAATGCTAACAAGTGGTTTTAGCGTGGTCGGACACATTTTGCTTTGCGTTTGACAGACCCTCTAATGGAAAAGTGATTTTGTTTGAATTTGTTTTAATAACTTATTACTTATTAGTGGCGACATAGCTCATGAGTGAGTTTTCCAACTTGATATATTTATTTATTTTTTGTTCTCTGGAAAGTCTATGCGATTAATTTCCCTCTGAAACCTGGTGGGCGTCACTGTTGAGCTTCACTGACCCAAGTACTGAATAAAGAAAGTGGTTTGAATAAAAGATGTAATCTAACAAGGGCATCCTGTACTGAAAACCTGCCAACTGAATAAAGAGATCGGAGACTGTTAAAAGTAATAGCAACAGTCACTTTTTAAATCGAGTTTTTCTTCCTGGGTTTACTCCACTTGGCTCTAAAGTCCTGTTATGGAAATCTTTACATCCTTTTACCTGGTTTGGGCTGTTCATAAATGATGTATGTGAGAAGTTTGATGAAGATCTCAGAGTCGGCCTCCTGGTTTCTTCACTTGTTTACTTTAAAACCTTTCCGGTGGAGGGTCCGTCAAAAGCGTTTCTCCGTGGAGATTTTATTGATTTGTCTGGAATACAAAATACAAATATATACAAATAAAAACATACAGGAAGTAGTGGTGAGTTCTAAAACGGAATACTTACAGTAAATGTCATCAACACGGAAAATCCTATAGAAAATGCAGAGACAATTTAGGCATAAGATACATTTTTTTACAATTTAAAATTCATTCAATAAAATAAAAGTGTTGCCATTTATTTTCATTGGTTTGATCTTCTTTTATCATTGGTTTAATCACAACTTTTGTATAGTTTTGACAACATCTGGCACTTGTTATTGAAAGTGATGGGCCATATTTTGTGTTTCGATCCGATACCAAGTTCTACGGCAGATATCGTTATATCTATCCAACGCCGATACCAATTTGTGTTGAAATTAAAAAGAATTTTACCTGAGCATATTAGATATCTTTGCTTCTTAACAGCTTGAACTGATCTAATTACATTTGTCTTAAAGGTCCCATGGCATGGAATTTTCACTTTCTGAGGTTTTTGAACGTTAATGTGAGCTCCCCTACCCTGTTTAGGCCCCCCCCCCCCCCCCCCATGGTTAAAAGTTGCGAAATGTCTAAACTGAGCATTTGCGATCCTTTTCTGCGTTACAAAAAATCGGAGCTCAAACGGGCGATTTTGAACAAGGCACCTTATTGACGTCAGATCGAAAAAAGAAATGCAAATGCAGTTCCACCCCCGTCTGTCTCTACTCAGCGTCTCTGTAAATCACGCCCAGAGAGTTTGGACTGCGAATGCGCTAGGCAATGCAAAATGCGTTTTTTTATTTGCCTGGAGGCACGTCCGAGTGTTTCTAGGCTCGGAAGTCCTTTATCTGAGCCTCTGGACCTTTGAACAGCAGTGGTTTACAGGGGGTCCTCGGGTTACGACGTTTCGTGGTTACGAACGACCCCCCCATTAAAAAAAATATGTATATATTACGCGTCATTCCGTCTTACGTGGTTTAGCGTGGTAAGAGATGTAAACAAACGCGAACGGCGCGCGGCGCGCGGCGCACGGCGGAAGAATACGCTTTGTTGTGATTGTAGGGAGAAGAAGACAGCCTCATGTGTGTGCCCAGTGTGGGCGGAAGTACCTGATGTGGGCTCTGATCTGCTCCTATGAAAGCGGCAGTGATAACCAAGCAGCGTAGTGGTCTAATTATTGAGATGGAAAGGTTATTGGTGCTTTGGTTGGAAGATCAAAGGCAAAATCCGGTTTACGACGAAATTCGGGTCTTAAGAACGGATCAACGTCGTAACCCGAGGACCCCCTGTAATTTTATTTTCTGTGGAAATGTGTTTATTTTTCAATGGAACGCTTCAAATCTCTCCCCCGTGCAAAAACAAGGAAATGGATCAGCTGAGAGCTCAGAGCCGAGAGCGGAGAGTTTGGCCACGTCCCCACCCTCTACTATAGGCCAGCTCTTTTCTCCTCATTTGCATTCAAGCAACAACGCCCATTATAGAGTGTTCAGAGAGAGAAAAATTACTCTTTCTCATTTTATCTCTGTTTCTCATGCACTGAGTGTTGATTTTGAAGAAGGATTCATTTACAGTATTAGGGAACCATTAAGGAGCCATATAAAAGCATCAAGAAGTACCATGTCATGGGATCTTTAAGATAAATTTAAAAAGTACTTCTAGAATTTATTAAAATGTATAAAAATATGATTGAAAAGTACATCTTTTTTTTTCTTTTTTAATTAAGTGATGAACAACTTTGGACCACTCCAAACGGTTTAAAATGAAAATGAAATGTTCTGTTTTTCACATTTTTAAGTCGGTAAAAATCACGTACAGCGACTTCCATCACCTGCTTTTGTCCATGGAGATGTTATTGTTTTGTCTGGAATACAAATATATACAAATAAAAACATACAGGAAGTAGTGGTGAGTTCTAAAACGGAATACTTACAGTACATGTCATCAACACGGAAAATTCTATAGAAAATGCAGAGACAATTTAGGCATAAGATACATTTTTTTTACAATTTAAAATTAATTCAATAAAATAAAAGTATTGCCATTTATTTTCATTGGTTTAATCTTCTTTTATCATTGGTTTAATCACAACTTTTGTATAGTTTTGACAACATCTGGCACTTGTTATTGAAAGTGATGGGCCATACCAGCGATTTTTGTGTTTGGATCCGATACCACTGCAAACGGTTTAAAATGAAAATGAAAACCACTTGTAATTGAATAAATGTGTGTATATTGATATTGATTTTATTGGAAATTATATTTTTTGAGAAATTGCAAGTATGAATATCTGCATGAGAATGTTTTTTTTTTTCCCCTGCCCATCACAGTGAATAATTAGGATGCTCTAAATGCATAAGATAAGTGAGGAATAACTTTTTGAAATGAACTAGTTCTGTTTTCACTTTTTCAAAGTTGCATTTTGTCACTTTTCTGGTAACTTAAGACTTTATTTGACTTTATTGATCCACAAGGGAAATTATTTGGAGATGGAGGGTCCGTCACCTGCCTGGAATGTTCCACCGTGTGACATCAAACAGCTCTACTTTACATTTATTCAATTACAGCTGGTTTTCGAGCTCAAATGGCGGAATGAGTCTATAGCGCTTCGGACAAATTGGCAATTAAACCATTATGGCTAAAGATCGAGTTATTCTTTCGCACTAGATTATTTTTTTCTCGATTAAGGACAGTGACTGTGTGAGGGATCAGGGGATGACTAAAAACAGAACATTTTGGCACGAGTAAACAACATTTTCACAAATAAATGGTAAAAGCAAGTAGATAGAAGCATGCTTAGTCAGTTTGGTTGTGTTAAAACTCGCTCGCGTCACCACAAACCTGGCTCCGAGTTGGTTAAAGTTGCACTACGTAACTTTTCGGTTGTGGGTTCATCACTTCAGATGTCATTGCTCTGCCTGGAGTGTTCCACAGTGTGAGATTAAACGGCTATACGTTGCATTTCTTAAATTACAGGTTGGTTTTATAGCATAAAAATGCCTTGAAAAACAGGAATTCTGACTGTGAGCGAGGCGGCCTCTCCACAGATCTGACCTGTAACTTGGTCTGGTTTGGTCTCCAAGAAGATAGAATACAAGTTTAAGAGTGTACTGTGAAACATTCCAAACAAAGCAATAAAAAAGTTTTTAAAAAAAAGAAAGATAAGTTAAAAATAAAAACTTAACTTGGAGAAAAGCATTTGTCGAACGCTCCACTAGAAAAGTTACACAATGCACCTTCGAAACGGCAAAAAATCAGGTACAGCAACAATTGATTTCATTGACCACGAACCTTTCTCCATCCACCATCAAACTGTTTCGAAATTTTGAATTGCGAGGCTCTTTTGTTGCGTTCTCTTTTACCTTTCTGAGTTTGGAAAAGTGCTCCGATTCTCCGTTCAGAACACAGAGAACGACAAACAAAGTGCGCGCTGTGTTAGGGCCCCGGAGGGTACGCAGTGATCACAGAAACCGTTTTTGAGCAAATACAAATCGTTGCGTTCAGACAGTCTTCCGTGCATCCAGGGAGAACCGAGCACAGAATAGCAAACTGTGAATGTGAAGAAGGAAAAGCGCATATCTATTCTGGCTGTCAAGCTTCATAACACAAAGAGAAGTAACTTTGTTGAAGAAAAAACACTACGCTATTTTCAGTCGTTTCCTCGTCACAGACAGACGTGGAGTTGTGTTTTGTTTCATTCACAGTTGTTTTAACACACAAACCTGCAGATGTAGATTAAGTTCTTCTCTTCATTTCTTCTGAAAGTGCTCCACTGAGTTTTTAACTTCCACACGCCTTCAATAGAATCATTTAGGTCATTTTAGCTCAGGAATTGCCAATCGCTGGCAGGGTAAAAGGAGCTGTTAACTTAAAAACTACCGCTACATGACATCGCAAGGTGGAGCAGAGCATTTTGGGCTTTGGAGATGTAAACAGACTAATAATTCCAAATAAAAGTAATTCTAATTAATTACAGGATTTGTAATTAATTAATCAAAATTATCGCATTTTAAGAGCGAGAGAGAGAGATTGTGAGTGAGTGACCGATCGAGTGAACAAACCCACTTTGCGATTGAGTTTGTCAGTTTTCAAGTGGTCGCTTTGCTCATTCGTTTCCCAAATTCTGCGAGCATGGTTTGTTGGTTTGGTGGTTTGTGTGTTTGTTGGTTTGTTTTTGGTAGTTTGTTGGTTTGGTAGTTTGTTGGTTTGGTAGTTTGTTGGTTTGGTGGTTTGTTGGTTTGGTGGTTTGTTTTTGTTGGTTTGTTGGTTTGGTGGTTTGTTGGTTTGTTGGTTTGGTAGTTTGTTGGTTTGGTGTTTTTTTGGTTTGGTAGTTTGTTGGTTTGTTGATTTGGTAGTTTTGTAGCTTGTTGGTTTGTTGGTTTGTTGGTTTGTTGGTTTGGTGGTTTGGTGGTTTGGCGGTTTGTTGGTTTGGTAGTTTGGTAGTTTGTTTGATGTTCTTTTGGTTTGGTGTTTTTTTGGTTTGGTAGTTTGGTGGTTTGTTGGTTTGGTAGTTTGTTGATTTGGTAGTTTGTTGGTTTGTTGGTTTGGTAGTTTGTTGGTTTGGTGGTTTGTTGGTTTGTTGGTTTGTTGATTTGGTAGTTTGTTTGGTGGTTTGTTGGTTTGTTGGTTTGGTGGTTTGTTTTTGGTTTGGTGGTTTGGTGGTTTTGTGGTTTGGTAGTTTGTTGGTTTGGTGTTTTTTTGGTTTGGTAGTTTGTTGGTTTGGTGGTTTGTTGGTTTGTTGATTTGGTAGTTTTGTGGTTTGGTGGTTTGGTGGTTTGTTGGTTTGGTAGTTTAGTGGTTTGTTGGTTTGTTGGTTTGGTGTTTTTTTGGTTTGGTGGTTTGGTGGTTTGTTGATTTGGTAGTTTGGTGGTTTGTTGGTTTGGTAGTTTGTTGGTTTGGTGGTTTGTTGGTTTGGTGGTTTGGTGGTTTGGCGGTTTGGTGGTTTGGTAGTTTAGTGGTTTGTTGGTTTGCTGAAGTGCATTCACGCTCGCTCTACCACCGGTAACAATGGAACTTGTCCGGACGTGTTTATCGTTCAAATGATCCGTCAGGCTGGAGCAACTTCGGTGATCGGAAAATTCTTTTTGACAAAAGCTCCAAATCACGGCGTTCTTGTTGATCGTCCCGACTTTGTTCTTTTTCTAAATAAACCTGCCGTTCAAAGGCCCTGGCAGCGATTCGCTCCTCGCCCCCTGAGTTGAGTCCATGTCAGTTTCCTCCAGAATTAATTTGTTTGATTAGCGTAAGTCACTGACTTTCCCCCTGGGGGTTGTGGGTTCAAATCCCCCCTGGGCAATGAGCTAACCAGTGTGGGTCCTTGGGCAAGACCCTTCACGGTACTGCCCCCCGGGCGCCGAAAAAAGATGGCTGCTCACTGCTCCTGAAAAAAAGGATGGGTCAAATGCAGAAGTCAAATTTCTCCCGTTTGTCACTGTGTGTCATTGTGTGTGAGACCAATAACGGCCAATAGGCCAAGGCTTAACTTAACTTAACTTAGCGACGCAGGTGGAAGTGACGCCACTGCCAAGTCACCTACAGGTAAATGAGCATTGAACTGCCGCTCATAATTAATTGCGTTAATTTTTATAACGTGTTAATTTGCAGCGTAATTAATTAATCTAATTGACAGCCCTACTAAATAGTAAGAGTTGTCTTAAATCGTAGCTACAAATGCTTCATCGCAGCTGAACCCAGACCCTTTGTGGAAAAAAATGACAATGTCAAGACTACAGTGAGCTCGTTTAAAGGAGTCAATAGAGCGGTATTTCGTTTCAAAGAGTCTGTGAGCGCTCATGCGAGATATGAAGGTTAGAGGAACTGTCGGAATGTGAGTAAGAAATAATATAAGAACGAAAATCAAATAGAAATGGTTAAATAAAGATCACATGTGTTAACGAGGCGGCCGACAGTATCCAGTCCACTTTATTTCTGTCGCACATTTTATAAACATGAATTAATGCAATAAAAGACACTAAATCATAAATAAAAACAATCAATAAAAAGTGTTAAAATGCATAAAGCTAAAAATGATATAAAAAAATAAATCATAAATAAATACACAGGATAAATACATAAATAAATAAATACATAAATAAAATAAATAAAATGAGTAAAATTAAATAAATAAGTACAAAAATAAAATAAAATAATACATAAGATAAATACATACATAAAATAAATACATAAAATAAATAAATACATAAATAAATACAATTAAACAGTAGTTAATACAGCTCCCTTAGCAGCGTACTTGTCTTCTTCCCGCAGGTGAATGCTGTTGTTGTGTTTGATGGGTGCTGGTAAAAACCCAACATATTCTGTACACAGGAAAGGAAGACAAGAGAGATTAGGTTTTTCACTTGCAAGTGGAGAACAGTCAGAGAAATATGACCAGGTTACAAAGCTGCTCTTGGCCCATATTTTGCTCTGAGCGTCCTGGTTCTCTGTGCCCCCCACTTGCTATTTATTCAGTTTTTCACATCCCTAGTTTACACGTGGTCTGTCCTGCCCATAAGGGGTGGGGGAACATGTGGCAGGACAGCCGACAAAACATAATCATTAAAACCAAAACATAATCATAACACCCAACACACTTATAAGATAATTCCCAGATATGACATCTTTCACAGGGACAATGTCCCTGGGACTTAGATACTGGAGGAGCCAAACTGTCTGCTTACGTCTCCCCTCAGATATCTGGCCTTTCTGTAACTCAAAACATATGATCACAGATCACGCACTTTTAAAGCTTCATTTCTACAAATTAAAGAATCACAAAAGTTAATAATATATAATTATTCCATCAGTGTTCTTGGGCAAGACACTTAACTGGTGCGTGAACGGGCGAGTGGTTCGTTGATGTAAAACGCTTTGAGTGCTTTAAAAGTGGAATGGAAAAGCGTTCTATAATAATGGAGGTGTAATCTTATCGTCGCAGTTAAGGGGGTTGAAGATCATAATATGGACACTGGCTTCCCTAAATCTAAATAAATATGCCAATTAACTTTAAATAATAAGTATGGTTTCTGTTTTTTATTAGAAACTGACCAAATTTAATAGATTTTCTCCAAGTTTATAGATCACATCTGAATCCGATTCCTCTTAACGAGATACAAGATTTAATAGATTTTTTTCCACTAATGGCGTACTTCTTTATTCAGGCTTTTTAAACTAATTGCAACCATTTTTACATTGTGCATCTTATCTTATTTTATCTGTTTGCCTAGAATGTTCCACAGTATGGCATTAAGCTTGTTTGTCTCTATGAAGAAAGGCAGGCAGTGAGATTTGTGGAGACAAGCCTGTTGCATTTTATTTATTTATTTATGTATTTATTATTATTATTATTATTATTATTATTATAGAAAATATATTAGAAAATATTGTAAAAAAAATAAATTAAAATTATTATTATTATTATTATTATTATTATTATTATTATTGAAATATTATTGTAAAAAATACAAAAAAATATTATTATTATTATTATTATTAGTAGTAGTAGTAGTAGTAGTAGTAGTAGTAGTAGTAGTACTACTACTACTACTACTACTACTACTACTACTACTACTCCTAATAATAATAATAATATTTTTTTTATATTTTTTACAATAATATTTCAATAATAATAATAATTTTAATTTTATTTTTTTAACAATATTTTCTAATATATTTTCTATAATAATAATAATAATAATAATCTTTTTGTAATAACAATACATATATTTATATCTCAAACAGAAAAAAACCTTGTTTCCACTGTGTTTTTAAACTCCACACGCCTTCACCACACTGGAATTGCCAATCTCTACTGAACAAAAGGTAAAATGACACTGGTCTCTTGCTCTCTTTTTTTTTTTTCTTTTTTTTTTTTGCTATTCCATCAATTTTTTTGTTCCCCTCTGTTATATAAATGTATTATATTGATTTGTGAGCTACTGTACCCAAATAATTTCCCTTGTGGATCAATAAAGTTTGTCTAAGTCTCAGGTAACAATACTGTACGAATATGAAATAGAATAGAAAAGGCTTGTTACCAATGGTTGTTGTACTATGAAACATTTCAATCTTCAAAATGCTCTGTTCCACCTTGTAATTTTCAAGTGAACAGTACTATTTACCTTTTGTTGCGTAGAGATCGGCAATTCCAGTGTGGTGAAGGTGTATGGAGTTTAAAAACAGGAAACAACATTATAACATGGATCAGAAAATAGCTAA
Organism: Paratrypauchen microcephalus; assembly: GCA_036785185.1. NCBI lineage: Eukaryota > Metazoa > Chordata > Actinopteri > Gobiiformes > Gobiidae > Paratrypauchen > Paratrypauchen microcephalus. Next base: position 5,050,625 of record JAVJIX010000045.1, on the reverse strand, counting down.
ATATGGAAATAAGGAAATATTTGGGAATAAAAACACATCAGCAAGCATCACAAAATGCTAATTATGCTAAAAGAAAAGTGTGATTTTCTTCGTAGTATAGCGTAGTATTCAGAATTCCATTGCAATATTCCACAACATATGGGAAAAAATACTTGTTCCATATCTTTTTTATTATCACAAACCCAATCATGGCACAATGCAATATAGAAAGTCCAAACCCAAGACACTAAATTGTTTTTTAATTGCCTTCTTCATATACGAAAATACTATGGGTGCCTTTGATTCCTCCTGTGTCAGCTCCCCGGGCACCGGCATCGACGTGTGAGTCTCAAATATGACCAATGGGCCTCATAAAAACATGCTAGCGCGAGCCGTTTTTTCCAATACGACCCATTTACGTCGTCAAATCTCCACTCTTCAGATCGATGCCTCCGTGAAAGAAATGAAATATCCTAAAGAGAGCGCGTCGTCCATTCAGGAATGCTAGAAAATCAATGCCACGATTCACGATTCTTTTGACTTGTAGGGAAGTAGAGAACCCTAAGCAAGATGAGTGGAAAAGAAATAAGTTCACGATTCATGATTCTTTTGACTTTGTAGAGACGTAGGAGACCATACGTAAGACCAGTGGAATAGAAATAAATTCATGATTCACGATTCGTTTGACTTTGTAGAGACGGAGACCATAAGTAAGACTAATGGAATAAAAATAAATTCACGATTCTTTTGACTTTGTAGAGACGTAGGAGACCATAAGTAAGACTAGTGGAATAGAAATAAATTCACGATTCTTTTGACTTTGTAGAAACGTAGACCATAAGTAAGCCAAATGGAATAGAAATAAATTCACGATTCATGATTCTTTTGACTTTGTAGACGTAGGTGACCATAAGCAAGACCAATGGAATAGAAAACCAAATTACTGTTTTAACTAAATCACTGAATGCAAAAATTAATGTTGTAACAGGGCCGAGAAAGTTGGGGAAAATATCGGATTGCAATTGCGATTAGATTTACGATTTATGCTTTAAAATGAAAGATCCACATTCAGTATTCTGTTCAAAGATCACATTTTTAGAAGAGTTCAGAAATCAATACAGTATTTGGTGCAATAACCCTTATTTTTATCACAGCTTTCATGCGTCTTGGCATGCTCTCCACAAGTCTTTCACATGGTTCTTGGGTCCTAGTTTAGACCTGGTTTAGTCTTGGTTCAGACCTGGTTTAGTCCCAGTCTTTCACATTGTTCTTGGGTGACTTTATTCCACTCCTGGTGCAAGAACTGAAGTAGCTCAGCTTTGTGTTTGTGTTGGAATTCAACAGACGCTGGAATGGAATGGCTGTAATACATGTATAGATGCTAATTTCAGATAAAAAATGCAGTGGTCTCTTATTTTCCTTCCAGAACTGTATTGTTGATTCGCTTTCTCTTCTTAAAGGTCTATTTTCTTTCTATAGCTTCGTTACAGCCACTTTCAAACCAACTGGAGGTCATTTAAAGACGCTGTTTCCGTCGCCGTTCTGAGGGAAAATGGTGTTTTCTGACTAAAGTCGTAATAATTAAGCCTCCACATCATCAGTCAGTGCTCTGCCAGAGACCAGAACACAATATTTCAGTATAAAGTGACTAATGGTGCTATTTTCAGCCTAGAATCTTCCACATTCTGTGAACACTCTGAATACATCTGTATGTTTAGAACAGCTTTTATTGTTCTTTTGTACCAGGAAAATAAGTTTATTTTTTGTTCATTCCTCATCGTTTTGTTTAAAAAGGTTTGTAACTTCTAATGTAAAGTGGAAAAAGAGAGTAATACTAAGTAAAGAGGAAAGAGAGAGTAAAGTGTAGAGAGAGTAAAGTGAAGTCAGCTGGAGCACGTCTACAGACTCGGACATCTTCAGTATTCATGAAGTTTTTCATTCCATTTTGTCGTAAGTGACTTCTGCTTTACTGAATAATATTTGCCAGACAGAACTGTACTTTCGCTCACATTCAGACGTCCCCCTCTGCCTCCTGTGCCTTTTCACAAGTCCACTCTTTCTTTCAACAACACCATGCCTCCTCCACTTCTCTCTCCGTCGACCATTTTGCGGCGCCGTTACTTTCAAAACCCTCTTCGCCACCGTCGGCCCTTCGCACCGTCGTCTCTTCCCGAACGACCTCTCTGCGTGATAATTAGGCTTTATGAGAAATAACGCGAAGAAAGCAACGAGAGCTTAGGCTTACGGAAGGAAAGGAAGAGGAGGGGGAGACGAGGTAGGAGATAGGAGGCAGGAGAGAAGAGAGGAGACGAGGAGGCGAGGGGGAGTCGTGTCAGGCAATTCAAGTGGATTGCCAGATAATGAAAGTGTCAGGTAGCTGCGCGGGTTGCCAGTTTGCAGCGTTGTTTATCAGCGTACGAGCAGAATGTACAGTTGGCAGTTTTTATAGCCACTGCCGCTAGTCCCTGACCGCAATTACAACGGGCACTGTCAGTCCCGTGACACGCTGCTGCTGTGTTTTTCTGTTTTTCTGCGCTCGTACACGCTAAGGTATGCAGTTCAGCCAGAAACGGGCATGTTGTACGACACGTGGAGCGTTATGCGACGCGGCGAAGATCGGATTGCATTCTGGGAAATGTAGATATAGTGTTTTGTGTGGAAATTGTGTACGTTTGTGGGTTTGTTCAAGGTTGTCAGGGGTACACAATATGGAGAAGAATGGGAAGCAAATGAAGGAATGTACATACTGTAGCTGAAGATGAGTTTAAAGTAGTGCTGTCAGGAGATTAAAAAAACTAATCTGAATAATAATAATAATAATAATAATAATAATAATAATAATAATAATTATTATTAATAATATATATTATTATTATTACAGGATTTGTAATTAATTAATCTGATTAATCACATAATCTCGTGAGAGAGACAAACCAGGACTGAACCAAATCTAAACCAGGACTAAACAAGGACTGAACCAGGATTGAACCAGGACTAAACCAGGACTTAACCAGGTCTAAACCAGGTCTAAACCAGGTCTAAACCAGGACTACACCAGGTCTAAACCAGGACTGAACCAGGACTGAACCAGGACTAAACCAGGACTTAACCAAGTCTAAACCAGGACTAAACCAAGACTGAACCAGGACTAAACCAGGACTAAACCAGGACTGAACCAGGATTGAACCAGGACTTAACCAGGTCTAAACCAGAACTAAACCAGGTCTAAACCAGGACTGAACCAGGACTGAACCAGGACTGAACCAAGTCTAAACCAGGACTTAACCAGGACTTAACCAGGACTTAACCAGGTCTAAACCAGAACTAAACCAGGACTAAACCAGGACTGAACCAGGACTGAACCAGGACTTAACCACGTCTAAACCAGGACTAAACAAGGACTGAACCAGGACTAAACCAGGACTAAACCAAGACTAAACCAAGACTGAACCAGGATTAAACCAGGTCTAAACCAGGTCTAAACCAGGTCTAAACCAGGACTGAACCAGGACTGAACCAGGTCTAAACCAGTTCTAAACCAGGTCTAAACCAGGACTAAACCAGATCTAAACCAGGTCTAAACCAGGACTAAACCAGGACTAAATGAGGTCTAAACCAGGACTGAACCAGGACTGAACCAGGATTGAACCAGGTCTAAACCAGGTCTAAACCAGAACTGAACCAGGTCTAAACCAAGTCTAAACCAGTTCTAAACCAGGTCTAAATCAATTCTAAACCAGGTCTAAACTAGGACTGAACCAGTTCTAAACCAGGTCTAAACCAGGACTGAACCAGGACTGAACCCGGACTGAAAGATACGCCATACTCTTTTACAGCAATAACATCTCCACGGAGACGAGCAGGTAGCAAACACTCCACAAAAAAAAGTTCCACAGTGCACCTTAAAAAAAGATTTGCAGTTCTGAATCTGCAGTGTTTTTATTTTGGAGAATTTTTGCTCAAACTTAATCCATTCTCTCGCTTCCAACCTCCCCATGTCCCTGCGCTATTACTCTCGTATTTGTATGTTTGTGATTGAAAACAGTCAGTCCGCCCATGGGGTTACGCGCGGTTCAGCTAGCTTCATTACAGTATGCTAATCTCCAGCCAACGCCCGTCATTTCCCATTCACCAGCAGGCCCCTTGGAGCCCAGCCAGCCGCCAACTCATCCTCTCCCCTTCAAATATGAAAACATCAAGCGTACCAGGCAGGAAGGAGCCGTTTTATTTTTCATTTTTGGCAGTTGAAATTAAGTTATTCCGACATCGAGATCTGGATCTGGCTTTCGTCGACGTTGCTGGGTTAACTGATGGTTCCCGCAGATACGAAGACTGTCAGTCGGGGTCTCGTTTCAAGGCCAATGCCACCGAGAGGAAATAGATTAGCATTTCACAGGCTCGTGACAGTAGCCGCCACTGCTAATACTAAAGCTATTAGCGGGGAAACAAATGAAATGCGCGCTGCCAGTCATTTTCTCTCAACAAGTGCATTAGGAGGATGGGATTGGAGTGGGTATTTGACTTTTCGCAACAGTTTCAAACTTATAAATGATTTGGTCATTCTAGAAACAAAAACAGGTCTAAAATGTGCCAAAAGATGGATGAAATTTTATATAAATAAACCAAGTCTATACAAAAAATCTCCAAAATGTGACTTGTGCTTATGAGGAAACAGCGTTACAACAGAAAATAGTGTCTATGCGTTCTTTAAAGAAGCATTATGTTTTTAGGGGCAGGTCTAAACCAGGACTGAACCAGGACTGAACCAAGACTGAACCAGGTTTGAACCAGATTTGAACCAGGACTAAACCAGGTCTAAACCAGGACTGAACGAGGACTGAACGAGGACTGAACCAGGATTGAGCCAGGACTAAACCAGGACTAAACCAGGTCTAAACCAGGTCTAAACCAGGACAAAACCAGGTCTAGACCAGGTATAAACCAGGACTAAACCAGGTCTAAACCAGGTCTGAACCAGGACTAAACCAGGACTAAACCAGGACTGAACCAGGACTGAACCAGGTCTAAACCAGGTCTAAACCAGGTCTAAACCAAGTCTAAACCAGGTCTAAACCAGGACTGAACCAGGTCTAAACTTGGACTTTTTTTTTTTGTAAAGGGACAGCACATATTAATGAACATTTAAAATGTAAACATGTAAAGATTATAGACATCGTGGCTCAGTTCTTCGACAGGTTGATGTCAAATCATCTACAGGACAGGGAAAAGTACAGCAACAATCACAAAAAACAAAACACCACGCTACACTCACTATACATACAATTCATGAAAGAGTTATACCAACAACCCCCCAATATAAAAAAACGGCCTTTTCAAATAAATAAACATTATAACAGATTAGAAAATGGCATAATTTATGGACTCTTTTAAATCGTGCAGTGTAAAAACAAAACAAAAAAAATCTATTTAGTTTGAAAACACTTTCAGCTTTACAAATTCAACAAACACAAATTTGTATATCAGTATTTGTTTTGTGTTTGTAAGTGGCCGTTGCAAATTACATCAAATTACGTTTCTTTTTTCAAGCTCAAACCTGCACCTGGGAGCAGCTTTGTGACTGCACCGTTTACAACACAAACACAACACAAACACGATTTACTGTTGACAAGTCATTTCTTTGTCGTTACGCAATGGCCCTATTTTCTCTGACACACAATTATTTTCTGTTATGTCACCGCTTTCCTTTGCCCTTACTGATGTTTGTGGCAGGAGTAAGCTTTCGACTCGACAAATCTAGTTGTTGTGTCATTGAGCAAAACACGCTGAATGTATACGATGTGTCGGTGTGCGAACGGTGCTGATGTTGATACTTAGGTTCGTTCTAGCTCCTGCCACTACATTTTTACATTATTGTTGCGTCCTTGGGCAAAACACTTTACCCTTTCACAGCTTTCTTATTTATTCAAGAAAGTTCAAAGTTCCAATTCAGCTTTATTGTCAAAAACCGTATGTACAGGTTGCACACACAGGATTTGAAATTGCAGCGCCCCCTAGGCCCACAGTGAACATAAAACATCTGATAAACAAGACAATAAACACCATGATTAAAACATCACATATACATAGGTGAAGAGTCTTGTTCCTGCATCATTAGTTTCAGTTGCTGCTTAAAAAAAAGGGGGAGGCTACATCAGAAGGAGACACAGATTGAACTGCAACATCCAATCTGTGGAAATCCGTCTGGCACAGGATACCATCACGGATAATGGATGTGTAACTGTGTGGAACAGCGGCTCAGTCCGTATTCATTATCATATGTACCAGGGGGAGGATTGCGAGTTGCACTGCCCTGCTTGGTGGCATGAAGTTGGGGGCCTGGCAGAAACCGGGGTTCTGGCAATTGTCTGTTCGCCTGAGTTCTAAAAATGTATCAATTATGTTAAATTTCCCCTTTCTGGCGTAATCAATTCTCCTGAAAATGTGTGCACCTTCTGCACAAACATGTCCAAGGTCAACAGCTGCGGCTTATCACAGCAGTCTACAAAACAAGGCACTCCACATTTGGCTCACATGTTTTATGTAAAAAACTCTGCCCTGTCTATTTAGTAATGTCTGCCTCTGCTTCAGTTTTCAATCAGTTTCATTGATTTTTCTGGACTGCTATCCCTTCCCACCCGCCAGTCTCTCACCAACGAAAAAAACGCGGTGTGTTTTACCTGTCCAATTATTGTTGTCGTAATGTTTGTGAATATTCTCATTGATTGTACGGCACTTTTCAACTCTGTCTCTCCCCTCCCCTGACCGTCTCTATGAAAATATGAACTATGAACTATGAAAGACACTTAAATGACACTGACACTGCTGCTTAGATGACACCATTTGAGCTTTATTACGCTACACATTGTGTGGTTTACCCATTTGTATTATCTACAAGTTTAATGTACTTTTGCAAATACAGTGGCGCACTTCCTGTATTACCACACAGAGCGTCTTCAATTTGCCAGAAGAACTCTGACTCAAATATGCGGGGTTTTGAGTTAAACATGTGTGAACGAAACGAAACACAACTCCAAGTATGTTGTATGTTCTAAGTTTGTGATGAGGAAACATTATAACTTAGCTCAGAAAATAGTGTAATATAGACTCTTTAAACTGTTAGGTCTCTGTTCACATGCTAGCTTATGTTTGGGTCATTTTAACCTATTGTTCTCTACCAGCCTCTCCCTCACTGCTGATTTTATAACATTAACTTAGACTTTCCATTGACCCTTTGCTTGGTCTCTTCTCTTCGCAGCTGGGACGACGTACATCTTCGGGCGCGGCGGAGCCCTCATCACTTACACCTGGCCCCCCAACGACCGGCCGAGCACGCGGGCAGACCGGCTGGCCGTGGGCTTCAGCACACAGCTCAAAGAGGCGGTGCTGGTCAGGGTGGAGAGCGCCAAGGGACTGGGAGACTACCTGGAGCTGCACATAGTAAGACAAACTTTATATAAACGTGCACAGTGTAACTTTTTGGTTGGGGGTCCGTCACTTGCTTGTTCCTATAGATAGGTCTGAAAAGTTCCACAGTATGACATTAAACAGCTCTACCTTAGCAAAAGGAGAAACTCAATTTGCCAACTGGACAAAAGTTTATTTGGTCGAATACGATTCGCAGCTTGTTTGTACCAACACAGACGGAAGCCAGAGTGGACCTCAATCTGCCGTACATCTCCACCTAAAAGGACCTCAGTCTGCTGTACATCTCCACCTAAAAGGACCTCAGTCTGGCATACATCTCCACCTAAAAGGACCTCAGTCTGCCGTACATCTCCACCTAAAAGGACCTCAGTCTGGCATACATCTCCACCTAAAAGGACCTCAGTCTGCCGTACATCTCCATCTAAAAGAACCTCAATCTGCCGTACATCTCCACCTAAAAGCCACGGGCCACTCCTTTGAGGACAGTGAGGTACAGATCTTGGACAGGGAAAAGAACTGGTTTGAGAGGGGAGTTAAAGAAGCTATTTTTGTCAAGAAAAAGAATCCTTCCTTGAACAGAAATGGAGGTCTCAGACATCATTCGTCTCCCATCTATAACTCTATCCCCAACCCTAAATCACTGCAGATCTAATAGGCCCACCCAGTGGTGAAAGTAAAGAGGTGCGCACCGGAACGGCGCACTGGTATAAAATTCACAGCACTGCTAAGAGAATATGGTTAATGGTGGCCAAAACCCACATTTGAAAAAAAAAAAAGTAAGGTGCTGTGGAAGTTGTGGTTGTAATAAGAAACCCGAAAACTTCTCACATTTTAGACTCAAGAACGGTGAGTCGTTTTATTAACACACAAGAATATCGAAAAAAGAAGCTGCGCTAGAACACAAAAGCAGAGTGTCAAAAGTCACGCCTTTCTTAAAGGGACCGCAACTATTATTAGAAGCAGTGAATTTATAACCAAGTGCTTAACCAAGAATTGAGCAAAACCCGCATGGCAATGCTGTAACAACACAGTTAAGAAGGTGAATTATGCATACATTCATGAGTGCACTACAGTGCGCTATTTAAGTAGAAAACACAAACAACCACACTATGCCATTCGAGAATAACTGAAAGCTACCCGAAACTCTCGTGCAGGGATATCTGCAGTCTGTTAAGCAAGGATTGTCAAAACTTATCTGACTGTAGCCGTGAAAGTAGCCTAAACCATTGCGAGGCGGTGCTGCGCACTGGTAGAAGATTTAAGGCCGGCGTGCTGCCTGCACCTGTAAGAGAGGGTTTATGCTGACTAAAAACACTTGGTAAATTAGTCATTTTTGCTGTTTAATTTGCCTGGAAGAATCCATGACTCATCGCTGTACCAGCGAGTGAGTCTGGTAACGCTTGGTCCAAAATGCGCTGCTGTTGCGCGTAGACAGACAGCTAAGTGAACCAATCAGAGATTGCGCCATCTTGATTCAAAACTGAGGCGGAACTTCCGCTGCCTAAGAGTGACTTTGCGGGCAAAGGCGGGTGCACTGACGTCACCATCTTTGAACGAATCAGAATCGCGGAGTCCGTTTGTAACCGGAGGAGCGAGAGTGGATGGAGGGTGTCCAAATGGTATCGCGCTGTATAGGAAATACAGAGAGATATCATTTGGCTGGCCAGGTAACTGTTTAATAAGAAAACATATCTGTGCCCACAAAGGCCCACAAAAATATGAAATAATTAAGTATATTAAAAAAGTTATTTATCTATGAAAAAGGTGTAAAACATAAAATAAAACAAAAAAAAAAACGGATAAAACGAGTGTTTTTTTTGTTTTGTTTTTAAACGGTAAAGTGATGCACTGGACATTATAGCACCTGTAAGAAATAAACTACTTTCACCACTGGGCCCACCTAACTAACAGAAACTGAAAACAAGTAGGTGTGGTAGTCTCAGAGTCATTTCATTATAGTTAGCGCCCCCTTCAGGCAGATATAGGCAGCGTCCCCCAGCTTCTGTCCAGAACTGAAGAAGCAGCTTGGATGAGCTGAGAAACGTATTCGACCAAATAAACTTTTGTCCAGTTGACAAATTGAATTTCTCCTTTTGCCGTGGATTCTACCTGGACGACTGAGGGATTCTACACACAGCTCTACCTTACTTTTATGCAATTAGAGATGGTTATATAGCTCAGAAGTACCGAGAAAAACAGACATTCTGACTGAGCAGGGTTCCACAGATCTAAATGAATTTATTTGTCAATTTCTTCACATGTACTAGACAAAGTTATAGAAATGGGACCTGTCACCCCGTCCGTACATTACAAACACACAACAATACGACATGTCGAGACTAGACATGGACTGGACCAGAAGACAACCCCCAGACCGTGCTCCTGTCAGGGCATAATATGGGACCAGTACACAAAATAAACACCTCTGCGACATCAGGACATAGTAAAAAAAAACACAAAACAAACATTACAACAAGACTTGCGACCCAGGAGGAGAGGGAGGTGGAGTTAACCCAACGTAGACAAGCAGCTGTCCTGATCCTGCAAGCTGCGAAAGCATATTTATTTATGTATTTGACTGAAGAGCTAACCTCTAACTCTGTCTGGTTTGGTCTCCATGAAGACATAAAGGTTTAATATCGTACTGTGAAAAATAAACAAGCAATAATAACTTCATGGAGGAAAGCATTTGACGGAACTTCCACCAGAAAAGTTACACAGTGTACCTTAAACACGCTGGTTTGGTTGGTGTTGGTTTGGTATCGTGGAAGTCGGTTAGACAGACATAACGAGCTCGTGGTGCCATGTTTTTATTGTTTGTTGTGGAACCTGCACGATAATTTTCAGGGACTGGGCAACTACCTGGATCTGCACATAGTAAGATCTACGCTGTACATGCTATCTTTAAGTCGCACTACGTAACTCGTCTGATGGAGGGTCCGTCACCTGCTTGTCTCCATGGAGATGTGCCTAGAATGTTCCACAGTATGATCATAAACTGAGGACTCTCCATGGGGGACTTGCAAGCCAAATTACAGGTTAGATTCTCACACCCACAGTAAAAAAAAAAAAGATATTTTTGAGCAATAAAAACAGCTGTTGTTGAATAAATGCAAGACAGATTAGTTTAATACCATAGTCTGGACAATTTAAGCTAAAACATTAAGATCTTGATGGAAACAAACAGGTTGAGGACCCCCTCCAGAAAAGTTACACAGTGTTTAAGGCGCTGGTTTGATGGTATTTGGTTTGGTATAAGTGGAAGTGGGTTAGATTGACATGGCGAGCTTGTGGTTTTTATTGTTTATTATGGATCCTGCACAGTAAGGATCAGGGTGAAGCACGCCAAGGGATTTGAGAAGGATGTGGCTGAAGACCTCCACCTAGAGAACCCACCCTTACGTGACATCTCCATCTACAGGTCCCTACCAGTACCATGACAAAAAAACACACAGCTAAAGTCCACTTCTTTCCTGCACACTATTTTCTACGTAACGTTAAAAAAGACAAACCCAACCCTTTTCCTAACCTGAACCGTTACAGATTTGTGCTTAAACCTAGCCAGACACAGTAATATCCACAGACAAATTACATAAAATTTTGCCAATCTGTGTTTACACTGTTGTAGGCAAGGTTTTGTTTGTGCACAGAAATGCTTAGATTTGGATTCATGGACTTAAAAACAACACGGGAGAACTTCAAAATGTTTACCTATGATGCCACAAAACTGGGAAATTCAAAATTGCGTATTTGTATGGGCTTAGAGTGAGTGGACTAACTAAGCAAAGATGCTTAGATTTGGATTCATGGACGTAAAAACAACACAGGACTTAAAAACAACACGGGAGAACTTCAAACTTTTACCTATGACGTCACAAAACTGGGAAATTCAAAATCAAGTTTGTTTGGAGCTTAGAGGGAGTGTCTTTACACACAAAAATTAATCAAACAAGTATAAACAAAGCTAAATACAACTCCAGGTATGTTTTTGATGAGCGAACAACATCATTTCACTAAAAGCTCAAAAAGGCCAGTTTAGCTTAATATATGTGTTTTGTTTTTTTTGTTTTTTTTGGACTTAGGCAAACTTTATTGATCCACAAAGAAGATTACTTGGACCCAGTAGCTCACACATCACAAATGTTAATAAAAAATTCTAAATAAGCAGCAAAAACTATTCTCAAATAAGTGATAATTATATAAAAGCATATGTAAAAGTAAACATAAAATAGAAATATATGTAATAAATATCTCAGGTATCGTTTGTTTTTTTCCTGGTGTGGATGTAACCATAGTGACCAACGTTACAAAAGACAAACCCAACCGTTTTCCTAACCTGAACCGTTACAGATTTGTGCTTAAACCTAGCCAGACACAGTAATATCCACACACAAATTACATAAAATTTAGCCTATTTGTAGTTACACTGTTGTAGGCAAGGTTTTGTTTGTGACTGTATGTTTTAAATAATAATGATAATTTCCCTATGCGAGCAGAGTAGAGCAGAGACAGCCCAAAGTTTCAAATTAGGAAACTTTTTATTAATGTACTGGGTATTAAAGCTAGCCTACAATTTTTGAAGTGCTAATAAGTGCAGAAAATTGGAATGAGCTTTATCACCTTAACTTAACTTTTTAATGGCGACTAAGGGAACGACTGATGAAAAAAAGAAAGCGTAATTAAATTTCTTGTTAAATTAATGAAGAAATGAGGGTATCCTGGTGGAGATCAGCAAAGTAGGGTCCATTGGGTCTAGGTCTGCAGCCAGACTGTTGAGGGACTGGAGCTGCAAATAATAAGACTCCAAATACTACAGTATGTCTCTAAGGTGCTATTTTGGTTGGTGTTGGTTTTTTATGGGCCGAAGTGGGTTAGGGATACTTGAGTTTTATCTTGAAATTACTGGTCTGTGAGAATCAGCCCATAATGTGTAGCAGTTTGGAGTTTGTCTGTTTGAAGGTAGAGTTTGTAATACCGAATGATGATCTTTATGGCTTAACGTACTAGATATTGTGGTTTTAGTGTCTGTATCACACTCACGGACACATTTGTGAGATTTTCTGAGGGAAAAACGGCGGAGCAGCGGTGAGCAAGAAGGCAGGGCTGTCACGTAGTATTTGAAATCTACAAAACTTGTTCAGAATCAGAGAGATTACTTATAATTTAAGAGGAGTTGGAAATTTCAAATTGCCAAATGTTGGAACTCCCCGTTTCTGTGCGCGACATGTGGTGTAAAACTCTGGAACAGTCTGGATACACATCTGAAGAGATGCCAAAATATCCATAAATTCAAGTTGTTCTATAAACATATGGTCTGGTCACAGTTTATAGAGAGTGGGTCTGAATATTAGAACAAACTGCTTCTGTAGAGCTGCTTTATGTTTGTCGTTTCCGCACCATCGTTGGTTTGTCCTGTTCATCACATTACTCGTATCTGCGTCTGAACATTGTTGGTTTCCTTTCGTAAATAGTTAAAGTGTAAATGTAAAATGTCCAAAGAATGCAAAAGAAAGATCATTATACTAAATTAGAAGAGGGGGTGGGATTAAATAAGTTTACTTCTTCCCACTTCTTTTTGGGCATATTTTTTTTTGTTTTTGTTATTTCTGTTTGTTATTTCTATTATTGCACTTTAAAAAAAATGAAATTGCTTATTGCCCAAAATAAATTAAATTAAATTAAATTAAATTAAATTAAATTAAATTAAATTAAATTAAATTAAATTTAATTAAATTAAATTAAATTAAATTAAATTAAATTAAATTTAATTAAATTAAGATGCTTAGATTTTGATTCATGGAGGTAAAAACAACACAGGACTTAAAAACAAAACAGGAGAACTTCAAACTTTTACCTATGATGTCACAAAACTGAGAAATTCAAAATCAAGTTTTTGTTTGGAGCTTAGAGGGAGTGTCTTTACAAAACAAAAATTAATCAATTTTTGTATAAACAAAGCTAAATACAACTCCAGGTATGTTTTTGATGAAATGTTTTTGGTTTTTGTTGTTATTCCTGTTTATTTCTGTTATTGCACTTTTAAAAAAAAATGTAAATTGCTTACTGCCCTAAATAAATAAATAATTACATTAAATTAAATTAAAATACATTAAAATACATTTAAATAAATTAAAATAAATAAAAATAAAATAAATAATAATAAAAAAGTAAGAGAGGCCACTGGAGGCAGCACATGCTCTGTTTTTTACTTTTTTCAAAACAAATTTCAAAATATACACAGTTCCACACCAAGAAAGTTTATTTTGTGTTATTTCGTGTTAGAAAACATGAAATAGTCATGCTAATATCGTGGCTTAAAGGTGTACTATGTAACTTTTTGGGTGGGGGTCCGTCACCTGCGTGTTTCTATGGATATATCCCCGCTATGCCTGGAATGTTCCACAGCATGACATTAAACAACTCTACCTAACATTTATTCAATTACAGGTGGTTTTAAAGCTGGAAAAATACATAGAAAAACAGGCATTTTGACAGTGAGCGGCGTCGCCTCTCCACAGATTTGACCTGTAACTTGGCCTGGTTTGGCCACCATGAAGATAGAAAGATTTAATTCCATACTGTGAAACATTCCTGACAAAGCAACAACATCTCCATAGAGAAAAGCATTTGACAGATCCGCCGCCAGAGAAGTTACATAATCCAACTTTAAGATACTATAAAGACTTTTCACTTTAAGTCCACTTTGAGCGTTTGCGTTGGCTGTCAGTTTGTGAATCCAAATTGCATTCCATACCGTTCCATTAGTTTTAGAGGTCGGCTTGCAGAGCACTATGTCATTCACAGTTTTTAACTTTTTACAAGTCATAACTCATATTAAAAGCCAGTTGGTGACCTGCTTCGCCTCTCCTCTACGCTGTACGCCATTCAAATCAAATTCACTTCAAACTGCCACATTTCATCATCGACACCATCCACCATGTTTGTGCACAGATGTTGTTCGCATCGCCGGTCGCCACTGGCCTTGACCCACTTCCTGTATGTCACCACTTTTAGCCCCGCCCACACCTTCACAACCGAGAAACAGAGAAGACCAAACATCAAATGTGCTTAAAAAAAAAATCAAATTCAAATAATTTTATATCCGTCTACAGCAGATCAAAGAACCAAATAGATGCAAACAGGGACTATGAGGCATTCAGGGGTGTAGAAATTTTAAGTTATAACTAAAACTTTGTAGCTATGGTTGCTAATAAAATGTCTGTCATATATACAACCGCACTTAAAATAGTTGCTGGATTCATCTGCATTTTGATAAAACGGTTTAAATTATTTGGCCTTCAAAACTTTGGCTTTGGCGTTTATAAATAATCTTATCTTCTGGCCATAATAGACACTTGGTTTCTTTGAACGGAGGTTATGATGTGAGAAATTACTTTTCAATAAACACCCCAGAACTAAGGTTAGCAACTTTTTTTCCAACATGGAACAAAAACATGCAGGGGTAATGGAAGCAAGTTGACGACAGAAATGCTTAGATTTTGATTCATGGACTTAAAAACAACACGGGAGAACTTCAGACTTTTGCCTATGACGTCACAAAACTGGGCAATTCAAAATCACGTTTGTTGTTTAAAGCTTAAAGGGAGTGTCTTTACAAAACAAAAATTAATCAAACAAGCATAAACAAAGCTAAATGCAACTCCAGGTATGTTTTTGATGAGCGAACGACGTTATAATATCACTAAAAGCTCAAAAAGGCCAATTTAGCGTAATATGTGTTTTTTGTTGTTGTTGTTGTTGTTGTTTTGGTTTTGTGTTTTGTTTTTTGGACTTAGACAAACTTTATTCATCCATAAAGAAGATTACTTGGACACAGTATACAGTGTACATCACAATATATTATAATAGCAAAGAGAAAATATTACAAATTGTAATAAAAAATTCTAAATAAGCACCAAAAACTATTCTCAAATAAGCCATAATTATATAAATGCATACGTAAAAGGGTCATTCCAGAATTGGAGGACATTTTGGCTTTAAAATTCGTGAAAAATAAACCTTCACTTTTCTGATTTTCTGCTACATATTCATCAATAATATGTAATAAACTATCAAATGCTTGATTAGCTCAGCTGACGGTCAATGGTAAAATTTTTATTATATGATTTATTTGGTTTATTTATTTATTTACTCTAATCACAGTAACAGGGTTGCAGGTAACAGGGTTGCAAAATCGCACTAATGTTCGCTTTATCTCAGGAATAGAAGCTAGCTGTTTAGCTAGCTGTTATTACTAATCAAGAGGAAAAACTTATTTATGCAAATACGTAAAGGAAAAAAAAAAATAATTATCTTATTCTGATCATTTGCATAACAGGGTTGCATGAGGTAGAGTGAGATCAAGGCGAACGATGTTATAAAAATATGAAAAATAGAAGAGAAGACAAACCTTTGCTCTGTCCTTTCTTTTGGAAAACTGTTTGATGATGTCAGGTCCAGGGGATCATGTGGTTCTGCTTTCTTCTTCTTCTACCAGACTAAAAATGTTCTGGTAACAGGGTTGGTGCAGGTTGTGGGACACATGTTCCAGGAATAATAATAATTATTTGAAATATTATGTTTATTAAAACAAATGTTCCCACAGTTACAAGAGATGGCAATGAAACAAATTATAGAAAAAACAAGAAATTTCAATTCAATTTTAACTGTTTTATTTGAGATTCAATTTGGCCATTAGAGGGGTGGGACAAGAGGAAAATGGCATTTTGGGGGGTACCCCAGACTTATTTGGTATTTTAAAAACTATTTTCAAGCATTCTTTTCTTAGTTTTTTTTAAAGATTTGGTCTCAGGACAAGTAAATTCACTCAGAAACTGTATGTTTTAGTATTTTGTATGTGGATTATTTAATATTTGATGCGTGGGACCTAAAATGTCCTTACCTGGCCAGCCAAATGATATCTCTCTGTATTTCCTATACAGCGCGATACCATTTGGACACCCTCGCTCCACCCTCGCTCCTCCGGTTAAAAACGGACTCCGTGATTCTGATTCGTTCAAAGATGGTGACGTCAGTGCACCTGCCTTTGCCCGCAAAGTCACTCTTAGGCAGCGGAAGTTCCTCCTCAGTTTTGAATCAAGATGGCGCAATCTCTGATTGGTTCACTTAGCTGTCTGTCTACGCGCAACCGCAGCGCATTCTGAACCAAGCGTTACCAGACTCACCGCTGTTACAGTGATGAGTCATGGATTCTTCCAGGCAAAAAATGTCCTCCAATTCTGGAATGACCCAAAAGAAAATTGCGTGTTTGTATGGGCTTAGAGTGAGTGGACTAACTAAACAAAGATGCTTAGATTTTAATTCATGGACTTAAAAACAACACAGGACTTTAAAAAACAAAACAGGAGAACTTCAAACCTTTACCTATGACATCACAAAACTGGGAAATTCAAAATCACATTTGTTTGTTTGGAGGTTAGAGGGAGTGTCTTTACTAAACAAAGATATGCTAGGTAGGTATATAGGTATGTTTTTAATGAGCAAACAACGTTATAATATCACTAAAAGCTCAAAAAGGCCAATTTAGCATAATATGTGTATGTTTTGCTTTGCGTTTTGTTTTTTGGACGTACACAAACTTTATTGCTCCACAAAGAAGATTACTTGGACACAGTAGCTCACACATCACAATATATTATAATAACAAACAGAAAAAGATTACAAATGGTAATAAAAAATTCTAAATAAGCAGCAAAAACTATTCTGAAATAAGCCATAATTATATAAAAGCATATGTAAAAGTAAACATAAAATAGAAATATACGTAATAAATATCTCAGCTATCGTTTTTTTTTCCTGTTGTCGATGTAACCATAGTGACCGTAAACATGTCGGGTGCAGTTTACCAAGCAGAAGATGAGAAGAAACCCGGGGACATCAGCGCTCCCCGTCCCCTTCGGCACTCAACAAATTGGGGTCAGCAGCCTTTCGGAGAGGGTTGATGGCGCTCGGATGTACTCTCTAAATGTAAGAGAGATGGAAAAAGGAAGAAAGAGGAGGTAGATGGTGGAAGAAGTGTCATTACAGCTCGAGTTTATAGCAGTGCCAAAGGTGCGGCGGACATCTCGGGTATCGGGCGGTTTTGTAGCAGAGTTTTGACATGTGTTTTGTTGGCGGCGTTACACAAGGATGGCGAGGTGGAGTAAACATGCTCAAAAATCGTGTTTATTAAAAAGCCCCATTGTATAACCGTTTGTGCAAAAAATAGAAAGTGGTTTTGTTTTGTTTTTGGATATTTTGGTTGTCGGGAAAATGTAGCCAGCCTGACCAGGCAAGGTTACACACATTTGCAGTACTTTCCAAACAATCAGGAAGCAGTAAAGTAAAAATATGAGGTATCTTTATCAGTACTGAAAAGTATTTGTGCACAGCAAAAAAGATTGTCCAAAATTTAAGATATAAACACTTAAATCTATCAGAAAATGACTTAAAAGTAGTGAAATTATGCAGTCCATGCAGCAAGATCATTTTACTTGACAAGTTATCTTAAAATAAACTACCTGTACACTAGAATTAAGCAGTTTCTGGCAGTTTCTGAACAAGTAAGTAGATAGTAAATCTGAAAATAAGACGAATAACCTGATAGGAGTTTAAAAATCTTGGCCAGATCAAAGAATTTGCAGTGTGTTATTTTGTGAAACCTCCTGAAAAGGCTGAGTTTATTTGGAACAACTTCATAATTTGAGCAAATAAAATATATACAGTGATCGCGGTTCACTGTTCGCGCCCTCGCTGTTTCGCGGATTTTTTTAAAAAATTAATTAATTAAATTTTTTTTCAATTTTTTTTTATAGTGTAACATTGTGTTCTGCGTCCTGATTGGCTAAGAGACTAGACCAGGACTAAATGTGGACTAAACCAGGTCTAGACCAGAACTAAACCAGGTCTAGACCAGGTCTAAACCTGGACTAAACCAGGTCTAGACTAGAACTAAACCAGGTCTAGACCAGGTCTAAACCTGGACTAAACCAGGTCTAGACTAGAACTAAACCAGGTCTAGACCAGGTCTAAACCTGGACTAAACCAGGTCTAGACCAGAACTAAACCAGGTCTAGACCAGGTCTAAACCTGGACTAAACCAGGTCTAGACCAGAACTAAACCAGGTCTAGACCAGGTCTAAACCTGGACTGGCCCTGGACTAAACCGGGACTAGACCAGGTCTAAACCAGGATTAAACCGCTCTTTGCTGGTTTCGTGCGGCTGTTTTGTGGCTCGGGCTGAGAGCACGCAGTCCGGGCGCGGCGGTTCTATCTCGTGCTCGCGGCGTCGCGCCGGTCACGTTTCTTTGTCACGGATTTGTCCACGATGACGGGTGCACGTGTGGAGCTTCTCCGAGGGGTTGGTGCGCGTCGCATCGCGTCCAGGGACGTATGCTTTGTTGAAAATCTATGAAAGTTTGAGTGTTTAAACGAGAGACAAATGTGAGAAAAGTTTAATTCCAATCTGAGAAAAGTGTATAATGTGTGTGGTGAGGCATTTACAGCCTTAAAACATGTAGAATAATTGTAAAATATAAAGTTTTCCTACTTCGCGGATTTCTCTTATTGTGGGTTATTTCTGGAACCTAACCCCTGCGATAAACAAGGGATTACTGAATACTGTATAAAAACACCTAGGAAAAAAATATATAATGCAATTGTTTATTTAACATTAAACATTTATTTAACAACAAATTTAACATCTTATTTGATATTGTATTTTATAGTTTATTACTTATTTTTCTATTTTATTCTGATTTGTACATATACATTTATTATCATTTTTTACATTTTTATAATTATAACTATGTCTCATTTGACACTCATCTATTGCTCTTTTTTTTTTTTTGCTATTCCATCTTTTTTTTTTTGATGAGTGAGACACTGTACCCAAATAATTTCCCTTGTGGATCAATAAAGTTTGTCTAAATCTAAGTTTCTGTTTAACAAAATTCAGAAAATTCTGCATCAAAATCACTACATTTGAAGCTTTTTTAGATCTCAAACAGTACGCAGTATGCTTTTAAACGGGTGCTTTAACACTTTTACTTCCCACGTTTGATTTTTTCATGTGATACTTTTACTTTTACAAACTTGAATACTTCTTCCACTACTGTCCTTAGGTTTTGGAGTGATGAAAATGTTACTCAAACATCTGTAAATTAAACGAAACACAACTCCAGGTATGTTTTTGATGAGAAAACATGTCTTCTGTGTGATATAGGACCTTTTAAAACTATAAAAACTCCACACACAGTTATGTAGTTACCTGAATTTCACTTTTATGCATTTGAATCTACGACTGTAATGATATCCACGTTTTTCAGTACAGTATTTTCCACATTATGCATCTCAAAACTGTGAATATACCACTTTTTCTTTTAAAAATACCTTGACAAGCCTTTCGTTCTATCATAATCCAAAGAATTAAGATTTAAAAGTGCTTAATAAAGTCATTTCGTTGTGAAAATTGGACTGAAACAGAGCAAAGGATCATGGTCTATGTAGTTCTCTTCGTTTCTTTTAGCTGCTCCTGCACCAAAACAATGAGTTTAAGCAAAGATACTTATTATTACTTATTATTATTAAGACTTTTGATGATACAAAATCACAATATCTTGATATTTTATTGTTACATCCTTATTTGAATCCCTAAAATCAAAATGTAAACCGTAAAGTCCATGAAAATAGAATTAAGCAAATACTTTGACATCACGGTTAAACATTGTGTTAAGTCCTCATAATTAGAGTAAGGACTCACGATATCTTGATATTTTATTGTTACACCCTTCTTTGAATCCCTAAACTTAAAAAGTGAACTTTCAATTTCGATATTTCATTGTTACATCCTTATTTGAATCCCTAAACTCAAAATATAAACTGTAAAGTCCATGAAGCTAGAATTAAGCAAATACGTTGACATCATGGTTAAATATTGTGTTAAGTCCTCATAATTACATTGATATCTTGATATTTTATTGTTACATCCTTATTTGAATCCCTAAACTCAAAATGTAAACTGTAAAGTCCATGAAGCTAGAATTAAGCAAATACGTTGACATCACGGTTAAATATTGTGTTAAGTCCTCATAATTACATTGATATCTTGATATTTTATTGTTACATCCTTATTTGAATCCCTAAACTCAAAATGTAAACTGTAAAGCCCATGAAGGTAGAATTAAGCAAATACTTTGACATCACGGTTAAATATTGTGTTAAGTCCTCATAATTACAGTCAGGACTTTACACGGTGCGGGCCCAGGGCAATGAGTCAATTAGTTATGGAGTAAAGGCTGTTTAAACTCCCACCGTCCTCTAATTACCGCTAACAAGTGTCATTAAGAGGTGATTTTTGAACAACCTCTTTAAAAGACACTTGAACGTACCACGGGCAGGCTCTGTGCTAATAACTTTGGCAGAGAAGAGGATCGCATGGGTAATTAGCCGGTACCTCAATGATAACGTTTGACAATTTCTGTATATTTTAGATAATAGAATATTTTTAATCATTCGTGTAATTAATTTAGTCCAGGTATGCAGTATGAAAGGTCCGGTACCTGATTAAAAATGTGAAAAACTGAGCTAGTTGCATCGGTTTGTAGTGGTCCAAACGCTTTCCTCACTTACCTTATTCATTCAGAGCATCCTAATTGCTCACCGTGATGAGTTTATAAGTGTTTTTCACAACTTTAAGAGGCCGGAGTGGAATTTTGCGGTAATGGTAATAACAACTAGCATGCCAACAGAACATCTCATGTTTATGGGACAGTATGCAGAGTTATTTTGACTTCAATAGGCCTGTACTGGGGCAAGCCAAATACATATGGGAAAAAAGGGTATAGGGCCTTTAATTTACTTCCATCCCATGGATGGATGGATAATTAACTTCACTTTGTTTATTTATTTATTTTTAACAAATCAAGATAAAAAAATAAATACAATAAAAATAAAATAAAGACTGAGGATACTGGAACATTGCATATCCTCCCAGTGGTTTGAAAATGCCATTAAAATATATTTTCTCTGACTTTTCCCTGTTAGGGACGCCATTTTGAGGACTTTTGACATTTAAAAATATTGTTTGTTTTTTTTGTTTTTGTTTTTGTTTGTTCGATTTGTTAATTGCTATGGCAACCATGACCATAAACTCCGATAACCATACCATTTTGGATACCTGGAACTCAAAGGCCCTGTACCAGACTTTGTCCCAGACTATGTCCAATTACACTGGTCTACAAATGTTTGGACTCGATCTGCTTCTGAGATAAAAGACAGGCTTTCAGATAGAACTGGTGCTTGTAGACACACTGTACCTTCTGATAAATTTGTACCTTATTTTGCATAAATTTCCTATTTTGACCCAATACTATATCATGGAAACTATAGCCAAACAGCACTTCTGACTTACTTTTTCATTATTAGTGACCTAAACCAAGAACAATGTCACTACTTTTGTTCTGGAAGCATTTTGCTTGTAGACCAGTGTAATCAGGATGTGTGTGTTAGCATGGTAGTTGTCGTTAGCTTTACCATGACGGCAAAACTCCGCTTTTGCCTCTGAAAGCTGTAAAAACACTTCTAAACTCATCAGTGTGAATGATTAAGATGCTCAGAATGCACAAAGTAAGTGAGGAATAACTTTGGACCTCTGCAAACTCTTTAAAATTATTTGTTTTTTTTTACCTGGACGACTGAGGGATTCTACACACATTTGTTTTTTAAGTTTTTAAGACGGCAAAAATCAGCTACACTTTTCTGTATTGAAATAATTAGCCTCGCAATTAGGTAAAGTGAGGAAATTTATATCCAGCGGACTGCACAGACTGCGAGAAGCACTGTACTGATAAAGCTCTTCTACAGATAATGTAATTAACTGTATTTGTTTGTTTGAATACACTTTCTAATTAGTCCGCGCTGTTAATTAATTAGTGTGTGCTTATGCTCGTCGCTTCGGTGGATAACGCAACAACTTTGAAACGAATACACCGTTAAATCGGTACGCAGAATGGCAAGGTCGACTTCTCTGCAAAAAGTTCACTTCAACAGGAATTACAATTGGGTTTTTTTCTGTAACTAATTAATATGTCAACTTTTTGCATATTTATAGTTTGTAACAAGAGAAAAAGTTTAATTGTTGTCATGTTTGAGCACTACTTCTCATATAGTGCTCTCAAAATTGTATTTGACGAATAAAAATGTAAGAAAATTTAATTATTTTTGTTTAAATAATTGTTTAAGTACCTTTTATCTGAATTGTGTCAAACTTTTGGACAGAACAACATAAAATAATACTCTCTTCTGGTAAATTTCAACTTTTTTTCAGCTTTTCTTCACAAACTGCTTCTTGATTTGCATAAAACTACCGTCTATATTCACAGCACGTGTTATGCCATCAAATTAGAAATTTGAGAATCATAAAAACCCACTTTCAGCATCCTGAGAATCCTAATTACTGATGTGACGTTCGCGAACAAGGTGGCTCTTTCAAACAGTTCCTTTAAGTTTTATAAAACATCCGAAGCGCTCGAAATCAGATGCTAATCGATGCTAAAACTAGTATCAAAACTATAAATATTTGAGCAGGTATAAAAGTCATATTTATAGGACAGAAATGAACCTTTCCTTAAGAGCTTTTGAATGATCTTGAGCTGAAATTTGAGTATTGGGACAGCACTACTCTGTTCTTGCGCCCTCTGCTGGTGATAGCATCTTTTGCCTTTACACATCTTGGTTAGCAGGACCTAGCGAGCAGAATAATACGCTTGATGAAGTACCGTGGTCATCTCAAACCCAAAATAATATGTATGTAAAAAGGACACTGACACTGCTGCTTAAATGACACTTAAATGACACTGATACTGCTGCTTAAATGACACTTAAATTACACTGACACTGCTGCTTAAATGAGACTGACACTGCTGCTTAAATGACACTGACACTGCTGCTTAAATGGCACTTAAATGACACTGACACTGCCGCTTAAATGGCACTTAAATTACACTGAAACTGCTGCTTAAATGACACTTAAATTACACTGACACTGCTGCTTAAATGACACTGACATTGCTGCTTAAATGACACTTAAATGACACTGGCACTGCTGCTTAAATGGCACTGACACTGCTGCTTAAATGACACTTAAATGACACTGACACCGCCGTTTAAATGACACTTAAATGACACTGACACTGCTGCTTAAATGACACTTAAATGACACTGACACTGCTGCTTAAATGACACTGACACTGCTGCTTGAATGACACTTAAATGACACTGACACTGCTGCTTAAATGACACTTAAATGACACTGACACTGCTGCTTAAATGACACTGACACTGCAGCTTAAATTACACGATTTAAGCTTTATTACATTGTGTGTTTTACCTATTTGTATTATATACAAGTTTACTGTACTTTTGCTACAGGTGTATTTGATGTTTTAGTTATGGTGTTTATTGTCTTGTTTATCAGATGTTTTATGTTCACTGTGGGCTTAGGGGGCGCTGCAACCTGTACATATGTTTTTTGACAATAAAGCTCACTTTGAACTTTGGAAACAAACTAGCTGTAATGGAAATTGTCTCTACTTTATACACATTAGCAGTGGTATTATCTGTAATATAACCAACAATTATGAAAGGGGACTATACTATAGGCCAGCAGGAGGCGCTAGCACTGCACCTGTTGACACATTGAAAAGGTAAAGACTTTAGTATCCAGCTAAAAACATTATCGTAATATTCAAACATGCTAAACTTGAGCACTGACAATATTTGAACAAATCTGTAGAAGTTGTATGGACTTTAAAACACGGCGGAGCTTCATCGGTTACCTCTCGCTGACATATACCAGTGAGAGGCTGGTGTTTATGGCTTTGGAGAGGGAGATGAAATCAATTTTAAGGATTACTGAAACAAAACGCAAGTCAATAACACGGTTCAAAACGCCAGATAAAGCCACGGCTGCTGAAAATACGTCTCGCCCCAGTACACATCTATTGTATAAGCAACACCAGCGGCTCAAATAAATACACTGTGAACTGCCTGCATCCTCCGTGAACCCGGAAGTGTGTGGTTAGCATGCTAGTTGTTGTTACCTAGCCGGCAAAACTCTGCTTTGACCTGTGAAAAGAGATGATATTACTGTATTATTCCTCTTCGTAGTAAATAGTTAGGATCAGCGATGGGACTTTAGGTTCTTTTACGGATCAGTTTGTGTCAAAGAGCCGTTCAAAAGACTGACTCTTGATATTTATTCGCATGACAGACGCCGACGTGAGAACTCATTTTAGCAAGAAACTAATCACAGAGAGGAACGGCCAAAGCTCAGAGCTGCTTAAAATGGTTCAAACTGAGTGTGGGCGAGTGTTTACCCTGTGAAATGATGAAAATCTAAATAAAATGTTGCACTATAATAATAATAATTTAAAAATGAATTGTTAATATGATGCTAGATGTGTTTTTTTTTTTACTTACACAAACCTCTACTGTGCTGATTCTTGTGTAGGTTCACAGTCAGATAAAAATGTAAAAAAAAAAAAAAAAAAGTATCTCATGGTGCACTTTGACTTTTTTGCACGTTTTTCCGTTGTGTTTTTAGAAACTGCTTTTACAGCTACAAAATGCAAATCAACGAACTCAACCGAAAAAAATTGAAAGATAAAGATACAGCTCTTTAAAAAAATTAGATCCGCTTCCCACTGTTCACGTTAAGGAACCGTTCAAAGCTGTGAGCAGGGTCGTCTCTCCACAGATCTGACCTGTAACTTGGTCTGGAGAAAAGCATTTGATGCACCTTCAATCAGAAAAATTCACTTTTTAGGAGCTGTTCAAAACACTGTCTCTTTTAAAATGTATTTACCTGATAATTCACAACTGTTCACATTAAGGAACTGTTCAAAGCTGTGAGCGGGGTTGTCTCTCCACAGATCTGACCTATAAAAAGCATTTGATGGACCTTCCGTCAAAAAAATTCACTTTTTAAGAGCTGCTCAAAACACTGTCTCTTTTAAAATGTATTTAAAGCCCCAGTGTGTAGGATTCGTGGCGCATAGGTGGATAGTCGCTATTGCACTTTCTGTTTTAGCTATGGCAGACCTCGAGGGACCCGCGCGCTGCTACTGTAGAAGTAAAACACGGTCCCGTTTTTTTTTTTTTTTTTTTCTCATGAAAACACACATTCCCGATCATGTACCATGACACTCATTTCACCATAAACTTGCTCTCAATTTGTCCGTAAGGATCCAGCGAATAAAATCCAGTAAAACAATTTAGTCCAAAACACGTGTTAGATCCATTACGACGTGTGATCCGGCAGCATGCTTATGTTGTTTACCCAAAACCACGAGCATTGCCGAAGGCGAAGGCGGAGCCCAAATGTCCTTCTGCGGCTCTCGTAATCAAAATGGTTGCCTCTATATGGGGAAGATCCCCCTTTTATGCAGGTATATCTAAGTCCAACAGAATACTTTGATTTCATGATGGAAGTGAAAAGGCTTGGAAAACACTGTATTTTTGAATGGGTATCTTCAATTTCAGTAATTATCGGGTAAAAATCTTACACACTGTCCCTTTAAATGATAGTTCACAACTGTTCACCTTAAGGAACCGTTCAAAACTGTGAACAGAGTGGTCTCTCCACAGATCTGACCTGTAAAAAGCATTTGACAGATACTCCATCAGAAAAATGCACTTTTTAGGAGCCCTTCAAAAGACTGGCTCTTTTATAAATGTATTTACCGGATAATTCACAACTGTTCACGTTGAGGAACCATTCTAAGCTGTGAGCGGGGTTGTCTCTCCACGGATCTGACCTGTAAAAAGCATTAATGGACCTTCCGTCAAAAAAATGCACTTTTTAGGAGCCGTTCAAAACACTGTCTCTTTTAAAATGTATTTAAATGATAGTTCACAACTTTTCACCTTAAGGAACCGTTCAAAGCTGTGAACAGGGTTGTCTCTCCACAGATCTGACCTGTAACCAGGTCTGGAGAAAAGCATTTAATGGACCCTCCATCAGAAAAATGCACTTTTTAGGAGCCGTTCAAAGGACTGGCTCTTTTAAAATGTATTTAAATGATAGTTCACAACTGTTCACCTTAAGGAACCGTTCAAAACTCTGAACAGGGTTGTCTCTCCACAGATCTGACCTGTAAAAAGCATTTGACAGATACTCCATCAGAAAAATGCACTTTTTAGGAGACCTTCAAAAGACTGGCTCTTTTAAAATGTATTTACACGATAAAAGGAGAAATTCAACTGAAGAAGCAGCTTGGATGAGCTGCGAAACGTATTCGACCAAAGAAAATTTTGTCCAGTTGACAAATTGAATTTCTCCTTTTGCCGTGGATTCTACCTGGACGACTGAGGGATTCTACACATATTTACGTGATAGTTCACAACTGTTTACATTAAGGAACCGTTCATTGAGATGCTCAGAAAGTCAGGAATACTGCTGCAAAACGGCCGAGTTCCGTTTTTCACATTTTTAAGACAGTAAAAATCAATAACAGCTTGTTAATATTGGCCTTAAAAACCCTCCGTACCCCTCCTCTTTCGGTTTCTCTCCCTCCTTACCTACACATCAGTCATTCAGGTGCAGCTCGCTCCATTTAAATCTCCATTCGCCTCTGTCTCCCACACCTCACTGCTTTCCTCCCCCACCGCAATTACATTTCATTTGGTGCCACCGCTCCTGAAATTACGGTATGGGAGTTCGCGTCCTGTTAATTACGCCTGCTCGGCTGCGATTGAAATGGAAGAGAAAGCGACGAAATGAAGGGGCCCCTGGAACCAAAAAATGTGCCGGGCCCCTGCTCTATTATGGAGCCGTGATGGGGGGGCCCCGAGGACGCAATCAAAGAGCTAAATAGTTCCAGGCCCGCGGGTTATTAGAGTGCTTGGGTAAGTGGGGGAGAAATGGCTATCACTTTTGATTTGAGGTTAGCAGTTGGCAGTCGGCGATGTGGCGGACTGGTTTGCAATGAGATTAAGTTGTCCGTGGGTTTCGGAGTAATGAAAAGTACGATCAAATGTCAAAATATGATCGCGTTGAATGAAAACAAGTCCTCAAAATGGCATCCATATCAGGAAAAAGCCATGATAAAATTCAAATGTTAAAGTTAAGATTTATGTACACTTCATATACACTTCGCTGTGTTTGAGAATGTCCTAAATTAGTAGCTTTTTGGAAAATGGTGGTAAAATTGTTGCCATCCAGGTGCCTTTCTCTGCAAAACTGTGTGTCCTAGGAATATATCCGGACAACTTTACTATCAGCTCTAAAAGTAAGACTCTGCAGGCCAGGAGGACGGTCGCTCTGTCATGGAAAGAACCTGAAGTTTCTTCTGAACGGTCCTGGGTAAGAGAACTGACATTATGTGTTACACTGGAAAAGCTGATCTTTATCATTAGAGATAAAACACAAGAATTTGAAGATGTGTGGACACCCTTAATGGACTTTCTCAGGAAATTATAGTTGTGTAATTAGAGGGAGACAATTTAGTTATCACTATTTTATTATTATTATTATTATTATTATTATTATTATTATTATTATTATTATTATGTTTTTCATTATTATTTACTTGTTTTAATTTTAATCATTATTTATTAAAATCATATGTGTATATATATGTAATTTATATTATTATTTTATTTGATTGTTATAAATTTTTATTTACATTATATATATATATATATATATATATATATATATATATTTATATTTATATTTATATATATATTTATATTTATATTTATATATATATATATATTTATATATATATATATTTATATATATATATATTTATATATATATATATATATATATATATTTATAGATATATATATTTATATATACACACACACAAGGGTCATTCAGAACATTCTAAGACAAATTAAAAAACGTTATTTTTGAAAATAACAAAATTATTTTTCTACATAATATCCACCTAAGTGAATGCAAGCGATGTTTCCACCGAAAAATTCCTTCTCTATAGGATTCTGGAGCTTGTCTAGTCAACCAGGTCACAACCTCCCTCTTCGCTTCAAGTATGGACTGAAATCTTGGTCCTTTTAAATGTTCCTTCAACTTTGGAAATAAGAAAAAAAACAAACATCCATAAACATTGCGCAAAGCTTCAGTAATTTCTTTAGGTTTCCATTGAAGTTTTGTTAGAAATTTAGTGTTCGCTCGGACTTCAGATTGGCTCATTTTGGAGGGTCAAAAAAGTGGGTTGTGCAATATGTAACGTAACTCTTTGAATAACAAAGCTAGAATGCCGAAACTTGTCAAATGTGTTTATCAGTCATCAGCGGTACGATTCAAGGTCATTTTGTTGAATTAGTTCGACTCATTTTGAATTCATGGGATTTGTCTTGGAACATTTTGAATGTTCCAATAACTATAAATCTTTTCATTAAAGGGATAGTTCGGGTTTTTGATGTGAATCTGTACGGCGTTCCTTTCAGCAGTGTTGTGCATTAACACTGACTTACCCCTGGCCGTGTCCTCTGAGCCAAGTTCTGCCCCGGTTCTGGAACTGACGAAAGTAGGTCCGGCAAGTTAGCGGGGACAGTTAATAAAGCTTGTTTTTCTTCTCAAAACAATATTTGTCCAAAAAGCGATATATTTGCATCAGAAAACAGTTGTCCACGAAAAAGTCAGAAGTCATAATCGCTTGGTGCTATTTTCTCTCGAGCCGTATCACTGCGTGCCTATTATTATTATTAGCCTGTTCACTTGTAAGTGGCGATGTTTACATCTTTTACATTTATCTCTTCTGGTAAATTTGCACATATTTTTCAGCTTTTCTTCACAAACTGCTTCTTGATTTGTGTAAAACTACCGTCTATATTTACAGCAGGTATTATATTCCATCAACTGTCAAACCTCTCTATTCTTTTGGATAGAATAAAATAAACAATATGAACAAGAACTAATATGTGCCTGAAATAGGAGCCCCACCTAGTACCAAGTAGTTCTAAACAAGGGTCAAAATTTAAGAATGTTAAATTTGGGTGAGCCAAATGTCTTTATTTTGTTTTCACAACTAACTAAGACGTCCAAATTAAGTTTTTGAGCCAGCATAATTAACCAATTCTATATCTAATAGTCAGTAGACAGTCTAGAATATAACTTTCCATCTATATTTAAAAGTGAAATCTGTTTTTAATAAACATTTAAACCTCGTATCCCTGCGTGACCTTAACACTTTCTACTAATTATTTTCCATGGGCGTGTCTCCAAATGTGGCCCAACTTTTCATCCGACTTGACATTTTCAGTTTGCGCTGAAAACGCTTTGAAATTCATTATCTGCGAAATGCCATAGGAGTGAATCATCGCGGAGGGGAATCAAAATGACGGGGCTTCTTGCTCAGTGCAGACTTGTTGATTTCGGTAAAGATATCAGGCCGAAAAGATGGACGGAAGAGGATGGACTGGTGGTGAAAGAATCGAGAGTCGTTTTTAACTTCAATTACGTGACGTTTAAGTTTGATATAAGTGTTTTACTGCTCAAGAATATCTAGAAAAACAGGCAGGCACCTCTCCACAGATCCGACTTCTAACATGGGCTGCGTCCCATTTCTCTGTCTTACCCCTTCGTCTTACCCCTACCCCTTGGATTTGCGCGTTCATGTGAGGGCAAGGGGTGTCCCGATTCTAATTTTGATCAAGGGCTCGGGCCACGACCTCGGGCTACATACCCCTTGAAACGAAGTAAAGCTCTCAACCAGACTTGAAACGAAGGGGTACGCCTACAAGCTCAGGCAGGTTTTGGGATCAGGATGGCAGCGCCACATCGACCAGCCAAAGAGTCTCATAAATGTATTTTCAGCAGTTGTAATTATCGATTAACAGTTTAGCAAGTTTACAATTATGACGCTTATGTTCTACGTTATTTTTAGTGAACTGTTGTTGCGGTTTTAATTGTAGTGATGTCTGTTTAGCCGACGTTATCGTTTTTTTGTCGAGCTGAGGTACCCGATAATCCTTGACATTTGTTTACGTTTGTTTGCGTCAGTTGTTGTCGCCTCTGTAGACGTAGCAGCTCAGGTAGCGGCGAGGGATGATGACGCAAACGGTAATCGAGTGGTGTCCCATTTCTTAGGCGAAGATTCGTACCCCGAGCCCTCTCAGCTCGGTATCGAGGGGCAAGACAAAGACGTAGATAAAGGGGGAAGGGGTAACACAGAGGAATGTGACGCAGCCTTGGTCTGGTTTGGTCTCGCCATACTATGAAACATTCCAGACAAAGCCATAACATCTTCATGACCACCAGAAAAGTTAAACAATGCACCTTTACGTTTATTGAGTTAATTAAAACAGTAGCCCAGGATCCGGAATACTAATAATAGATTCATTTATTTTTGGAAGTTCTTCAGATTATTTGTTGAATGTGCTTTGTGTATATTTCACAGTATGGTTACGGGTCAGATCTGTGGAAAGGCAACCCCGCTCACAGTCATAATGCCTGTTTTTCCTGGTATTTTTGAGCTATAAAACCACCTGTAATTGAATAAATGTAATGTAGAAGTATTTACAGTCACATTCCAGGCAGAGCAATGGCGTATCCATAGAAACAAGCAGGTGACGGGACCCCCAACCGAAAAGTTACACAGTGCAGCTTAAAACAAATAAGGCTGCTGTTACAAATTTATGAGAACCGTGCCATGTGAGTACAAATTAAATGGGAGTTAGAGCGGGAGTTGCATCGATTTTAATGACAAAATAACACCGACAGACTTTGGGGTTATGATGAGATGAGGCGTGGGTTGGCAGGACAGACTTATTTCTGCAGACTGGTGAGGAGAGGAGTTTGTATTTAATCATCCGTAAAAGTGAAATACCACACGGCCCTTATAGTGGAGCAGCCATTAGAGCGATGGATGTTTCTGAACACCGACGATGTTCAAGTGGCTCCAAGGGCCTGGTGGAGAGAAAGGTGTACTAATGTTTATCCTAATACTTTACTACTGACTACATACTTTTACTCACAGTTTATTATAGCTCATTAACATTTGCTAGTTAATCTTTTTTATCAGCTGTGTACATTCTATCAGAGTGGTTACATTTCCTCATCATGGGCTCAATCTTTGGTCATCTTCTCATTCAATCCTATTGTTTTGTAATGTAAATAAACTGTAAATCAGAGCTGAGGCACTGTTAAGTACACAGCTGAGTGGGTAGCACACACGCCTCACAGCATTAGGTTCCAGGTTCGATTCCTAGTCCTTTCTGTGTGGAGTTTGCATGTTCTTCCTGTGTTTCCTCTGGACTCTTTCATTATCCTTTCCAAAACATGGACCAAAGGCTAAGGCTAAGGTCATCCTGACCCAAGTAATAATAATAATAATAATAATAATAATAATAATACGTTTTATTTATTAGGCGCCTTTCTGGACACTCAAGGTCGCCTTACAACAAGTGTAATATACATTATAGGCAGTTAGTTAAAATACAAACAGTTAAAAACAAACAGTTAAACATTTAAACAATAAAACTTTTAAAAACAGTAAAACATTAAAACATTTAAAAGGACAGTGCAGTTATGGTTGAAGTGAAAAGGCCAGTCTGAACAGATGAGTTTTGAGTTTTGTTTTGAAGTTTGGGAGTGTGTCGGTGTTGCGGAGGTCAGGAGGGAGAGAGTTCCAGAGCTGGGGAGCAGAGCGGCTGAACGCCCTGCTCCCCATAGTGACCAGACGGGCAGAGGGGACAGAGAGCTGGAGAGAGGAGGAGGAGGAGCGCAGAGAGCGAGCAGGTGTGGAGATATGGAGGAGGTCTGTGAGATATGGAGGTGCAAGGTAGCTCAAGATCTGGAGATGGGTCACCGAATGCTAGACTGTGGTGCATTCTGCTCTTGACAGATTGTCCAAGCAGCATTGAAGAATGGGCTAAATGCAGAAAATGAATTTCTCTCACAAGGGATCAGTAAAGTATACCTTAACTTAGGTAGGCGTTAGTAACGATAATGGTAATAGTAGTTGGCCATTGTATCCTATAAAACAACAGCTGTAGTACTTGTAGTAGCCCAACTTAAAGGTCCAGTGTGTAGGATTCGTGGCGCATAGGTGGATGGTGGCTATTGCAATTCCTGTTCTAGCTATGGCAGACCTCGAGGGTCACCCGGGCGCGCCGTAATGCCGACAGCTCGCGTACCCGCGCACGAACTGCGCGCCGCTACTGTATAAATAAAACGCGGTCCTGTTTACTGTTTTCTTTTTCTTTCCGCATGAGAGCACACATTCCCGATCGTGTACCATGACAGTCTACACATCAAATGAAACCTTACAGTCTCCTCTTTTTGACTATGCAATTCATTTCCCGGCACAACAATCACTCCCCGAACACATGGGGCTTTTATACGGAAAAGCACAAAACGAGGTTTGCTACTTTGTTTACCTTTGAAGGCTCTGGACAGGTCAAACTCAGTATTTCACCATAAGCTTGGTCTCAATCTGTCTGTAAGGATCCAGCGAATAAAATCCAGTAAAACAATTTAGTCCAAAACACGTGTTAGATCCATTACGACGTGTGATCCGGCAACATGCTTGTCGTAGTTTATCCAAACGCGTACTATCTCGTTGTGTGAAAACCACGAGCCTTGCCCAAGGCGGAGCCCAAATGTCCTTCTGCGGCTCTCGTAATCAAAATGGCTGCCTCTACATGGGGAAGATCCCCCTTTTATGCAGGTATATCTAAGTCCAACAGAATACTTTGATTTCATGATGGAAGTGAAAAGGCTTGGAAAACACTGTATTTTTGAATGGGTATCTTCAATTTCAGTAATTAACGGGTAAAAATCTTACACACTGTCTTTTTAACCCTAACCCTTAACCCTAGAATTGTATTACTTGTAGTAGCAATGGTAAAAGTGATGATAGAAACAAAGGTTAAGCTGACTTAAATACTTCCTTTTTACGTTTAGAATCCCTCAGTCGTCCAGGTAGAATCCATGGAATTTCTCCTTTTACTTCTTTTTTAGTTTTGTTTCTAAAGTTTTGGCAAATAAATGGTTACTTCCTTTATGTACATTGCTTTGTTCAATATATCCATTCAACAAAAAAAAAGTACTTTAAAAACACATCACAAGACATCACTTTATTCTAGTTTCGGATTTGTCCAAAACATCCATTACAGACACCCTTTTTGTACGACACTGCAGAACCATCCCTCTGCTTTCTCCCACTCACGGCTCTCACCAGATCTGAACCGACACAAGTTTAATACCTCACTGAGCATTCAACTTCAGCTAGCAAAACATCCCCAGTCATTTCTCCGCCCACACATTCTGTGAGCGTTGCACCACCAGCTCCTCCAAGAACTGCCAGAGAGGTGGGGGACAGGGACCTCATCTTGCCCGATCTCGATGACATTTTACTGGGTCAACATCGAAGCCATGGCTGGGGGGTCCGAACAGTTAGATATGGAAGTGGACTGATAGGTACATATGACCTTGGCTAAACCTTAAATAGTTTTTTTTTTTTTAGCTTGTAAGCAAAACTCTTTGTTTTATTCCACAGTATGACATCGAACAGCTCTACGTTACATTTACTCAATTAAAGGTTTATAGCTTGAGAGCTTTCAGAAAGGGATCATGAAAGGGCAAAACTCAAGATTGAGGTTATTAGCATTTAATGTTGAATTAGGCAGAATACAAATGTAATAATGGCTTTAGGACATCTTCAGTTGTCTCATTGTGTCCCCATCACACGAACATCGTCCCCTCGGCCCACACACTGGTTGCACAATACTGCTGTCTTAAATACAGGTCTGTGGTATGCAATGACATAAGCTCCCAAAAGTTAGCCAATAACAGGAGGGAAGTTTACCAATAGTTGATGGATGGGAGCAGGTGAATATCCCATCACACCCCCAACCTATGGAAAACGTATGCTTATTCTTAGATTGTTTACCACCCATAGTTCGCTTCCTTGGGAGGGTCTTTGAGTTACACAAACACAGCTTGAAATAGAAGGAGAAAAACAAGTAAATACAATTACACTCAACCAGCTAAAACCTATTTTAACATATGGACACAGCTCCAGTTTTCCCCAGTGCTTCTAGTACTTGAATTCAGAGAAGACCCTTTAATATAAGAAAATCGAATCTCACAAGCTCAAAAATACTTTCTGACTGGTTGCCTCTACACAGATCTGACCTGTAACTTGGTCTGGTTTGGTCTCCGTGAAGATTAAAAGGTTTAATATCAAAACATTGCACCACCGGCTTCTCGAAGAACTTCCAGACAGTTTGGGGGACAGGGACTTCAGCTTGCCCGAACTCGATGACATTTCGCTGGGTCACCATGGAGGTTTTCGCAGGAGTATCCGAACAGTTGGATGTGGAAGTGGACAGAAAGCTGCATAATCTCCCATCTGCCCATGTCCTTGGGTAAACCTTGAAGAGTTTTTGTGTTTGAGAAAAAGGAGCTTGTTTGGGATTGATGTGTTGCCATGTTGAAATGTGGTTTGTTTTTGCAAAAATGAATCTCGAGGGGAAAGCGTTGCAGGTTGGATGGCTAATTAAGATGCAAAATATGTTGGCAATTTTTAGATGAATTAGCTGAAGCAAGTATTGATTTTTAACCCTTTTTTGTATTCCTAGTAATTTGCTTCCATGATTTTTATGGATACATGAACTTTTCCTGAGTCACAGCAAGGAGGTTTTGAGTTCAATTCCCATACTGCGGCTGGTTTGCATGTGTTTACATACAGACGTTGGTGGTATTCAGTTAGTTTTACTCCATCACATTTACTTTAGTATCTTTTTAAAGAAATTGTACTTTTCAGAGAGCTTTTCTAGCAGCATACTTGAGTGATATTTTTATTGAAGTAACAGTACTCTTGCTTTTGTAAAGGTTTTATTTACTCCACCCACTGTCAGTAAGTCTAACAGTGGCAAAAGTTTCATGTTACAATATGAAATTATTTGAACGTTTGTGTTGCTTGCATTGCTCTTTCCGATATTATTCTGTTTTTTGTATGTGTGTGTGTCTATTCTTTGAAAACACTTGATATAGTACATTATTTAGACTTAGTCAAACTTAATTGATCCACAAGGGGAAATTATTTGGGTACAGTCGCTCACTCATCAAATATAATATATAACAGAGGGTAACAAAAAATAGATGGAATAGCAAAAAAGAGCAAGAGACCAGTGTCCAATGAGACATAATTATAAAAATAAAAATAATAAGTGTATATGTACAAGTAAAAATAATAAAAAAAAAAAGAAAAATAAGTAATAAAATCAAATAAAATATCAAATCACAGCTATATACAGGAGAGAAGATCTCCTGACATTTAATCTTTTGTTCTTCAAAATACATTCACTTCAAATTACAATAATAAGACAGTTCCAAAATACTTTTAGTCTCACTTGAGTAATTTCTTAGACCACTGCTTTGTACTTCTACTTGAGTAATATTATTTTGAAGTAATATTTCTTACTTGAGCACAATTTTTGGCTATTCTTTGCACCTCTGTTGACATACTATCGCCTTTCTTTCAGTACTCCAGATTTCCATACAAATTGTAAAATTTTTCCTTTTGAGCTCCCATGTAAAAAAACATTTTGAAAGTACTTTCGTGACTAAACATTATTAAAAATGACAAGAGATTAAAACATATATATTTATACATAAATATAAAATCATTTTAAGAGTAGGGCAAATGTGTTTTTTGGGTTTTTTTCTCCAATTCCTTCCAAATTTAAAGATTTTGATGTAATATTTGTTGCTTCGAATTAATTACCAATATAAAAGAGATTTTGAAAGTACTTTCCTGACAAAATTTTTTTAAAAATTATATATAAATAAATACAAAATAATTTTAAGAGTAGGCCAAATATGGTGATGGGTTAAAAAGAATGTTACATATTTTTTTATTTTAATTTTTTTTTGCAATTCTTATGATGTAATATTTGTTGCTTCGAATTAATTACCAAAACACGATCGTATAATTTAAATGTATGTAAAAATACTGGTACCTTATATGCGTTTATGTCTGTTTTTGACACTCCATAAATTATTCAAAACTTTCTGGCAGGACTTGGATAAAAACAAGCCTTAAACTTCACAGTGAATACCAAACTCGTGTTATTTTTATCCGGTAAAAATTATTAATGGGAAAACGCACCCACTGCCTTGTTTCTGGTGCTGTTCCTTCCGAATGGCTCTGACAGATCATCGCGCGAACTCTCAACACTTCGATGCACCTTTCACAACTCGCTGCATCTTTTTCCGCCATTTCCCGCTCTGCCACTTCCCATTTATTAGCGCGGCATATGTTAGCCGTCGTTAGCGCTAAGCTGCTCTGCTAACTGCTTGATCGCTAGCGTCTCATCTGCGGTTGGTGGTGTACAGTTCCTTCACCTCTAACCGTAGAAGTGGAATAAGACGTGTGCTTTGATTACACGTTAGCGGGTCATAGCTCACTACTGTAGCCACTAAACGCCTGACCCCGATTTGACCCAAGCCCGGCGGGTGATGGATTGAGAGAGTGACTAGTTGAGAGTGGACAGTGAGGGAGTTCCTCGGAGGGCTGTACGAAGAAATGGATGTGAGCAGACCAGGAAATGAGGAAAAACAGTATGGGTAAGTCGTGAGGGTTGTCATGCTAGTTAGCGTAAAAAAAAATATGTTAAACTGACTTGAAATAATCATAATGACAACCTTTGCCACCTTTACTTATTAAGGGAGTTCCTTGGAGGACGACGTAGAAGTGGAAGTGAGCTAGGCCAGGGCAAGAAATGAGGAAAAACAAAAAAACAAAAACATATGGGTTAATTGTGAGGGTTGACGTGCTAGTTAGCGTAAAAAAAAAAAAATAATAATAAAATGTTAAATTAATTTGAAATAATCATAATGACAACCTTTACCATACTTATTAAGGGAGTTCCTAAGAGGGCTGGATGAAGAAATGGATGTGAGCCAGACCAAGAAATCAGGAAAAAACGTATGGGTTAGTCATGAGGGTTAGCATGCTAAATAAAATTTTAAAAAAGATGTTAAACTGATTTGAAATAATCATAATAACAACCGTAACACCACACTTATTAAGGGAGTTCTTTACCAAGAAATCAGCAAATTTCAAACAGTATGGGTAAGTCTTGAGGGTTGTCATGCTAGTTAGCGTTAAAAAAAAAAAAAAAAAAAAGGTGTTAAATTGATTTGATCATATTCACAACCTTTACTATATGTATTAAGGGAGTTCCTTGGAGGGCTGGACGAAGAAGTGGAAGTGAGCTAGGCCAGAGCAAGAAATCAGGAAAAAAAAAAATGTCTGGGTTAATTGTGAGAGTTGACGTGCTAGGTAGCCTTAAAAAAGAAAAAGATGTTAAATTGATTTGAAATAATCATAATAACAACCTTAACACAATTCTTATTAAGGGAGTTCCTAGGAGGGCTGGATGAAGACATGGATGTGAGCCAGACCAAGAAATCAGGAAAAAATGTAAGGGTTAGTTGTGATGGTTGTCATGCTAATTAGCGTAAAAATAAAATTATGTTGAATTGATTTGAAATAATCATAATGACAAACTTTACCATACTTTAAGGGAGTTTTTAGGAGAGCTGGACGAAGAAGTGGAATTGAGCTAAGCCAGAGCAAGTAATGGGTATGTCTTAAGGGATGAAATGCTAGTTAGCATTAAAAAAAATGCTAACTTGATATGAAATAATAATAATAACAACCTTAACTATACTTTTTAAGGGAGTTCCTAGGAGGGCTGGATGCAGAAATGGAAGTGTCAGACCAAGAAATCAGGAAAAACAGTATGGGTTAGTTATGAGGGTTGTCATGCTAGTTGGCATAAAAAAAGCTAAATTAGTGTGAAATAATAATAACAACAACCTTAACTATACTTATTAGCGGAGTTCCTCGGAGGGCTGGACAAAGAAATGGAAGTGCGCTAGGCCAGAACAAGAAATCAGGGAGAAAAAAAAACAACGTATGGGTTAGTTGTGAGTCTCGATGTGTTAGTTAGCGTAAGATATATGCTAAATTGATTTAAAATAGTAATAATGACAGTCTTTACTTTACTTATTAGAGCAGAACTAAGTAACATTTTATCTTTTTAAAGTGTGATGGTTAAATATGTATTTTTGGTTGTTTGAAGCGTCCGTCGTCTCCCCCTGCAGTTTCTGGGCGGAAAACCAGCCTTGCAAAAATGTCCAACTCAGCCCAAAGAGAATTCAGAAACCCTGGCTCTGCTTTATATTTGGCAATGTTTTATGTTTTTGTGTGCGATTATTCTGCTTCATTTTAGTATAAAATAACAAGAAATGAAGAAAAAAATACTCTGTTCCATAATGGTGTATTCTCATAATGGAGCTGCAGGGGGAGCTCTAGCATTGTAAGTTGCTCAAGTCTGCTTTATATTGTATATTAATATCAAACTTTAAAGTAATAATTTGCTATTTAATACAAATGGCATTTTATCATCAAACAACATTTAATTTGAAGAAGGATAGTGACCAGATTTGTAAAAAGAGAATATATTTTAG
Source organism: Paratrypauchen microcephalus (assembly GCA_036785185.1). Lineage (NCBI taxonomy): Eukaryota > Metazoa > Chordata > Actinopteri > Gobiiformes > Gobiidae > Paratrypauchen > Paratrypauchen microcephalus. The sequence continues at coordinate 5,011,708 of JAVJIX010000045.1, read as the reverse complement.
CAGGTTGGTGGCCAGAGTGACCGATGACTGTGATTGTAGTGGACAGATTTGGACACCAAGTTCGAGTTTGGTGTCATTTGCCTATCAAAGTGTCACTTTACCAAAAAAAAAAAAGGTTCAAAGGCTGAAGGTAAATGATAAACACAGGTGGACCAAGGACACAGCCTTGAGGAATTCCCCAGGGGACAGCAAGCGTTCACCATTTGAATGATTTGGTAAATAAATTGAGGTTCATAGCGATTTTGTCTGTTCAGAAGAATGTTTGTGATTGGAAAAATATTAAGAACAAATGTCAGATCATTACCAAAAGAGAAAATGTATTCAAATGTGTTTTAATATTAAACTCTACGACAATAGAATAAGCCCAAGCTGGAAGTGTTTTGTTTTTTTTAACCAAACCAGGATTTAGACTTAGACTTCGACTAAGACAAACTTTATTGATCCACAAGGGAAATTATTTGCGTACAGTAGCTCAGACATCAAATATAATATATAACAGAGAGTAACAAAAAATAGACGGAATAGCAAAAAAAGATAGCAATAGACCGGTGTCAAATGAGACATAATTATAAAAATACAAAAAATAATAATACGAGTATATGTACAAATCAGAATAAAATGGAAAAATAAGTAATAAAATATCAAATAAAATATCCAATCACAGCTATTTACAGTTGTAGGGAATATTATCTGTTAACTAATAAGGGTGAGTTGTTGTACAGTTGTATGGAGTATGGAATGAATGTAGTCCTAAGTCCTAGAACTAGCTGTAATAATGTTTTATGAATGTTGTATTATATTAGACATGCTATGGATACACAAATGCTGTCCAGTTTTCAGTACTTAAAATCAACCAATAACATTTTCATCCAAATAAGGCATTTTTAACACTACGAAACATAGTCAAAGCCTGATCGCACATGGACGGGAAACCACTGGGAATACCGGAATACCAAGAACTGTTGTTGTCTCCTTAGGTTACGTGGACTTTACATGCTTTACCCAACATACAGCTCTGGGAAAAAATAAGAGACCACTGCATTTTTTCTGAAATCAGCATCTCTACATGTATTACAGCCATTCCATTCCAGCGTCTGTTGAATTCCAACACAAACACAAAGCTGAGCTACTTCAGTTATTGCACCAGGAGTGGAATAAAGTCACCCAAGAACAATGTGAAAGACTTGTGGAGAGCATGCCAAGACGCATGAAAGCTGTGATTAAAAATAAGGCTTATTGCACCAAATATTGATTTCTGAACTCTTCTTAAGTGTAAACATTAGAATTATGTTGTTTTAAAATGAATTTGATCTCGTTTCTTTGCATTGTTTGAGGTCTGAAAACATGGATCTTTTTTGTTAATTTCACCATTTGTCATTTTCTGCAAATAAATGCTCTAAACGATAATATTTTTATTTGGAATTTGGGGGAAATGTTGTCAGTAGTTTATAGACTCAGGACTTGTTTACACGAGAATGCTTACAGGTAAAAATGACAAAATATTTTATCGGAATTGCCTTTCGTTTAGATGGTGACGGCATTTTGGGGCCTTAAAAACGCAAACAACTGAAACCGCCCTCCAAAGTTGAAAACTTGGATACGCTCCGCCGTAGCGTTTTCGTCTACACTGCCCAAGACGCAAAACTCTGGTCAAATCTGCTGACGTCGCGTACGTGTTTACGTCACCATTTCTGGATATTTATACTTATAAAGTAAATTAAGTTAAATAAACTTAATTAAATTAAAAAGGTAAGTAGATTAAATTAAGTAAATAAATGAAGGAAGATTCTACGCATGCGCACGGACATAGTGATAATGTATCACAGCGCCACCTAGCCCTCTGGCATGCATACCCAATCCAATTCCACACACTTTTGCGTCACCGTATGCACGCAGATTTCCTCCCGAAAACGTTTGTCTAAACACGGAATGAAAAGTGAAGACGCGACGCCACTTTTGCGTCTTCTGTTCAGACCGTCTGCCTTAAACAAAAATGTTCCTTTTGCCCAAACACATACCTATAAGTAGTAAAAACTGATAATTTTGCACTGGTCTCTTATTTTTTTCCCAGAGCTGTCGTGTGTGGGTGAGTGTTGTTGGTCGTCAGATGGTGCAGATTGCAGCCTCGCTTTTGTCAGTCAACCCTAGAGCAGCTGTGGCTACAATAGCATCTTCACTGAGTAAACAGTAACTGAATAATGCATGAAATTGTTGAGCAGCTTTAAGTGGTTGGAAGAGCGTTATGTAAGACTAACTATTATTATTATCGAATAGCTCCCAAAATTGCAATTCCAGATGACTTGGCAACACATTCTCTAACCCGTATTCTCCGTCGCCTGGCTCTAACGCTCCCAACACGCCTTGTTACTTCTCATTATCTGCCAAACGTAGGTTAGCTGCGCCGGGTTAAAGACTGCAAATATTTAATTAAGTGTTGAAAAATGTGATGTGGCGTGCACTACCATGGGATGTGAGGAGAAGGAGACAGGGAAATTTACAGATCCCGGAGTCAGATCCAGATGGGAACCGGGATAAGCTTGTCAGAAACGCTTTTATGTCGGACTCTCCACCCCTCCGGTTCCGAGATGACATCCACACACATTCGAGCTGACAGCAGAAGGTATACGGACGGATCGAATATCAGAGCAAGGGCATATAGGCATTAGAAGACAACGGGGAGTCTATATATAGCGTATCTGGACGCCAAAGTGCTCCTGCCGTTATATAACAACGTTTTCAATGTCATTTTGACGAATCTCGGAGAGTGGGTGGAACAGTGGGTTGAGAGTCCGCCTAGGAACCAGAGGGTATCAAGTTCACACTCAAGTTCAATCCTAAGCTCAGACAGTAGTAGTTTTAAAAATTAGTAGTGGTGCAGTAGGTGGAGTGATTGCCGAGGAACCAGAGGGTATCAGGTTCAAACCTAAGCTCATAAAGTAGTACTTCTGGTGGATATAAGATTTCGTAGTGGTGCAGTAGGTTCAGTGATTGCCTAGGGACCAGAGGGTATCGAATTCAAACCTAAGCTCAAACCGTAGCTTAGTAGTGGTGCAGTAGGTTCAGTGTCCGCCTAGGAACCAGAGGGTATCAAATTCAAACTAAAGTTGAAACCTAAGCTCAGATGGTAGTAGTTTTGGTGGAATAATAATAAGTGATTGCTTTGAAACCAGAGGGTATGAAGTTTAAACCCAAGCTCAGACTGTAGCAGTTTTGGTGGAATTAGTAGTGGTGCAGTAGATTGAGTTATTGCCTAGGAACCAGAGGATATCAAGTTCAGACCTGAGCTCGGACAGTAGTACTTTTGGTGGATATAAGATTCTTCGTTTCTCCTTTTGGCCGTGGATTCTACCTGGACGACTGAGCGATTCCACAAACTCTTATGTTAAGTTAAAGTATGATATTGATGATTCCAGTGTAGATCAATTGCTTGTACTGATTGGAATGAACTCCCCGCAGCCTTGTATGCAGTGTAATTACTACATTTGCTTTAATTAATGCCACGTGCAATCCGTACACACAAGGTTGTCCACTCTCCCCACATATATTCACAGCTCTCACCAGACACATTTCCATTTCAATCCATCCGGTCGGTTTGCATACATTAATCACAGAGAAACTTAATTAATACTGTTCCATATCTCACTCCATGTGTTAGGAAGCACATTTTCACACCATAAAGCTTAAACGGTCCATATTACGCTCTTTTCTGATCTATTTTATAATGTTATTTCCTCATCACAAACCCACCTGGAGTTCTTGTCTCTGAGTTCTTCTCTCAATCTGAAAACAGTTTATAAGCACTTTTTACAACGGCAAAGGCCAGGGCGGAGTTTTTCCGGGTACTTTGTGATACTCAGACAGTAAAACGCTTCACATTTACATGCAGACAGTTTTAGTTTTCAGAATTATTTTGACTTCAAGAGCTGCTTATACAGTATATCAGTACTGGGGTAAAACAAATTTAGCTGAAAATTAAATACAAAAATAAATGAAATATCCGAAGGTTAAAAATAACCCACGACAAGCAAAATCCACAAAGTCGTCAGCTTTATATTTTACAATTATTCTCCATGTTTTAAGGCTGTAAACGCCTCACCACACACATTCTACACTTTTCTCACATTGGAATTAACGTTTTCTCACATTTCTCTCTTGTTTAAACACTTTAAACAACACTTTCGTAGATTTTCAACAAAAAAGCACAGTATTATAGAATGAAACCAAAGTGTGTTTCGTGTGTATTTCACAGTTCTTATAACCGAGCCTCTTCGTCCTGGCGCCGCTTCGCTGTGGCCGGTTTTGTCGGGGAGAAAACTTGCAAACATACAGCACTTCAGAGTCACACTGCGATCGAACATTTATATAAATCTGGCAAACTGAACGCATTCTGTACAGGAGACACGGAGGAGAGTGACTGACGAATCGGCAAAGGTCTACAGTCCCTTAGCCAATCAGGACGCAGAAATGCAAATGCAATGATGATGCACTATAAAAAAAAAATTGGAATAAAAAAATCAGCGAAACAGCGAGGCCACGAAAAGTGAACCACGATATAGCGAGGGACCACTGTATTTAATTAAAATGTATTTTATTTTAGTTCATTCATTTTCAAAATGTAATTCTATGGCACAAAGGCAAAAAAAAGCCGTTATATGCAGTGTTATTTCATTTTAAATTTCAAAAGGGTTTTGTGGCTCCCAGTGTTTTCTTTACTGTGTGAAACGGGTCCAAATGGCTCTTTGGGTGGTAAAGGTTGCCGACCCCTGGTCTAAACGAAAGGCACTTCCGATTAAATATTTTGTCGTTTTTACCCCTAAGCGTTCTCGTGTAAACAGGCCCTCAGGAAGAAAAAGATGGAGGGGAAAAAAGGGAGAGTAAAGTAGTTGGCAGAGTGATTCCAGCTCCCACACATGAATGCTGTCATGTCCTTGGCCAAGACATCGTGCGAACGTGTGAATAGGCGAGCGGTTCCTTCGTGTAAACTAACTCGAGTGCCTTGAAGGTGGACAATCGCTATATATACATATATATATATATATATATATATATATATATATATATATATATATATATACATATATATATATATATATATATATATATATATTTTTTTTTTTAAACTGACCATTTGAACATGTTATTTTTTTTCTCCACATCTCCATACATGTGTTTGAACAGCCACCTCTGCAGCCTTCGCGTCCCCACGGCTGTAGGTCAGACTCGCCTCGTGTTAAAGCACACCGCTGGATATATAAGCCTCCGCGGATCGATAAGCTATTAACGCCCGACTCTGGCCGTGTGGTCCCGGCTTTTAACAATCACAGAGGGGGACTGCAGGGAGGAGGGGGCTGGGGGGGGGTCTTGTAGTCTTTAGCCATATCCACCAGGGAAAACACAAGTCCCTAATCGTCCAGATCCGTGTTCGGACATCGGTGGAACAAACTCGGAACTTTGGAGCGAGCGAAGTGAAGGGTGTTGCGGTTGTGTTGAGGTGGTGAGGAATTCCAAATGAGTTGTTTTGGTTGTGTGTATGCAGATTGGTCAGACAAAACTTCGGAGGGATGAATATGGGAATATACTCGGATTTGGTAACGAGCTGTGGAAATAAAAATAGTTGTACAAGTAGATTTTCTTGGCAGGAAGGTGATATTTTGAGTTAATTTTTAAGCAAACAGAGACAAAGTAAACCATTTGCTTGTATATGCTTGTGTGTGTGATCAAAATATGACAACACATGATAAAGATAAGTGTGTGTATTTTTTTTTTTTTGTCTGACAGACTTTTTTATATGGACGAATACAAAAGGTCAGATGTCTCGGTAGGTAAACGGTAGGGCATCTGGTGTAAAATTCATTAAATATGCAAACCACTGAAAGATTAGGATTCTCTTGTCTTTTGTTATTTCCTGTCTCTATGCAGGCCTGTCGACAGAAATGTGGGGGTCTGGGGCAAAAAGCAGCACATGAAAAAGCCCACCCCCCTCCTCTAATATAAATTAATAGCAAGAGGGGCCCCTAAAAGCCTGGGGCCCGGGACAACAGACCCTTTTGTTTGTCTGTATGTTATGTTTATATCAGGAGACGAAATAAATGAAAACCTGAACCTGGTTAAGTTATTGTGGTAATCTTTGGACACTCTATAGAAGGCATGGGCAAACTACAGCCCGGGGGCCATATGTGGCCCGTTAAGCCTTTTAATCCGGCCCGTTGAACTTGAAGAAATTATATAAATAACCTTGTTAATGTTTTAATGTTTTAATTTCCCTGCAATTCTGGCGTTTTCCAATAGCTGGCGCACTACATACATTGACCTTTGTTGAGGCGTATTACTCCACATTTGTGCTTTACTATTTGACCCCTCAGCCCTCCTGTAAAGATGAGCGGAGCTAAGAAAAGAAAAGTGTTTAATAAGGAGTGGACAAGTAAATATTTTTTCGCCGAATACTTATCAGCTGCCAAGAGACTGTAGCATTTTTTAAAGAAAACAAAACAGTCAACGAAAGAACAAAAGAACCTGAAGGAGAACAGAACTTTCAGTGCTTTAAAATAGTAACTGTTAGTTATAAAAATAGCTGTATTTTATTAAATTTTCTCTGTTTTAAGAGTAATTTTAATAAATAGCTAAATACTGTGGAACTTGAAAGATGGACATTTTGTTGTAATGCTTTTGTTCATTTTTAATTAAAATAAAGCACAGGTTTTCTACATATCCAATGTTATTTTTTGCTCTTATGAAGTGGATTACTAAAACACTAAATCCACCTGCTCCTGGTCCGGCCCTTTTGTCAAATTTTAGAACCCTTTGTGGCCCACGAGTCAAAAAGTTTGCCCACCCCTGCTCTATAGCTACAGCACAGCAACAGCAAATCGCAAATTGTTGATTTCATTTAGTTCTTTATTTTTTATGCTTGCATTCTTGTTCGCTTTTTAAAATGTTCTTTTTTTTCCAAAGTGCCGATGTTTTAATATTTTCCAAATGCAGCCATACATTGTGGCCATTGTCAAACCATGATCCTGTCAGATCTCAGAAGCTCCACAGGGCCGGGCCTGGGTAGTACTGAAAAACTATCATTGTGTCCTTAGGCAAGGCACTTCACCCACATTGCCTAGTATGAAAGTGGAGTGTTGGTAGTGGTCGGAGGAGCCGATGGTGCAGATTGGCCGCCTCGCTTACGTCAGTCTGCCCCAGGGCAGCTGTGGCTACAAACAGTAGCTCACCACCACCAAGTGTGGAGTGAATGAACGAAGAACTGTAAAGTGCTTTGGGTGTCATGAAAGGTGCTATATAAATGCAATTAATTATGATTAATTATCCATCCATCCATTTTATTCAGCTTTTTCCGTATTCCGGGTCACGGAGGCAGCAGTCCAAACCGATCTGCCCCCAGATCACAACGCATCCGCTCCCATGGATCCTCCTGCGGGTGGTGGGTCCACGGGAGGACGGCACCACGTTGCTTGACGCAACCGGCCTTGATGTACTTCTGTCATGGGCGCTCTAGTATTATTATTATTTGTTAAAGAAAATTGTATAATAGTGCCTTTAATGAATTATCAAAGTGTTATATTCTTACTTGTTCTGTTTCTTCTTGTATGGTGTACTCTTAGAATGTGACTGATTAACTGTTTAGACAAACACCACATGTTGACTCTTGCAACATGTGTAGACTGAGCCTTGGGAACTGCTGATTAAGGGATGTATGTATGTTAAAGATTAACTTTGTAGAATTGGTTGAATTGGGAATTTTCCGTATGCCTATGTGTTTTACAATAAAAGGGAGCAGCAAGGGGCTGTACTTTGAAAAGGAGTGAATGGTGTGGTGAAGAGGCAGAGGCGGCTCTGCTTAACACATGCTAAATCTCATTCTCCATGCTAAATCTCATTCATTCATTTTTTCATTTACTGTAATAATAATATTGACGACAATAATATTATTATTACTGTGGGGCGGCAGTAGCTCAGTTGGTGTTTGTCTATTGATCCAGGGGTTGGCGGTTCGTATATGGACGGGTTGACCGCGTCTGATCCCAGCTCCCACAGATGAGCGCTGCCGTTGTGTCCTTGGGCAAGACACTTAACATCGCCCTTGCTCTCCCCCAGACCCCTTTTCTTCACCTGGGACAATCCCTTTGGTCCTCTACACTCCCCCTGTTTCTCTTAGCCCTTGTGCCCAGTGGTGTTTATTCCCGTGCCCACATCCCCTGCTGTGTCTTCTGAGTGCTTTGCGAATGTTATTGTGGTGTTAAAATATGTACCTTGTAATAATAAAGGATTTAAAAAAACAAAAAACAAAAAAAACCTGGTAGCCCTAGCCATAACCCTAACCCATGGCAGAAATACATCAAGGCCTGTTGTGACGTGGGCCGTCCTCCTGTGGACTCACCACCCGGGAGGATTCATGAGGGCCGGTGCGTTGTGTTCTGGGCAGCAGATCTGCTTGGACTGCTGCCCCCGCGACCCAGAAATGGAGAAGTGGAAGATTAAGATTAGATTAAGATTAAGCCTTTATTGGTCTCACACACAATGACACACAGTGACGCACGGGAGAAATTTGACTTCTGCATTTGACCCATCCTTTTCAGGAGCAGTGACCCAGAAATGGAGAAGTGGAAGAAGATGGATCGATGGATGGGTATTATTACTGTAAAAAGGAACCAAAAAAAAAAAAAAATCCTCGTGTCTGATCTAAGACTTTTTCACATACAAAGCAAAATTACAAAACAAACCACACTTTTAATCTTAATTGAATCCCTGGGTAATGATGTGGCGTTTATTTCATGCTTTTGTCCTCAGTTAGTCCCACCTACAGCCCCTACATCCCAGCGCTAAACTTAGCATGGCCACATTTCTTGTTTTGAAGTTGTGCGTGTGTCAGCAGAACCAGGCTGAGTTTTTCCTCGACTTCTTCTTTTCTCTCACACAAAGTTTTTAATGAGAGGAGAGCGATCCGTGCAGACACCTGAGCTTTCAAACGGAGGCGCGTCGTATTAGTCACAATGGTCGTTAATAGCGACGGAGACAGGAGGTGCGCGCGAACCGGCATGCAAATGAGAGCATCTTTTCTAATGAGTCGGAGCTGACAGATTCGTGGATGTTGTTCGTCCACAAAATGTAGGTCTATAGTGGGTTTTTGTAACGGGTAATATCCATGTCAGTATTGATACTCTGCAGCTGGTGTCCTCAATACTCTTGATGACTGAGGCTCTGCTTTAACCTTTGAACACTTTCGCTATAAAAAGTAACACCATCACTTTTGACGGGTAATTTTTACCCGATATAATATACCCAACAAAAAGTACTTGTCATAAATAATAGATCAAAATATGATGAACACATGATAAAGATAAGATAAGATAGACTTTATTGATCTCACATAGGAGAAATTGCCACAGTAGCTCTAGGCAGTTTAGTGCAAGAGAAAGTTTAAGCAAGAAAGTGCACGCCGACAAAAAATAAAAATAAGTAAAAATAAAATAAAGTAATAATAAAACAGTAACTGAGAGAGTATAAATTAGAGTGGTTTTATTTTATTTTCAACTGTGGTATGTGTAACAAAAAAAAAAAAAAAAAAAAAAACATAGGAAGACCCTAAAAACATGCTCCAAAATTATTGAAAAATTAGGAATTTGAGAACAAAAAAATCCTTAAAAAAAAAATAAAAATTATGATACTGGAAACTTGGTGTTTGGTCCATTCCTGGGACACGTGAGACTTCCCTGGTGAAGCTCAGACTCCTTGACACACGAACAGTTCCAGGAGAGAGGAACAAAAAATAGTATTTTTCAGTGGGTAAAAATGACCAGCTGACTAAAATATTGTTTTCACCATAAGAATTCCCTTTGAAATCACCACTTTGTGATATTTATTCATAACCACTGCATTAAATAAGGATAGATACACATTCCAGGACCACTCTTACTTACCTATTCCTTACATCCTCTTACATTAAATTCATTACATTCTTACATTCCTCTTTCACTATCGCCGGGTGAAAATCACCCAAAAGCCTGTAGGAAAAAGTGGGCTTTGGGGCAGGGAAACACCTACACCTTCAAAGATGTCAAAAACAATGGTGAAGCTCCCCAGGGACCCATGACACTCAGAAAAATGCAACATATTGAAAATCATGTAAATCACCCGGCGATAATGCTCTAGGGTTATTCTGAGCTTTGTTTTAACACATTCTGAACATAAAGTACCAACTGCGTAATGACGTATCACAGGCTCCTGAAAAAAAATGTGTCCTTTAAATCCATTTAAGTTTTCTGACATTTTTGGGTAGTTATCGCTAATGTGTGAATTGTGTCACCATGGTAACTGCTGAACTTTCCATCCAAGTGTCAATTAGTGGTTTTCAGATTCTAGTGATGATGTCGTAGTACCAGGGGCAAGAGACGGATTTTCCTTGATTGATTGATTACATTGTAAAGTAATATGGAAAAGGTCAATTAAATTAACTGGTTACCGAATTTGCAGAAGTTTTACCAAAATTTAAATGTTGGTTTCTATCATTTTGCATATTTCTCATGGAAAAGATAACTGGGTTTTTTTTTTTTACATTTTTACACCAAGAGAAATTAATTGAATTCTCATGAAAAAAAAAAAAAAATAGTAATAATAATACAAAAAAATATAATAATAAAACATAATAATAAAAAATGCAAAAAAGCAAAATCAAATTAATATAATAAAAACAAATATTTTTCATTGTAATTAATGCATGGTTTGTTAATGGTCTTATACAACACAAAATTGACTCTTGTGAGCTTTTATGATGTTATAAAGTTATTTCCTCCTCAAAACCACACCTGGAGTTGTGTTTTGTTTCATTCACATGTTTGAGTAACACTTTATTATCAGTCTGTCTACATCTCTGAAGCTCAAAATGCTCCGTTCCACCTTGTGAGAGATTTGCGACTCCAGGACCGAAATCATCCAAACGATTCTAATGAAGCAGTATGGAGTTTAGAAACACAGTGGAGCACTTCTGTTTGATATCCCAGTCTAAGCATGCAGGATTTATATCTCTAGTAAAAGTAAAAGTTGTACAGCAGTGATACCGAGGAAAAGCATCAACAGCAATAATTCTCTTTAAATCTTCCTTTTGCTTGATATATCGCCACGTTTGATCCTTTTTTTTTTCTTCGAGATAACTTCCTAACTTTTAAAATGGTTCAATATGTCACAAGAAACACCCATGAGTCCCAACAAATCTACGAGGAAATAGAGCAGTCCGGCCGCACCAAAAGGCCTTAAAATAAATGTCTCCACCTCGTATCTGCTGACTCACACCCAAACTGCTCCCATGACTCAGCCCTAACTCTTCTTTTCTTTTCTTTGCACAGTTCCACCCATTCTCCACAACGTACGGATTTAAAATAATGTTGTAAATGGCTCAAATCTGTTTTAAGTACACTTGTATACTTGTATTTTACGTGGGGATATTGCCTGGGCAGTTTTACGCCAAAAGGAATACAGTCATACCTCACCTTACGAAATTAATTCGTTCCAGAAGTGGTTTCGTAACGTGAATTTTTCGTAAGTTGAGTAGCTATTTCAATGGAAAAAGCCTGATTCGTTCCAAGGCCCCGATCCAAGTTTTTTTTATAGTGCGTGAAAAGTCCCTCAGTCGTCCAGGTAGAATCCATGATAACAGGAGAAGTTCAATTTGTCAACTGGACAAAGTTTGTTTGGTTGAAAACGTTTCGCCGCTCATCCGAGAGGCTTCGTCAGCTCTGGCCCTCATGCTGGTAAGACACTGTTTATATCTTGCTGCAAGGGAGGAGCTACCTAGCTAACTACTTTCCGGAACTATCTCATTGGTTTCCGTCTTTTGTTTCTCTGGCGTCTAGCTTAACGATCCCTATTCATCCCTACACGCCTGTTTTTCCCACCTCTGGCCCTGACCTGGCTAACCCTATTGTTTCCCTGTTTGTTTGATCTAGGCTTAATAATGGAATTGTAGATGGGATGCAAATTATATCTTACACCACCATTTCTGTTCAGAGAAGGATTCTCTTTTTTGACAAAAATAGCCTCTTTAACTCCCCTCTCAAACCAATTCTTTTCCCTGGCTAAGATCTGAACCTCACTGTCCTCAAATGAATGACCTGTGGCTTCTAGGTGAAGATATACGGCAGAAGACGGTCCACTCTGGCACGCCCGTCTGTGTTGGTACATCCTCTTGTGAAGTGGCTGCTTGGTTTCTCCAACAGGCTTCACTGCAGTCTTCACTACACTGAATGGAGTAGACCACATTGCTTTGTTTGTGGCTCGGTGTTTTGTCCTTTGGGTGGACGAGTTTTTGTCTTAAAGTGTTTGTGGGTTTGAAATAAACTGGGATTTCATATTGTCTGAAAATCCTCTGTAGTTTTTCCGACACGCCGGCCAGGTACGGAATCGCTACCCCTTTCCTCCTGGGTTCGGATTCTCTATTATCTTGTTTCTTGCCCTTGTCTCTCTTGGTTTTGTTAACAGCCCATTTGGGATAACCACAAACAGAGAGGGCTTCCTGCACATGTTGTTCTTCTTTTTCCTTACCCTCTGTGCTTGTGGGAACCACTTGGGCCCCGTGTTGTAATGTCCGAATAACACCCAGTTTGTGCTGCAGTGGGTGGTGTGAATCAAAAAGCAGGTATTGGTCTGTGTGTGTGGGCTTCCTGAAGACTTCTACTTGGAGTCCCCGGTCTCCTCCTATCGTTACTGCACAATCTAAGAACGCCAATGTGTTATCCTTGGCATCTTCACGGGTGAATTTGATATTAGGATCTACAGAATTGATATGTGCAGTAAAAGGTTCCAAATCTTGAATTTTGATTTTTGTAAAATTATCATCAACATAACGAAACCAGTGTGTGGGCGGAAAGCCTGGATATGAAGCTAAGGCACTCTGTTCAAATTGTTCCATGTATAAATTAGCCATGATAGGGGAGACCGGTGAGCCCATCGCACAGCCATGAATTTGCCTGTAGAAGTTCCCTCTGAACTGGAAATAGGTGGTATTTAGACAAATTTCCAGCAGTTGGCAGATTTGGTCAGGAGAAAGTTTGGTTCTCTCTTCTAGCTTGGAATCCTGTAGTAAACTCCTTCTCGCTGCTTCGACCGCTACAGCTGTGGGGATACAAGTGAAAAGAGAGGTTACATCAAAGGAAACCATTGTCTCATCCTGACCAAACTGGAGAAACTTAACTTTGTTTACAAATTCGGCTGTGTTCTCAATGTGATGCTCCGTGTTACCCACCAATGGAGCCAAGATGGTTTTTAGGTGTTTGGCCAAATTATATGTGATAGAGTCAACACTACACACAATGGGTCTGAGTGGTACTCCTTGTTTGTGAATCTTCGGGAGGCCATAGATGCACGGGATAGCATCACCAGGGTACAGTCTGTAATACAGTTGTAGATCAATGACTTCTTCTTTCCTCCACTTCTGTAAGAAATCAATGATCTTCTTTTTGTACCCATTGGTGGGGTCCCGTTTCAGTACTTCGTATGTTGTCGTGTCACTGAGTAGGCTGTTCACCTTAGCCTCATAATCAGCTGCGTCCAAGATCACCGTGCATCTCCCTTTGTCTGCAGGCAGGATTTGGATGCTCTGGTCCCTCTCTAGAGCAATGATGGCCTTCCTCTCCTCTGGTGTTACCTGGAGACCTTAGACTGAAATTAACAGCTGCACTGAGCAATGCTAAACTTCCACCCTCAAACGTAACACCAGAGGAGAGGAAGAGAGAAATCCTGCCTGCAGACAAAGGGAGATGCACGGTGATCTTGGACGCAGCTGATTATGAGGCTAAGGTGAACAGCCTACTCAGTGACACGACAACATACGAAGTACTGAAACGAGACCCCACCAATGGGTACAAAAAGAAGATCATTGATTTCTTACAGAAGTTGAGGAAAGAAGAAGTCATTGATCTACAACTGTATTACAGACTGTACCCTGGTGATGCTATCCCGTGCATCTATGGCCTCCCGAAGATTCACAAACAAGGAGTACCACTCAGACCCATTGTGTGTAGTGTTGACTCTATCACATATAATTTGGCCAAACACCTAAAAACCATCTTGGCTCCATTGGTGGGTAACACGGAGCATCACATTGAGAACACAGCCGAATTTGTAAACAAAGTTAAGTTTCTCCAGTTTGGTCAGGATGAGACAATGGTTTCCTTTGATGTAACCTCTCTTTTCACTTGTATCCCCACAGCTGTAGCGGTCGAAGCAGCGAGAAGGAGTTTACTACAGGATTCCAAGCTAGAAGAGAGAACCAAACTTTCTCCTGACCAAATCTTCCAACTGCTGGAAATTTGTCTAAATACCACCTATTTCCAGTTCAGAGGGAACTTCTACAGGCAAATTCATGGCTGTGCGATGGGCTCACCGGTCTCCCCTATCATGGCTAATTTATACATGGAACAATTTGAACAGAGTGCCTTAGCTTCATATCCAGGCTTTCCGCCCACACACTGGTTTCGTTATGTTGATGATAATTTTACAAAAATCAAAATTCAAGATTTGGAACCTTTTACTGCACATATCAATTCTGTAGATCCTAATATCAAATTCACCCGTGAAGATGCCAAGGATAACACATTGGCGTTCTTAGATTGTGCAGTAACGATAGGAGGAGACCGGGGACTCCAAGTAGAAGTCTTCAGGAAGCCCACACACACAGACCAATACCTGCTTTTTGATTCACACCACCCACTGCAGCACAAACTGGGTGTTATTCGGACATTACAACACAGGGCCCAAGTGGTTCCCACAAGCACAGAGGGTAAGGAAAAAGAAGAACAACATGTGCAGGAAGCCCTCTCTGTTTGTGGTTATCCCAAATGGGCTGTTAACAAAACCAAGAGAGACAAGGGCAAGAAACAAGATAATAGAGAATCCGAACCCAGGAGGAAAGGGGTAGCGATTCCGTACCTGGCCGGCGTGTCGGAAAAACTACAGAGGATTTTCAGACAATATGAAATCCCAGTTTATTTCAAACCCACAAACACTTTAAGACAAAAACTCGTCCACCCAAAGGACAAAACACCGAGCCACAAACAAAGCAATGTGGTCTACTCCATTCAGTGTAGTGAAGACTGCAGTGAGCGCTATATTGGAGAAACCAAGCAGCCACTTCACAAGAGGATGTACCAACACAGACGGGCGTGCCAGAGTGGACCGTCTTCTGCCGTATATCTTCACCTAGAAGCCACAGGTCATTCATTTGAGGACAGTGAGGTTCAGATCTTAGCCAGGGAAAAGAATTGGTTTGAGAGGGGAGTTAAAGAGGCTATTTTTGTCAAAAAAGAGAATCCTTCTCTGAACAGAAATGGTGGTGTAAGATATAATTTGCATCCCATCTACAATTCCATTATTAAGCCTAGATCAAACAAACAGGGAAACAATAGGGTTAGCCAGGTCAGGGCCAGAGGTGGGAAAAACAGGCGTGTAGGGATGAATAGGGATCGTTAAGCTAGACGCCAGAGAAACAAAAGACGGAAACCAATGAGATAGTTCCGGAAAGTAGTTAGCTAGGTAGCTCCTCCCTACAGCAAGATATAAGCAAGTGTCTTACCAGTATTCTTATTAGAGCTGACGAAGCCTCTCGGATGAGCGGCGAAACGTTTTCAACCAAACAAACTTTGTCCAGTTGACAAATTGAACTTCTCCTGTTATCAGTTTTTTTTATAGTGTAACGTTGTGTTCTGCGTAGAGACTGTAGACCCAGGACTAAACGTGGACTATACCAGGTCTAGACCAAGGTCTAAACCAGGACTAAACCTGGACTAAACCAGGACTAGACCAAGTGGATTAAAGCGCCGCGCGTGGGTCTATTTCCTGGTTTCGTTTCGAGTCACGGCTGAGGCGAGCAGCGAGGGGGACCGCACGCAGTCTGAGCGCATGAGCGAGACCCGTGCTCAAACCGTGCCTCGTCTAGACCACGGCGGTCTACAAATACAAATAATTCTTGACCAAATTTGTAATATTTTAATGTTAAGGATATAATAATGTAATATAATATTTTATTTTTTATTCATTATCTGGTTGTGTTTTTCCTGCCATTAAACTTGATGCTTTATTTATTATAATACAGTATTGTAATTATGTTTTTTGTTTGTTTGGTTGTTTTTTTTTGACAGGGACAAATCTAAATCTTAAAATTAAAATGAATTGCTAACCATTAATAAGAAGTATTTTAGCCTGTTTAACTGCAGTGTATTATTTTTGTATAACTGCGCAGGTAGTCCGGCGGTTAATCACTGTTTTGTAAACGTTCTATAACCATAGCCCAGAGAACTAGAATAAATCTGAAAGGGATAGTGCGTTTATTTTTTTTTTTTAATGTTAATCTGTATGGCTTCCCCTTCAATAGTGTCCTGAGATTAACACTGATTTACCCATGACAGCGTGATGTGATCCCGGTTCACCTCCCGGTTCAATGTAGCTCATAAACGTAGTTCCGGTAAGTTCGCGGGGACATTTAATAAAGCTTGTTTTTCTTCTCAAAACAACCTTTGTCCGAAAAGTGATATATTTGGGTCCCAAACAGTTGTCCGCTAAAAATTCAGCAGCGTATTTCACATTCGCATATTTTCTCTCGATTCGTATCACTGCGCCCACGTTAGCTCTATCAGCCTGTTCACTTTTAGCGGATGTGTACGGCACATGTGGTCCGCCGTAAGTGGAATTTTACAAGTGAACGGTGAAGTTTGCGGACGATACGATTGTGGTGGGTTTCATCTCTAATAACGATGAGACAAACTACAGGAGTGAGGTGAGCCTTCTGACCCAGTGGTGCAGCAATAACAATTTCCTTCTTAATGTTAAAAAGACCAAGGAGATTGTTATAGACTTCCGGAGAGGCCCCACCCCGCACCCCCCACTGTCCATCAACGGTGCTGCTGTAGAGAGGGTGAGCAGCACCAAATTCCTGGGGGTGCACATCAGTGAGGACCTCTCCTGGACAGCGAATACTGCATCACTGGCAAAGAGGGCTCAGAAGCGCCTCTATTTCCTCCGCAAACTGAGGAGAGCTGGAGCCCCCCCACCCATCATGACCACCTTCTACCGAGGCACCACTGAGAGCGTTCTGACCAGCTGCATCACTGTGTGGCACGGGAGCTGCACTGAACAGAACAGGAAAGCCCTGCAGCGCATAGTGAATGCAGCTGGGAGGATCGCTGGTGTCTCTCTCCCCTCCCTCCTGGAGATTTTTAACACCCGCCTCACCCGCAGAGCGTCCAGCATTGTGGGTGACCCGAGCCACCCCTCACACAGCCTCTTCAGCCTCCTGCCCTCGGGGAGAAGGTACCGGAGTCTCCGGGCCCACTCCACCAGACTGTCAAACAGCTTCATCCACCAGACTGTCACCATACTGAAGCTGAACTCTCACCTTACCACTCCCCCCCCCCCATATTGGCATAACCTGTATTCCATAAAAAGACATATCACTCTAGACACTTTAAAAAACTGCTGCTAAGGACGACTGTTGCACTGTTGCACATTTACATTTTCTACTGGAATTTTACTACTGTTGTACTGTTGTTTACTCCTGTTATTGCACTGGAATTACTACTGTTGCACATTTATTTTTATCTTAACTTCAGTGCACATTCTACTGCACATTACCATTTCACTGCTGTATCTTCCATTGCACATTTTTGATGCACACTGCACATTTTCGGACATCTGTAAATAGGTATTTATTTATTATGTTCAGATTTTAGATCTTAGATTTTAGTTTAAGATTTAGATTTTTGTCTTAGATAGTTTTTGTTGTGTTTTGTCTTTATATTGTATTTTGTACACTGTCTTTTTTTGCACTAGTTGGCCAGAGAGAAACGGAAATTTCGATTCACTGTATGTTGCACATATGGCAGAATTGACATTAAAGCTGACTTTGATCTTTGAACTTTGATCTTTGATCTTGACTCAAAGCAGACCAGAGTCTATAAGTGTAGGTTTCAGACACAGAGACACCATTTCACAGGGAGAGCACATTTAGATTTAGACTGCACATTTTCTTCAGCAGGTATTAACTATTTCCTTACTTTCACACTTTTTCTAAGTTTAGACTTAGGCAAACTGCTCATATCATAGCCCCATATAGACCGAAAAACCCAAAGAGTCTTTTTGGGGTTTCAAAGAACTCTAGGCTATCATCTTCATTTGCATCAAGTGACACAAGCTCATCTTGCTCCTTTTCCTTGAGCTCCATGGTGTTGGCGCCCGCCCCAGGAGCCGCAATGTCACCCGCCCCAGGAGCCGCAATGTCACCCGCCCCAGGAGCCACAAAGCCGCCCCCCCCAGGAGCCACAGCGCGGCCCAGGCCCCCGCCCCAGCCAGAGTTCCTTAGCTCCTGGATCAGGTATTTCAAGGATAAAAGGCAAATTTTCAAGAAATGGCAGGAGGAGGAGGAGAACTTTCTGTGCCTTCTTACTGGTTCAGTGGTACTCACTGTTTGTTATTTTATTGGTTTGCTTCTGCTTTGGCCTTTGCTTATTGAGGGCCATTTGAGAAACATGTGATACTAACATTAACAAACGGATGCTTGGAAGAAAGATGCGAGTTGGAAACCAGATTGGACCAAGAGAAAAAACAACGGCTGTAAAACGAAGTGGAGAAGACCAAAGTGACAGACGAATTGGAAGAGATGAAAAAACAATTTGGAGATTAAAAGAACCAGTGGCTACTTAAGGGCACGACCATATTTATGAGGAATTGGAGGAGTTTTCCTCGCATCATGAGGAAGGGATGGAAAAACTCCAGAACAAGGCAAGAGCATTAGCTCTTGCTAATGCAGAAATGGAGAAAACATGCTGCTGGAGTTCGCTAAATATCAATTGGAACACAAAAGACGAAACGAGGCCATAGCCCAAAAGGACAGAATTTACTTTACCGAAGATTTTTATGGTTCTCATCTTCCGAGAAAAAACTTTCTGGAGTTGGTTACGTAGAAAGATTCCTCGTCCATTAAGGGATTTTTGTAGATTATCTACAACATACCAGAGAGCCAACGGGAATCAGTAGTTTAAAGCTACACAGGGCAGCAGCATAGACTTTTAGGTATGTTGTAGAAGATGTTCTTCTACAACATACCTGATAGTTTACAGCTACACAGGGCAGCAGCATAGATTTTCAGAATGTATGAGGCTGCCTTTTGTGTACAAATTTTAGTTTTTTTGTGTAATAATGTCAGATGCTGAGGTTGCTGTTGAGCATCACGTCTTTCTTTGATGTTGTAACATGGTATCTTCCACCCATCCATCCATTTTCCTCCGCTTTCTTCGTATTTCGGGTTGCGGGGGCAACGGTGTCTGTCAATAGATTTTAGATTTTTTTTGACAACCGTGACTTTGTAAAGACAACCGTGACTTTGTAAAGACTGTAGTTTTGTAAAGACGACCGTGACATTTTGATGCACACTGCATATTTGGACATCTGTAAATTGGTATTTATTGGGGTGGCACTATGGTTGGTAGAGCGTTTGTCTATTGATTCAGGGGTACCCCGCTTCCAGCTCCATCAACTCTGACTTCAATTCACTTTCTATTGAAAAACGCATTGCCCCTCTCTCTGTAACTGCTGCTCAAAGGCTGGTAATTCTGGTCTTAAAATGTTCATATTAACCCGTGCTACGTGATTCTGGTGGTTTTATTTCGCTATTTTGTCCGTATATCATTTCCTAATATGGAATTGCTCCAAATTAGCCTCTGTATACTGTATCACTACGCAAAACTGACTAGCAAAAGATAAACAAATTGGAAATTGAATTAATTCCTTGGACTGGTCACAACTGTTTCAGCGAGACAACGTGAGCGGCTGACCCTCTCTTCAAGTACAAATAGCAATACAATACTAATATTATTGTGTCCAAAAAGAGAACACTGTTTCAATTAGAAGTTGGGAGAAATAAAGATCTGTACTTAAAATCAATGGCTTAAGAAAAACTCCGGAGAAAGTCGATAGTAAAAAAGTTTAGCGGGAAAGGACGCAGATGCATTATGGATGTGTACAGATGAATCATGGTCAGGGGACGGGAGGGTCAGCCAAAGTACAGGCGGTAATAGATGGGAGGTTTACTTAAGTGCAAACACTGCGAGTGAGGACAGAGTGCAGCAGAGGCCCCGCAAAGTCGTGTATGATGTCCCAGGGTACAAATGACCCCTCACCTCGTGGACGCCATTGATTTAACACGGGGAGATTTGAGTTTTTATAGTTAGTTTATAGTTTTATAGTTAGTTACGAAGGGACTGTTGATTATGACGACTACAGAACACTAAACTATTGATACTTTGCAGTGCAGTTACATGTCTTTTCTTTCTGGATGTAAGGTTAATACAAGTAAATCAGAGGCAGTGATGGTTTCTTCCTTGTTATCCCAAGATAACAAGACAATTATTCCGTGATCTTGAGAAAACAACTGAAACGTCTACCGTTTCCAGGTTTTGTCCAGGTTTTGTCCAGGTTTTGTCCAGGTTTGGTCCAGGTTTGGTCCAGGTTTGGTCGAGGTTTAGTCCAGGTTTGGTCCAGGTTTGGACCAGGTTTGGTCCAGGTTTGGTCCAGGTTTAGTCCAGGTTTAGTCCAGGTTTGGCCCAGGTTTGGTCCAGGTTTGGTCCATGTTTGGTCCAGGTTTAGTCCAGGTTTGGTCCAGGTTTGGTCCAGGTTATGTCCAGGTTTAGTCCAGGTTTAGTCCAGGTTTAGTCCAGGTTTAGTCCCGGTTTGGTCCAGGTTTGGTCCAGGTTTGGTCCAGGTTTGGTCCAGGTTTAGTCCAGGTTTGGTCCAGGTTTGGTCCAGGTTTGGTCCAGGTTTGGTCCAGGTTTGGTCCAGGTTTAGTCCAGGTTTAGTCCAGGTTTAGTCCAGGTTTAGTCTAGGTTTTGTCCAGGTTTAGTCCAGGTTTGGTCCAGGTTTTGTCCAGGTTTATTCCAGGTTTAGTCCAGGTTTTGTCCAGGTTTATTCCAGGTTTGGTCCAGGTTTGGTCCAGGTTTAGTCCAGGTTTTTTTGGCTGGCAGTCAGGCTGACTTCGGGGCTGTTTCTCATTCTGAATGGACGTGTTTTTGGTCATTAAAATGTCTGGAATAATAATCAATCAGCTGATAAGGCAATATATTGATCAGGGGTTGACACGGGGAGATTGCATTATGTCTTTTAATTCGGGATAATTTCAGGATTAGTCCGCGGCACCTCTGCAGAAGACTGGCACGGCTTCGTCTTTACCGACGGAGATCACAGAATAACTGTTTTCTCGAGATCACGGAATAAATAAAGACAAAGAGATTCTGAAGTTCAGTGGGACCTCCTGGTTAAATTGGGAAAAAGGTAAACTAAAAAAAATAAAAGGGTTAAAATGCATAATAATAATAATAATAATAATAATAATAATAATAATAATAATAAATTTTAAAAAGACAGATTCTGAATCTCAGTGGGACCTCCTGGTTAAATAAAGGTAAAATAAAATGTTTGTGGTTTGTTGGAACGTTCAGCAGTTACCATGGAGACACAAAGCAAGCACAGGCAAAATCATTTCTGTTTTATGTTTTTTAAGTCTGAAAACTTCAGAAAAAAAATACAGAAAAATGGTTTAGAAGTCTGGGAGTTCTTGCTTAGACTGTTGCCCGCACAGCCCGGCCCTTGATAAACGAGAGAAAATGGATGGATTGATGGTTTATGGTTCTGTTCAGGTGTTTGGTTTTAAACAATAAAGATGAGAGTGACCAAATGAAAAACTGTTTGTTTGTTTTTTTGAGACAGATTTGTTGAACAGCTCAAATCATCTCACCTGTTGTAGTTCCAGTTAAGTCAGTTCTTTCTAGTCAGATTAACGTCTAATAAAGTAGACAGAGGAGTGCCTACAGTTGGCATCACACCCCCAGAGATGACACCCCAGATGACATCACCTGCAAAGTATCAATACTACTTCTTAATGATCAAAGGAGAAGTTTCAATTTGTCAACTGGACAAAGTTTGTTTGGTTGAAAACGTTTCGCCGCTCATCCGAGAGGCTTCGTCAGCTCTGGCCCTCATGCTGGTTCGACCCTGTTTATATCTAGCTGCAAGGGAGGAGCTAGCTCCCCTGAACAAAGCTCTGACCTATCCCCGCTACTCTCTTTTGTTTTACGAATTCCTCTGGCGTCTTGTATTAGCATATCTATCAGCCCTAGGCTGCTCTCACTACACTGAAACAGCTCTGAAACCATCAACTAATCTGTCTCTTTGTATTTCAAATTTCTCTGGCGTCCAATTCCCTATTCAAGACAACGACCCTCTCCCTGAATAGGGAATTGGACGCCAGAGAAATTTGAAATACAAAGAGACAGATTAGTTGATGGTTTCAGAGCTGTTTCAGTGTAGTGAGCGCCGCCTAGGGCTGATAGATATGCTAATACAAGACGCCAGAGGAATTCGTAAAACAAAAGAGAGTAGCGGGGATAGGTCAGAGCTTTGTTCAGGGGAGCTAGCTCCTCCCTTGCAGCTAGATATAAACAGGGTCGAACCAGCATGAGGGCCAGAGCTGACGAAGCCTCTCGGATGAGCGGCGAAACGTTTTCAACCAAACAAACTTTGTCCAGTTGACAAATTGAAACTTCTCCTTTGATCATGGATTCTACCTGGACGACTGAGGGACTTTTCACGCACTACTTCTTAATGGTTGAGTGGTAATTCAGCAAACATTATACATTAATTTTTGACTTTTTTGACTTTCATTACAGTCTGATAGTTAAGACAAATAGGAGGAATGACATCACAAAGTGGAACAGAGTGTTTTCAGACAAGTTTTGAGGGAAGAACTCAGCCTAAATATGCAGGGTTTAAGTCTGAATGAAACAAAACACAACTCCAGGTCTGTTTGTGATCAGGAAGCAACATTAGAACAGAGATCAGCCTAATATGGCCCCTTAAATATTAGACTATTCTGTCCATCTGTAGGGATTTGGAAGAAAAACTGTGCAAAACTCTTTATGAATAATTAAAAATATTGCTTACATTTTGCGTTTATACTTATATTATACTGTTTATAGTATACCAGAAACCACATGGATGAAAAGAAAGGCGGTTTTTCCATTTGAGAGATAAATTAAGTCTGGACAAATACCACAGCGGCGTTCTCAATTCATTGAAATGACGGTTGATTTTCGCCTGGCAGTCAGCGGTCCATTATACTCAGTCATTTACAGTCAGTGGAAGTCGTGTTTGGTCAGTCATATTAAATCTTTCTCTCTTCGACCACAGCGTAGTTCCATTTTCACCGGTCACGGTCACTTGCACAGATGGAATTGGGGATAATGAGATCTTTCCGATACATCTGAGTAAAATCTGTCTTTTCCAGTGCAAATTTATGGTATGGATATGGTACGGACGCTGGGGGTGTTCTACATGTATCGCTAATGGTGGAATGTTAAGGAGTTACCGTGGTGACACAATGCGCACATTAGCAAACGCAGCCAAAAAGTTGTAAGATCGTTCGAAAACTCAAGAAATGGATTTACACGCTCACCCATCCTGCGTTACAGCAACTTGACGAGTACAGGCTTGTTTCGGGATATAAGGTTAGTACAGGGGGTCCTCGGGTTACGACGGTCTCGGGTTACGACGTTTCGTGGTTACGAACGCGCCCCCATTAAAAAAAATATATATATATTACGCGTCATTCCGTCTTACGCGGTTTAGCGTGGTAAGAGATGTAAACAAACGCGAACGGCGCACGGCGGAAGAATATGCTCTGTTGTGGTTGTAGGGCGGAGAAGACGGCCTCGTGTGGGTGCCCAATGTGGGCGGAAGTACCTGATGTGGGCTCTGATCTGCTCCTATGAAAGCGACAGTGATAACCAAGCAGCGTAGTGGTCTAATTATTGAGATGGAAAGGTTATTGGTGCTTTGGTTGGAAGATCAAAGGCAAAATCCGGCTTACGACGAAATTCGGGTTACGACGCGTCTTAAGAATGGATCAACGTCGTAACCCGAGGACCCCCTGTACAAGTAAATCAGAGGAAATGGTGGTTTTTGGTGAATAGCCCACTGAACAGAGGCTACGTTCAGACTGCAGCAATTCTCTCGGCTCAACGGTGGTTTTGTCTTCTAAAATACAGTCCACTTCTGTTCCGCCTACTTCAGCGCAGAATAGTGACATTTGTTGCTTGATGACGTGTAGGTCGGATGGACGCGACCTGGCTGTTCAGACCGAAGTCGCATGCCAAAAGATCGGATATGTATCGGTTTTAGGACCACATATCCAAGTGGCCTGGATGGCATATGAAAAAATCGGATCTGTGTCATTCAAAATGTCATTAAAAGATCAGATACAGGTCGCATAGAGGCAAAAAAAAATCAGATTTCCGTCACTTCAGGCTGCAGTCTGAACATAGCCTAGAACATAGATGATGTTACATTTAAAAAATAAACCAGGGGGTTTCAGTACGTTGGAATCAATCTTAAAAGATAAGATAAGATAAGACTTTATTGATCTCACACAGGAGAAATTTACTTGCCACAGTAGCTCCAGGACATTTGGACAAAAAAGAAAGTGCATGCAGGCAGGAATGGGATTAAAGTAAGTAATAATAAAAATAGTAGTAAGTAATAATAATAATAATGGAAATAATGGAAATAGTAATAATAATAATAGTAACAACAAGCATCAACATGAAAAAGAGGATATTGCACGTCTGGCCTATATGTTATGTTAGAATTATACAGTCTCACAATCTCACAAAGTCTCACAATTATTCAGTTCTAATTATGAAAAATGAATTAACGATGTTCAAAAGGATGTTCTACCCCTATCACTTCTGGGCAGAATAGAATCTATTACAATTACCAAAATTGTTATTCTTATTTCAACCTCTCCCTGTCCCAGTGCCACAATCTGCATTCAAAACACTCGAAAAATTGATATCCAAATTTATTTTTGATTTTATTTTAAATCGAAAACCAAGAATACGACCGAAAATACTAATGACAAAGAAAGAAAAAGGAGGGCTTGGACTTCCTGACTTAAAACTTTATTATCGGGCAACACAACTTTGAATATTGTCAGTTTGGGTGGTCAAGCTTGGGTTTCTATAGAACAGAATTCAATACCGGGATTGCTAATTCATTCTCTTCCATTTATGGATTTAAGCGAGCCTGTTCATGGTCCAATTTATGAGAGTAACTAACTAAAAAGCTGTAATTTTATTGGAGAGACTTGTTTAACCGCGCAAATTAGGTCCACCTGTTGTAATTCCAGCTAAATCGGATCGTTTTTAGTCAGATTATGTTAAAATAAAGATCAGATTAAGGTCTAACAAAGCCTCGGACAGAGCAGTGCCTACAGTTAGCATCACACTGCCATGGAATGTTGATGACAGCAGCAACTGGGGTCAAATGATCAATCGTTTC
Organism: Paratrypauchen microcephalus; assembly: GCA_036785185.1. Classification (NCBI taxonomy): domain Eukaryota; kingdom Metazoa; phylum Chordata; class Actinopteri; order Gobiiformes; family Gobiidae; genus Paratrypauchen; species Paratrypauchen microcephalus. The sequence goes on along the minus strand of JAVJIX010000045.1, from coordinate 4,986,334 downwards.
ATTATTATAAATTATGATTGACTCTAAAAGTTGTGAAAAACTGCTCATAAACTCATCACGGTGGAGAAATGCGATGTTCGGAACGCTATGGTGAGTGAAGAATAACTTTAGACCACTGGAAACTGTTTAAAATTAATTTGGTGTGTTTTTTTTAAGTTTTTAAGGCAGCAAGAAGTATTTTTCCGCTCTCTATTTCTAACTGGGTCCATTTACAGTGTTTATGGTCATTTGTGGAGATGGACTTTGCGATAATGAGTTGGACGTGCTCATATTTCCGATTTTTTTTTCGCATTCAGGGTTGATATGTTTTTGCAGTTTGAGTTTTTTAATTAAAGCAGAGCACCGCGGTCATAGGCGGTTAGCTTGACATGCCTGGACTAACTGTGGGGTCAAACTGGGTGTAAATGATTACCGCGAGGCGCTTATTTTGGAATTCAACATTTAATAGCCTAAATATCTCAAGAAGCCAAAAAATTCTTGTCAGTTTTAATTTGCAAACCAAAAAATGCTAATTACTTTCTTGACACTGTAAGAATTTGAATTTTTAGATCCATCAATCTAATTACTAGCTTGCAGTCATCTCATTTTTGGATAAGATTGGCTAAAATGCTAATAAGTATGCAGTAATGGCACCCATGCTTGTAATATATCATTGATGGGTACAGAGACGGAGTTGGTGCATAAGGCGAACTGAATTAACTTAACGCTGAACCTATTTTAACATGCAACTACTTAAGTTTCACGTATTCAAGTATTCAGGTAAGCGTGATAAATATATTTACCAGTACACCAATTACCAATTACTTTTGTATACGTTTTATAGATTTGTGTAGAATTCCTCAGTCGTCCAGGTAGAATCCATGACAATGATTTAGGTTTGAGGATAGAGTTATATATGGGAGACAAATGATGTCTGAGACCTCCATTTCTGTTCAAGGAAGGATTCTCTTTCTTGACAAAAATAGCCTCTTTAACTCCCCTCTCAAACCAGTTCTTTTCTCTGGCCAAGATCTGGACCTCACTGTCCTCAAAGGAGTGGCCCGTGGCTTTTAGGTGGAGCTGTACGGCAGAGTGAGGTCCTTTTAGGTGGACATGTACGACAGATTGAGGTCCTTTTAGGTGGAGATGTACGACAGATTGAGGTCCTTTTAGGTAGAAATGTACGACAGATTGAGGTCCTTTTAGGTAGAAATGTACGACAGATTGAGGTCCTTTTAGGTGGAGATGTACGACAGATTGAGGTCCTTTTAGGTAGAAATGTACGACAGATTGAGGTCCTTTTAGGTAGAAATGTACGATAGATTGAGGTTCTTTTTGGTAGAAATGTACGACAGATTGAGGTCCTTTTAGGTAGAAATGTACGACAGATTGAGGTCCTTTTAGGTAGAAATGTACGATAGATTGAGGTTCTTTTTGGTAGAAATGTACGACAGATTGAGGTCCTTTTAGGTGAAGATGTACGACAGATTGAGGTCCTTTTAGGTAGAAATGTACGGCAGACTGAGGTCCTTTTAGGTGGAGATGTACGGCAGACTGACGTCCTTTTAGGTAGAAATGTATGACAGATTGAGGTCCTTTTAGGTAGAAATGTACGACAGATTGAGGTCCTTTTAGGTAGAAATGTACGACAGATTGAGGTCCTTTTAGGTAGAAATGTACGACAGATTGAGGTCCTTTTAGGTGGAGATGTACGGCAGACTGAGGTCCTTTTAGGTGGAGATGTACAGCAGAATGAGGTCCACTCTGGCTCTCTTGTCTGTGTTGGTACATCCTTTTGTGAAGTGGCTGTTTTGTTTCTCCAGTGTAGCGCTCACTGCAGTCTTCACTACACTGAATGGAGTAGACCACACTGCTTTGTTGTGACTCTGCGTTTTGCTTTGGGTGGACCAGTTTCTGTCTTAAAGTGTTTGTGGGTTTTTATAGGCTATGGTTTAGAGCAGGGGTGTCAAACTCATTTTGGTCCGGGGGTCGTGTCCAAACGACTTTGATCCCAAAGGGGCCAGATCAGAAAACTCATGGCAAATACACCCCAAAAATAGCAATAAGTCCAAATATTTGTGCAGAGAAACACAAATCTATTACACAAGTCTTTTTTTATTTGACGAACTTTCTTTAACAAAATATTATGTCATGAACAACCTGAAACTTTAAGAAACATGAAATTTCAACACAGTTTTAACATGAACTTGTCTGCATTTCACAGAATTTAGTCATGCTTTCTATTTGCTCCTGAAACTTGCATCAGTGTCTCGTAGTGATGTTTAAGATTATATTCCTTGAGCAGCAGCACTTGTTGCAAACACACCGAGCGTACAGGTTTCCCATTCGCCTCCGGGAACAAAAAATTAGTCCGTTTTTCTTGGAAAATCCTGCACTCGGCATCCACTTTTCTCATTTTTGACATTTTGCTGATGAGGGTGTCACGGTCAACAGTCAAAATGATGGTCCTTTAAGAGCGTTTGGAAAGAGGCGAGTCTTCATTTGTGCTGTTCTGGTGGGAGGGGCCACGCACAGAGGCGCTGGAGACGCTGCTATGCTAAAGTGCACAGAAAAGAGGTGCAGAAAATTACCAATATTTTTGTAGAAAATTAAAATATAATAAAAATATTTTAATAGAAAATCAGCTGAGGGCCAGATTAAAGGTTTTGGAGGGCCGGATCTAGCCCCCGGGCCGCATGTTTGACACCTCTGGTTTAGAGTATCGGTAGCTCAATGGACATTTTGCCTGTTGGCCAAAATTAGTTAACTTGGTATTCTTAATTGTATATTCTGGAAAAAAAAAAAAAAACTGAAAAAGAAAAGGGGCTTAGCATTCTGTGAATAGACCTGCTGAAATGATTGGCCAGTTTCAGGTTTCAAAGCTTATGTTGCAGTAATTTAACGTATTTTTGGGGATATTGTGCTTCTTCAAGTAGATAAAACCTGTAGTGAAACCTGTTCTAGTTATAACTGGTTTAAAATAACTTAAATCACCCGGTTAAAAATAAGTTTACTAAGTTGACTCGACTTTAAATAGTTAAGTAACCGGCTGCAAAGCATTTCACTACACCAGCAACAGTTTTTAAGTCAATAATCTTGGGACATGTGAATATTATTTCACACAAAAACATATTTAAAGTCCAGCAAGCGTCTTATTCGCTCGTTGGTGAAGTCATTAATATTAGTTGACCCAAGAAATGATTAACTTAACTCGAGTTGGCGCAATGAACTCAAAGCTTCGCAGCCAGTTGCTTTACAGTACTATTTTAAATTCTAAGAGTGAATAGTTTCAGTCTTTAAGCCCAAATGAAGTGCATGCAATAGTCTAAAGTATAAAAGAACATAAACATTTATTAGTATTTGTTTAATTAATCAAGGTTTGTATTAAAAAACGACAATACAACTAAAATGGTGTAACAACATTAGTCAACTTGAGCCTTTTTCATGCATACTTTATACTTTTAGTCACAATGAACTCAAAAAAGCTTCGCAGCCAGCTGCTTTACTATTTCAAGTTCTAAGAGTGAATTGTTTAAACATTTAAGTGCATACAATAGTCCAAGTAGAAAAGAACATTAACATGTATTAGTATTTCTTTAATTAACCAAGGTTTGTATTTAAAAAAGCAACGCAAAATTAAACTAAAATGGCATAACAACATAACTAAACTCGAGTCTTTTTCATGCATACTTTATACTTTTACTTCAACAGTACTTTGAGTAGTATTTTTCACGCATAATTGATACTTTTACTTTCCAGTACTCTTTCTAATAACACAGAATAACCTACAATTAACACATTCTTCACAAGTGCACCTATCGAAGCCTCGAAGACCGTCCGCCGCCGTCCAGTATCTATTACCCACTCCTTACATAATAGCGGGGTCAAACGCCTCTCCGCGGTAATGGTGTCTGAGCCCTATGGAGTGTGATGTATGGTCGTCATGGCGATAACCAACACACACTCGCTAACCCGCTGTTAAATGTTTCATGTGCTAAAATCGTCTCAGGAAGGTGCAAATAGGATTCGCGGTGATTCGGAGGAAGTAGAGCCGCCGGTTTGGATGTGTAAGAGTTTGGTGATGTTAGAAAAGAGTATAAACAGTAGGAGAGAGAATTTAAAGGACAGATATTATGCGAAATTTTGTTTTCTGAGCTTTTAACCACGATTCACTATTGTCCGCTAATCAAATAAACACCTGGAGCTGTGTTTTGTTCCATTATTTGTATTTATTTCTCTCATGAAATGCACAGAACAATGAATCAGGGTCAGGGAGGTAACAAAAACCCTGGAAAAACGGTAGAAATAAAGGAATAATTTAATAAACAGCATTGTAAAAGGTAAAATAACAGAAGTGGTCAAAAATATATACACAAAATAACAGGATTAACAAGTGATTATGACGAGTTTTGTGCCAAAAAACACGTACGTAGGTCTATACAAAAAACAAGTGATTAAACAACAAAAACAGATACAAGTGTCCCAAAATAAAGTCACATAAACCCGCAAACAGAATCCAGATAAATCCAACTAAAAAGACACAGAACTAAACTAAACTAAACTAGTGAAGTCTTCACACATGAAGTCAGACACGTAGAAATCAAAAAAGAAAACAAAAGAGTAGTGACGTTACGGTCTGTGTCGAGGCTTCGAAGTGTGTGTCGAGTAATCAGAAAAAATCCAGGCGAAGTGTGGTTCGGAGCATGGTTTGATGACGTAAGCGACGACGTTCGAACCTTCCTGAAGCACCTGACTGATTAAAAACGTGTTTTGCTGTTTTCTGTTGTTTGTTTTGATTTAGGTTTGAGGATAGAGTTAGATAAATTCAGATTTCTACACAGTTTTAAAGAGGGATATTTGACTTTTGTGGGGTATTAACTGCTTACACATCACATATTTAAATCCCCCTGTTACATTTGATTGTTTTGAATATGCTATACTGGCCAAACACAACGTATTAACAAGTTTTATTAGTTTCACTTTCGTTTTTTGACACTCCAATTCTCCTCTCTTTTTGCTTTTTGCACTCCCGCTACACTACCTCAACACTTTCACCATGCATCTCGCTAATGAGAAAGTCATCAAGTTGTACCGTTTTGTATCGTGTTTTTGTATATTTATGGAGAATTGTCTTGTGGGAGCATAGGGAGATCGCTAAATTACTGAAACATGCATGGAGGACATCTAAACCCTCTTCCGACATTTATAAAACGTAGATAGGTTTTATAAAAGCGACCAGAAATGATGAAGTCCACTGAGCAATGTTTTTTTTTTTTACTTATGTATTTATCCAAAAAGTTTCCGGCGTGCACAAAGTTGCAGTGGTTGCTTTCCTGTCATCGCCGGGCCACTCGGGACCGGCGTCTCCCGTGTGAGTGAAAGATTGGTGCCGCTGCATTCTGTCGGCGATGTTTAGACGGAACTTCATCACCGATTCATGCCGCCGGAGTTTTGACTGACAGTTACTTTGTACATAATCTCATCCCTATTGAGCTCGTCTTCCTTTACAAAGCAGAGGTGGGGAGAGGAGACGTTTGACTTGAGAATATGCAGACTTTAAAATCATATTATGCAGGTAGAAGTACAAAGTAGTGGTTGCTCAAGATGAAAAAGAATTTGAGAAAGTTTGTCGTCGTAACTGTCTGGGCATCAGATTTATTTAAAGGTGCAATGTGTAACTTATCTCTATGAAAATGTTATTGCTTTGCTTGGACTGTTCCAAATATACAGCTGTGGAAAAAAAAAAAAGAGAGACCACTGCATTTTTTTTCTGAAATCAAGCCTATTTATTACTGCACAAAGCTAGGCATCTAAATTATACTTTTACAATGGTTATAGGTAGTGATGCACGATATATTGGCATTAGCATCAGTATTGGCTGATATTGCCAATTTTTTTATTTTTTTATTTTAATCATATCGGTATCGGCCCGATGTGTAAAAGTGGGCCGATTGACAGTACAATAATCCCTTGAATTAACGTTTTCTCACATTTCTCTCTCGTTTAAACACTCAAACTTTCGTAGATTTTCAACAAAATGTATTAATAGTGAAGCGTGGGGGGGCACGTGTGCTCATCGTGCTCAAATCCGTGATATCCGGGGACTGTGCCTCCTCCTCAGGACCGTGGACGCGATCCTGAGGAGGAGGCACGCAGTCCGAGCACATCAAACCTCGTCATGAACGAACGCAAGAGCCGCACGAAACCAGGCAAAGAGCCGCATGCGGTGGTTTAATCCTGGTTTAGGCCTGGTCCAGTCCTGGTTTAGTCCAGGTTTAGTCCAGGTCCAGTCCAGGTTTAGACCTTGTTTAGACCTGGTCTAGTCCCGGTCTGGTCCTGGTTTAGTTCCGGTCTGGTCCCGGTCCCCCCCTGCGTCCCCCATCTATAACATCAATCGGCAAAGGTCCCTTAGCCAATCAGGACGCAGAACACAATGTTACACTATAAAAAAAATTGGAAAAAAAAAACTCAGGAGTCAAAACACGTTTTGAAAATAAAAGAAGACATTCAAAAATTCATTTTGCATGATTTTCAGTCTGTATAAAATGTTATCTCAGAATTAAAAATAAATAAATATCGGCATAGGCTAATATCGGTCTCGGCCGATAACAACAACAACATTAATATCCGATATCGGTATCGGCTAAAATTTTCACATCGGTGCATCCCTAGTTATGGGCATTTAATTCATTCATTGTTTGTTATTTGGCACAATATGTATAATTCACAAGTCCTTTGGCGAGCTACTTGTAGAGCTCCTGGTAACTCCCGAGCTGCAGGTTGGAGATCCCTGCTCTATAAATATTGAAAACATGATGCAAAACTGTCCACAACAACTTGAAAAACCTGATGCGATGTTCCCGTTTTATTAGCGAACAAAGCTGCACCACTGCACCTTTCTACGTAGAGGATTAAAAACAAAAGTGAAGCTTATAAAACATGTTGATACGTTTTCGGCAAACAAAGTCTTTTTAAACAACAAAAAGGTAACATGGTGATCTAAATATATTAGCAGTTAAAAGAACACAGTCATACCTCACCTTACGAAAGACCCAACTAACGAATAATCCAAGTTACGAAAAGCGTTTACGTAAAATTTTCGTCTCTGAATACGAAAGAAAATTCAAGTTACGAAACACGAAATCTCAAAAATTCAAATAATGCGCGCTCAGATGATGCACGCTCTGCTTTGCAGCAACCCGAATCCCCCATTGCGACTCTACTTACGAAAAAATCAGGTTACGAAACCACTTCTGGAACAAATTAATTTTGTAAAGTGAGGTATGACTGTAGTAAGCTTTATTACAATCTGAACCTTATTTCAGTAATAAAACAACGTGATTAACTCACCCATTGTACTTTGGTGTCATTTGGAGCATTTCCGGAGATGTTGTAGTTTAGCGATATCCGTAACATGAGTTCTCGGGGCATATGTTTGCAAATAACACAAACTTTAGCACTTTTCAAATTACAGAAGCTCAGTGTTTTAGTCTACAGTTTCGCTTGAGTGAAAAGCGGCTTGTAAGCCGATATCCACTTCGGAACACGAAAAAATGTTTCTGTTACACCACGGTTCATCATGGCACGAATATCCTCCAGAGTTGACAGACACAGATTTCTGTTATCATCACCCAGACGTTCATCTCCTGGCCGCAAATCCCACTGGAGACAGTAAAGGCATTCTTCCTCTGTTGCCATCGACATACAGTGTCCACATAAACACCACAAGGTACTGTCTTTTCGTAGACGGGCCGTCGCTTGCTGTTCTCTGATGCGCTGCTCCTCAAACTGTCTCCGCTTCCTTCTGTCTAATACCTCCTCATCCATATACGATTAAAACAATAGGGACGGCCATCATACTCAAATAACTCCTCTTCAGTCTCAAAGTCCGAATCTTCAGCCATGTCTCACTTGCAACAGAAAAGTTCAGAGCGGCGTTTATCTGCGAATCAGCTGTGAATGCGCGCTGTCCACGGTGACGTCATCTAATCGAAACTATGGCTGGATATCAGATTACAGGCCGCTTTTGACTCAAGCGAATCTGTAGAATAAAACAGTGAGCTTCTGTAATTTGAAAAGTGCTAAAATTTGTGTTATTTGGAGACCGCAAACATGTGCCACAAGAACTCACGTTATGGAGACTACAAAGTCTCCGGACATGCTCCAAATGCCACCAAAGTACAATGGGTGAGTTAATCACGTTGTTTTATTGCCGAAATAAGGTTGTAAAAAATGTTACTTTTCCTTTAATCCCCCATGGAAGTGAAATACCCTTCTTTAAAGTCAGTGCCTGAGCCAACGAGGAGAGCACTTCGTCTTAATGACATGCGCAAGTTGCTTACAAGACTGTCTGGACTGTTATCTGGTACACACGCACAGGCCTCCAGCTAGCACCGGGGCCATCAAGCTGCTCACTCAGTCAGCTAGGCCAGCTTCAGAAAAAAAATCTAGCCGGAAAAGTGCTAGCTAGAAGTTGGACGCATTCCCAGAGCAATTAGTCAAACCCACATGTCTGTTTGATTAATACATGGATGACAATTAACTCCTGCCCTCTGTAGCCTCTTCGAGTGTAAGTACGAAGTCCCCTGTGCTAATACAAGGACTTTTCCTGTTATTTAAAAATGATGTAGGTGGCTTTTAAACGGATCATATTTGTTCTCATCTGACTCCTGCACATCGCGTCAGGTTTGTGTAGTTCCCGTGTAGGTGAAAACAGGAATGTATTAGTAGCTGTTGTAGGGTTGTCAACAGCAAAGTGTCCAAAACGAGTATAGAAACTGGATCCTCATTTTTCGCTGGACGGAACTGGACCTGAATGTTTTTAGAGCGATCTGGAGCCAGTCAAATGAAGCTCATCGAGGGTGGTGGTTCCAGAGGCATATTTGGAGCCAAGTTCCATATTTGGAATTGTGAGTATCATAGCAACCAAAGAGCCAATCAGGAGCAGGCTGTTGAAGGTAACGCCCACTGGTTTAGGAACACTGTTTGGACCTGGTTTAGTCCTGGTTTAGTCCTGGTTTAGTGCCAGTGTAGACCTGGTTTAGTCCTAGTGTAGACCTGGTTTAGTCCCAATGTAGACCTGGTTTAGTCCCAGTGTAGACCTGGTTTAGTCCTACTGTAGACCTGGTTTAGTCCCAGTGTAGATTTGGTTTAGTCCTAGTTTAGACCTGGTTTAGTCCTAGTTTAGTCCCAGTGTAGACCTGGTTTAGTCCTACTGTAGACCTGGTTTAGTCCCAGTGTAGATTTGGTTTAGTCCTAGTTTAGACCTGGTTTAGTCCTAGTTTAGTCCTAGTGTAGACCTGGTTTAGTCCATATTTTAGACCTGCTTTTGTGACATGGTTTAGTCCAGGTTTAGTCCTAGTTTTGACCTGGTTTAGTCCTAGTTTAGTAATGGTTTAGTCCTGGTTTAGTCTCAGTGTAGACTTGGTTTAGTCCATATTTTAGACCTGGTTTAGTGACATGGTTTAGTCCAGGTTTAGTCCTAGTTTTGACCTGGTTTAGTCCTAGTTTAGTCCTAGTGTAGACCCAGTATAGTACCATTGTAGACCTGTGAAAAGTCCCTCAGTCGTCCAGGTAGAATCCATGATAACAGGAGAAGTTCAATTTGTCAACTGGACCAAGTTTGTTTGGTTGAAAACGTTTCGCCGCTCATCCGAGAGGCTTCGTCAGCTCTAATAAGAATACTGGTAAGACACTTGCTTATATCTTGCTGTAGGGAGGAGCTACCTAGCTAACTACTTTCCGGAACTATCTCATTGGTTTCGGTCTTTTGTTTCTCTGGCGTCTAGCTTAACGATCCCTATTCATCCCTACACGCCTGCTTTTTCACCCCTCTGGCCCTGACCTGGCTAGCCCCATTGTTTCCCTGTTCGTTTGATCTAGGCTTAATAATGGAATTGTAGATGGGATGCAAATTATATCTTAAGCCACCATTTCTGTTCAGAGAAGGATTCTCTTTTTTGACAAAAATAGCCTCTTTAACTCCCCTCTCAAACCAATTCTTTTCCCTGGCTAAGATCTGAACCTCACTGTCCTCAAAAGAATGTCCCGTGGCTTCTAGGTGAAGATATCTTCACCTAGAATATATCCGGAAAGTAGTTAGCTAGGTAGCTCCTCCCTACAGCAAGATATAAGCAAGTGTCTTACCAGTATTCTTATTAGAGCTGACGAAGCCTCTCGGATGAGCGGCGAAACGTTTTCAACCAAACAAACTTGGTCCAGTTGACAAATTGAACTTCTCCTGTTATCATTGTAGACCTGGTTTAGTCCATATTTTAGATCTGGTTTAGTGACATGGTTTAGTCCAGGTTTAGTCCCAGTGTAGTTCTGGTTTAGTCCTTATTTTAGACCTAGTTTAGTCCAGGTTTAATTTTAGTTTTGACCTGTTTTGGACCTGGTTTAGACCTGGTTTAGTGTTGTTGATTAATTGTATTTTAGAGGATGATAACACTAATGAATTTGGTTAAACGTACATTTTAGAGGATTTTGATGACAATGAATTTGAGTATTTTAAGAAGATAATGATGAATTTGAAATCTTATACAGTATTTATGGAAATTAAAATGAATGAATTTTGATTGTTTTAATTTAAATGTATTTTTATTTATTCTTTTATTTAATAGGGACAGTGCATATTAAAGAACATCTACAACAGTGCAGTGTAAATACGCCAGATTATTGCAAAAACGCTCATTTCCATCTGTAGACCCTGGGCAGGAGAAGCCACAGCAAAAAACAAAAAAGCTGATGAAAATGATGAAGTGGATTGTGGTTATTTTAAGGAGATACTGTTACTGATGAAATGTTGTTGTTGGTCTAATGTAAATTGTTTATTTAATGTATTTTTTTTTTTACCTGTAGACTGCAGATGGAAAGGAGCTTGGAGCTAAATTTGGCATCTAGCATCATTTCTCTCTTTCTAATCTTTTTTGTGCACTGTTCTTGTTTTCAGGACTGATAATTTGGGTAATTTCAGTTGTGGAATTTCCCATCTTTCCTAAATTAAAGTTAAAGGTAGCTGCTAACTTGAAAAAATGAAGAAAATTAAGGCTGGGATAGAGCATTTTGAGCTTTAGAGATGTCGCCAGACTAATAATAAGGACTAATTATGCAGGAATGAAACAAAACACAACTACAAGTATGTTTTTTAGGAGATTACAACAGTCTAACGTGTTTTAAAGCAAAAAAAAAGTCAATTTTGCGTAATATTGGACCTTCAACTTTATCTTATCATATAGTCATTAAAAGTTCACTACAAATTCTGTTATTTTCTCTCTCATACGGGGGCTAATCATTCCAAACACTGTTATCTTAAGCGTCGCCGTGATGAATTAGCCGGTCAAGCTATCTGATAGATTACACGTTTAGCCCGTGTTAGCTTAGCCCACCTGCGCGACGCTTGACATTGGCATGCTATTTCAAGTCCGGTGAAGCGCAGTGCAATCCATACATACGTGACAGCGGAGAGGGGGCGCAGCGATCAAAACTGGCAGCGGGGATAATTAGAAAACAGCAACGGGGAAGGCCACGCTAGGCTAGCAGTGTGCCTGATGGATTAGCAGAGATGGCTAGCAGCAGCGTTGACGGGGTGTTTTCGATGCGTCGACGAGGGGAATTCATGAGTCAGGGATGTAGTTCGGTCAAAAGCTATTGTGCGGATAAATAGAAAAGTGAAAGTTCAGTTTTTCAATCTACATGGCAGGTTAGATTTAGTTTTTTTGAGAGTTTCCTCCTCACAAACAGACCTTGAGTTGTGTTTTGTTTCATTCACACATGTTTAACTCACAAACCCTGCATATTTCAGTTCTTAGAGTTCTTCTCTCGAACAGAAAACACTCTGATCCACCTTCACTTTGGTATAAAAGCATGAAATTTGGCACAGATACTCTCTAACGGCCACTGTTTTGGAACAAGGCCACTCAAACATTCAATATGGCTATTAAATGGTTATTATATCAATTATTTAGAAGTGATCCAAGCATTTGATATAAGCATTCTCTAAAGGACATGATAATGGAAAAAGATGTTGCTTGTCACAAATTCAAAATTGCCACTGTTTCTGTAGAATATTAATTATTTCAATTGCTCAAATGGTGATGCAAACATAAAATAAGGCATAAATACTGGAATACTCATTTAGAAAAAGGTATGTGCCACTCAAAAATTCAGGATGGCAACCATTTTCAAGACTGCGACCATTACTGTCAAATAGTCATAATCTCGCTTTGTCTGCCTCCTCTCCTCTGACCTGTCCGGCTTAGTTAAACTTGCCAGGGGTAAAATCCCTGCTGGCACAGCTCTCAGGTTCATTAGAGTACACAAGCCTTTCCACAACAGTAAGGTGCAGTCCACAGAGAGGAGAGACCATTGTTAGAAAAAGGAAGTGGCCCATAAAAATTCAGGATGGAAACCATTTTTCAAGATGCCTCCCATTCCTGTCCTGTGTTCATTGCCACTGTTTCCAAATAGTGATACAGAAAATATCCCACAAGTACTCTGTTAAGGCCACTTTTTGGAAAAATTGAATGGCCAATAAAGAATTCAAGATGTTGCCTTTTTTCAACACGGCTGTCATTTCAGTAGTATTTACACTGATGCACGCATACATGTTAGTAAAAATGGCCACACTTTTAGAAAAAGGCAATTGCTAAAATTCAAGATTCAGTTTTCAAGGTGGGTGTTGCTTTAATCTCTGTTGGGACTGAGTTTAAAGGAAGGATTGAAAAAAAGTTATATTCACATTTTTTACCTGCTCCAAGGCCTTGCAGTTAGAGTATCCAGCCTGAGATTGACAGGTTGTTCCCTGCGGAATCATAATAAAAGTCACAATAGACACTCCCTACTTGGCAGTCACCAAGCGTTGTACTGGGGCCAACATATCCAGGAGGTGTACAGATACATCATGGTCCAGAATCTATTACTTTTTATTCACATTTGCAATTGCACAGTTCTGTGCAAGTGAAACCCAAACTAAAACATGTGCATCTTCCCCGGCACTCTGATTTGCAGCCACACTTGTCTCGTTGTTCACAACTTTGTGCAATTGGTGCATTTGCTGTCCAGAAGACCCCCCATTGTTCACCAATATTTTTCCACCCCCAGTCAGCAGGACTCTGCTTCTGGCTGACCCTGGGTTGCTTGACCCCATATGCAGCCTGCTTGATATGCAGTATCTTTAGTGTGTTGAAGCAGAGCTGCTCTTGGAGGAAGGACTTCATATGGCTTCTGCTTTCGGCCAAACATATCAAGTCTAGCCTCATCTACACTAACAGCTGTGCTTGATACAGCAGGACTACAAACTTCTCAAGGATCTCCAAGTCGCCATCAGTCAGAACATGAGGGTATTGACTTAGTGAAAGTGAGAGAGGCCTCTGGGAAAATGTCCCAGGTTTGCCAGGCAGTCTTTTTGCCTTTGTTGTGAAAGGCTGACACGGTATCACCACCTGTAAAGGCGTGAAAGAATAGAATACCTTTGGTTTTAACCGGCCCAATAACATGGTACAGGTCATGAACACCAATCCACCGTAGGTTCTCGCAGTGCCCAAATGTAACCCACAGCTGCTGGAGATTCTGGAGGAACGGGAAGGTGCTCAGCGCTATAACAATATCAGTCACATTGGTTTTCATCATTATAGATTTGTTGCCCTCTTCTGTGGCATATTTGACATGTACAAAGATGTGGCTATCAGCTTCCTCATGGAAACATTTGTCTAGACAATCAAGACAGGTTTCAGATGTACTAAAGACATGGGGCCCCATGGTTACAACAACTCTGTTTGGCAGTCATTTGAGCAGTCTTGTCAGCCAGAAAGTGGAAGAGGTCTGTTTTGTTGTCGACATGTCTCAGGAAATTATGGCAGTTTGATGGAACTTTATTCTTGCTTGACAGTTGGCGTCGACCTTCCTGGCCTCATTTAGATCTTGTTTCTATTTTGAAGCTTGATGGATTGTACACATCAAACACAATATGTGTACTCTTGTACTCCATGGCAGAGGCATGTATACAGGGTAGAACATCCAGTGCTGCATAGTCTTCAAATGTCTTTGACCTTTTTGGTGGTAGTGTATGGACCAAAACTGAACCATTGATGATGATGACTTCAGTGTCTGGTTCTTTTTCTGCGGGTGTGATAGAGGTTTCAAGGATGGAGGCCAACTGTGATATCTGGCAAGCATAAAGTTTTCCACCATCACTTCGTGCAGCGGGGTAGGGATGATTCTCTTGATTTTTTTTTTTTTTTTGGAGGAATAAGCACCCTTCTCCAAGAACATTCTTAGCAGAGTATTTTCACAAAATGTTATGCTTACATCACAGTTTGAGTGATCGACATCTTGAAAAAATCTCAGCCATTTTGAGTTTTTGGGTGGCCAACGCCTCTTTCCCAAAAAGTGACCCTTAGAAAGTATCTGTGCCAAATGTCATGCTGTTATACCAATTTGAACGATTCTCTTGCAATGCAATTAATCTGCTGGACTATTTGTGTTTTAAACTCCATTTCAGACCTGGAATTAACCATCTCTACTCAACGAAAGGTAGAAGGAGCTGTTAACTCACTTAGTGACATCACAAGGTGGAGCAGAGATGTAGACAGACTAATAATAGCCTGTGCGAATGAAACAAAACACCACTCTGCTTTTGACAAGGTAACAACATTCTAAAATCCCACAAGAGTCAGTTTTAAGATTTCACGAAAAATCTTGAATTTTGTTTTTAATTTTGGTGAAGCTTATAATTCCTGATTGGACATTGGAAGAAATGTGACATATGTAAAGGAAATTGCATAACTGCTACCAACGATTCTCTAAACAAGGGCCACAACTTGTCTAAATTGCAGTTAGAATAAATTTGACAGCATCTAGTCACTAGTCTAGGCACTGTACCCGATGTCTGTTGTCTAACGCACACTTCCTGATTATCGGACAATAAAATGCTTGATAATTAGATGCACAGTCCACTGCTGACTTATTTTGAAGAGCCTGAAGAGCTGCGACCATAATATACTGAATCAAGACATATTTTGCTCAAAGTCATGGGGTTCTTTAATTATGTTTTAGCGAAATGAGTTAATAAAGCCACTTCCCAAATGAATTAGGAAGTTCAGACTTTGCTCTTACAGTGTACGTGCTGGAGGCACTCAGCGGTCTGTTCGCGGAGGAGCGGGGCGTGTCGTCACTTTAATGAGGGCATTTGGAAGCACTGGGGAGGTTGTGAGGAAGAGGAGGAGGAGGAACAGGAGGCTGAGGGCCAGACAGATGCTGCAGACATTGGGGCTCCGTCCGAAAATGGGCAAAAATACCGTACCTCCTTCCTCGTCCTTCCTTCGCCTTATCGCCGACCTCTGAGAGCGACGGCATGTGGTCGAATCTAAGGACCAAGGAGGAGGAAGGAGCAGGTGGATCCAGATCCTCTAACCAGCGGCGAGAACAACAGTCAAAACTACAACTCCCAGAAAACGGACTTGAACAAGCGCGCCATCCTCCACTACTGCGCTGAATATTATGAGAATTATTTAAACCTTTCAGTCTTTCATCACAACGATTTCTGACGTAAATAAATAAACCATACATGAGTGAAATGAACAATCTCCGATCCACGATATGGACGGTCCTTGTCATGGCGTATGATGACGCACGAAAGGACCTTCCTAAGCGCATTTAACCATTTTCAGATGATTTTTTTTTTTTTAATTCAGTCTGATTTTCCACAGTAAAAGTATGATAAAAGGAGAAGTTCAATTTGTCAACTGGACAAAGTTTGTTTGGTTGAAAACGTTTCCGAGAGGCTTTGTCAGCTCTGCGCGCATCGGATGAGCGGTGAAACGTTTTCAATCAAACAAACTTTGTCCAGTTGACAAATTGAACTTCTCCTTTTATCATGGATTCTACCTGGACGACTGAGGGACTTTTCACACAGTAAAAGTACATTGTGATATTCCAGTAGTTGAAGTAGTATAGTCCGGCAGATAGCTGCGAAATTCGATCACTTTGCGATAAAAGCGTCAAATTTGGTATGATGATTCCCAAAGGGGGTCTGATCAAATTTAGGACCGTAGGCACTCTGGGGCCTGGGGGCCATGACGGCCATTTTCCAAAATGGCTGCCATGGAAATGGGAAAATTGATTAAAAGCACCCAAAAACATCACATATTTGTATCAAATTAGGTGGGAAGGTTCCCAAAGGGAGTCTGATTAGATATAGAACAATAGGCATTCAATATCTCTGCCATTTTCCAAAATGGCCACCAAATATGGATTTCGTGGTCAAATGGAATGAAAACAGCCAGAAACACAACATATTTGTATCAAAATTGGTAGGAAGGTTCACAAAGGGGGTCTGATTAGATTTAGAACTATAGGCATTCAATATGGCGGCCATTTTCCAAAATGGCCACCACAAATGGAGTTCCTAATGGGAAAACGGATTAAAAACAGTGCAATATTACACCAGAAATACATGTCAACAGGGCTCTCAAGTCTCACGCATTGAGAATGTGACACACGCACACATGGTATTTCTCACGCTAAAATTTAGTTACGCAATTCAAGCGCACCGCGCGTTTTCAGCATTTTTCCCGCTCTTCGGGAAAAATTGTTCACTCGTATACTGTGATAGGGCATTTACCCATACCCCCTAACTTGTTTGATTAAGCTACCCAGGGAGCGCTGAAATATTGTAAAGACTACAGGCTTTGGCGTGAGCTGGAGAACTTGGGGTGCAGATTTGCACTTTAACAAAGTCACCATAACTGTTAAAGCAGAATGCAAGCATTCCGACATCAGTGTTGCTAATTTAGCGACTTTTGGCCATCTCTGGTGACTAAAAATCTCATCTAGCGACTTTGGCGACTTTTAAGTGACAAAATCATTGTTTTTCAACATAACTGTAGCTCTGTGACGCCATCAGAAGCGTTTCTCACGGTGAAGCAGTGTTGCAGATTAGTTCTGATCTTTAAAAAGTCGCTAGCACTGCCCTTTTGCATTATGGACATAGCCATGCAGACACGTTTTCTAGAGATTAGCGTGGCGTGCGTGACACTATGATGTCATACGTAACATCATGACGTCATCTATCGACTCCTAGCGACTTGTCAGAGCCAGTAGCTACTTTCTGTGATTTTTTTTTGGGCAACACTATCCGACATTCCAATTGGCTGCGGCGGCTGTTGACAAACCGCATCATGGCTCATTAGCATAATATTCGCTGAATGAATTGCTGCATGAAAACTAGCTCCCGACTTGGCTGAGCACAGAGAACATTTCAGAGATCATGCAAGGTTTACAATTACTGACAACCTATGTTTCCCAAATCATTTGTAGGGGATCTTGCTACGTGTGATCCATTGACTCTTGTTAGCTTAGCTACATACTCCCTCCCCAAGAGAGTTTAAAACAACACAACACCTAACATGAAAAATAAGACCCTCTACCACCTTTATAAACCCAGAGCGATTTTAACCATATCTAGACCCAAAGTAGTAGCAGTAGTAATAGTAATAGTAGCAGTAGTAGTATTATTGCACTGTTTTTAATCCGTTTTCCCATTAGGAACTCCATTTGTGGTAGCCATTTTGGAAAATGGCTGCCATATTGAATGCCTATAGTTCTAAATCTAATCAGACCCCCCTTTGTGAACCTTCCTACCAATTTTGATACAAATATGTTGTGTTTCTGGCTGTTTTCATTCCATTTGACCACGAAATCCATATTTGGTAGTAGTAGTAATAGCAGTAATAGTAGTAGTAGTAGTAGTAGCAGTAACAGTAGCAGTAGTAATAGTAGTAGTAGTAGTAGTAGTAGCAGTAATAGTAGTAGTAGTAGTAGCAGTAGTAGTAGTAGTAGCAGTAGTAATAGTAGCAGTAGTAGTAGTAGTAGCAGTAATAGTAGCAGTAGTAATAGTAGTAGTAGTAGCAGTAATAGTAGTAGTAGTAATAGTAGTAGTAGTAGTAGTAGCAGTAGTAGTAGTAGTAGTAATAGTAATAGTAGTAGTAGTAGTAGTAGTACTAGTAGTAGCAGTAATAGTAGTAGTAGTAGTAGCAGTAGTAGTAGTACTAGTCGTAGCAGTAGTAGTAGTAGTATTAGTAGTATTCATGATGATTACAGCTCAGCCTCTTCCAGCTCAGAACTGTGGTCTGTGCTGAACTGTGTAAATGATTGATGACGCTGTTTGAGTCCAAACGCTACAGCTCCATTATTATTTTCCTCACACATTCTTCACTGTCTGTCATCTGAGAAATGACAAAAACCAATCCAGACATAAAATATAGATTGTCATCTCATTTCCCCAAGTTATTCTTATGAAAACAAATGAACTGAAAGCACCATTTAACGTAATCTAGTGTTTGATATATTTACGTGTTTTGAGTGTCCAATCACAATCCTGTGACTTGAAATACTTTCACTCAACATTAAAGGCAGATTAGAAATGATAATACATTACATTTAATTATTTGGATTGGATTTTATTTAGTTGCAAGATCATTATTATTTTCCTATTCATTTAACATATTTTTAAAATTGATTTTATATTTATTTATTTTGTATGTTTTTGTTTTGTTTTTTTTGGCAGAAATGGTCATGGTCACATTTTTATAGAGCAGACCATGGAAATAGAAAGTTAAAACCATACTTCGGAACTTTCTCCATGGACATAGATTCGTTTATGGCATACAGGAAGATCATAGACAAAACAGGAGGCCAAATAAGAGCCAGGTTTGTGGAGATGCAAGCCCACTCATAAGGACATAGTGCAATAAAAAAAAATAATGCTGGCATTTATTTCATGTATTTATATTTGACTTTATTTATTTTTTTATGTATTTAATTGTATGTATGTATGTATGTATGTATGTATGTATGTATGTATGTATGTATGTATGTATGATTATTATTTTATGTATTTTCATTTTATTATTTTTATGTCATTTTATTGTATTTATTTATATTTATATTATATTATAATATATATATTTATAATACATCATTATATAATAATAATAATAATAATAATAATAATAATAATAATAATAATAATAATAATAGTTATTATTATTATTATTATTATTAACAATAATAATACTAATTTATATTTATTTTCATTTTTATAATTTTTCTTTTCCTTTTTTATTTTTTTTATTTAATTAATTTTATTTAATTATTTGGATTGGATTTTATTTAGTTGCTAAATCATTATTATTTTCCTATTCATTTAACTTTTTTTTTTTATTATTAATTTATATGTATTTATTTATTTTATATGTATTTTTTTGTGTCAGAAATGGTCGTGGTCACATTTTTTATAGATACATCAAGGGACCACTCACACATACATACATATATACAAACAAACATACAAAATCATACACCGGTAGACACAGGCACAGTGGATTAAGTGTCTTGCCTAAGGACACAACAGCAGCATTCAACCATGGGAGCTGGGATCGCCCCGCCAACCTTTGAAATAATGAACACACAACAACACACACAACACTCTACCAGCTGACCTACTAGAAACTTCTACAGTTTCCATTCTACAAACACGCCCCAATTTTGTAACTTAAAATATTTACTTTCAACTGACCTAAAAAACTATTTTGAAAGAAGTTACACAAGGACATGTCGCTGAAATCGTAAGTTTGGAGTGACTGGAGGCAATAACACATCGCTGCTTTACGCTTTTCCTCAACACCCAGCTTGTTTACGACTGAGAATTCTTCCTTCTGATTAACTTTTGATTACAGAAAATTATTTAAAGACGCAATAATAATAATAAAATAAAACGGTAACTAGTTAATCTGAGTTGTCTGTAGTGTAGTTCTTCCTCACTTACCTTATGCATTCTGAGCATCCGAATTATTCACCGAGATGAGTTTATAAGCGCTTTTCACAACTTTCAGAGACAACAGCAGAGTTTTATCATCAACAACTAGCATGCGAACACCTCACTTCCTGGTTCACTATAAAACCCTATAATTAGACGCGTACAGAACAAAGATCAAAATTATATCAGTGTCACGGTATTTGACGGTGTTTTTTTTACTAAGTGGTACCATGTCTTTGGCGAAGTGGACAGTAACAGCGTTGGTAATATCGCTCCGCCGTTTGCTTTTCTTGTCGTCGGTGGTCCCCTTAGCAAACGCGTCTTTGAGTGACGTCCGAGTGGCGTTTTGTGTCGCGGCGCCGACTTGAACGTTGCCTGCAGACGTGGAAGAGGATGCAGATTTTAGGGCCCGTCCACACGACAACGTTTTTTGATGGAAACGGAGAAGTTTGTATTCGTTTTGGCCTTTCGTCCACACCGCGCCAGCGTTTTCGGGGGGAGAATGCCGGGGTCGCGTTGTTGTGTGGACGAGCAAAACGCAGCTGTTGGAAAACGATGACGTCGCGATGCTTGTTCGTGGAAGAGAAAGGACTTTATGTGCATGCGCTCTTTGTAGTATTGCGTTTCCGATGGCTCTGGCTGTTTCCTGTTTACAGTGCCACATCGGTGTGGCGTATGTATTACATCGTTTTCACTCAGCGCTCCGTTCTCGCCTGGACGCGAATATTTACTGATCCGACACGTGTGTGGATGGAAATTTTTTTCAGCCCGCATAAAAAAAAATAATCCAGTAGCGTTGTCGTGTGAACGTAGCCTTAATTTCATGCATTCTTCATATTCCAGGACGTGTTTGTGACGGAGGTGGTGAAGCTACGACTTTATCCCGACGACATTTACAGAATACGGTTGTTTGATCGGCGTCAGATTTTTTAAAGCCGAAGTACTTCCACACGACTGACACGGCTCCTCTTTTCTTTTTCTAAACCAGGACTATACTAGGACTAAATTAAGACTAAACTGGGAATAAACCAGGACTATATTAGG
The DNA here is from genome assembly GCA_036785185.1 of Paratrypauchen microcephalus. Lineage (NCBI taxonomy): Eukaryota > Metazoa > Chordata > Actinopteri > Gobiiformes > Gobiidae > Paratrypauchen > Paratrypauchen microcephalus. The sequence continues at coordinate 4,965,495 of JAVJIX010000045.1, read as the reverse complement.
ACTATACTAGGATTAAACCAGGACTAAACTAGGACTAAACTAGGACTAAACTAGGACTAAACTAGGACTAAACTAGGACTAAACCAGGACTATACTCGGACTAAACTAAGACTAAACTAGGACTATACCAGGACTAAATCGGGACTAAACTGGGATTAAACCAGGACTAAGCCGGGTCTAAACCGGGACTAAACCAGGACTAAACCAGGACTAAACCAAGACTATACTAGGACTATACTAAGACTAAACTAAGACTAAACTAAGACTGAACCAGGACTAAACCAGAACTAAACTAGGACTATAGCAGGACTAAATCGGGACAAAACTGGGATTAAACCGGGACTAAACCGGGACTAAACTGGGACTAAACTGGGACTAAACCGGGTCTAAACCGGGACTAAACCAAGACTAAACTGGGATTAAACCAGGATTAAAACCAAGACTAAACCAAGATTAAACTAGGACTATACTAAGACTACACTAAGACTAAACCAGGACTATACCGGGACTAAACCGGGACTAAACTGGGACTATACTGGGTCTAAACCGGGACTAAACCAAGACTAAACTGGGATTAAACCAGGATTAAAACCAAGACTAAACCAAGACTATACTAGGACTATACTAGGACTAAACTAAGACTAAACCAGAACTAAACTAGGACTATACCGGGACTAAACTGGGATTAAACCAGGACTAAACCCGAGGTTTTGTACGCACAGACTCACAGGGATTGCGATATATGAAAAATCCATATCATTAATAAATCACCAGTATTTGTAATGAAGCGGTATACCGGCCAGCCCTAATTTACATCCTACAAGCTGCTGAAATGACTTTATTCCAAGTTTAGTCAATTTAATACAGCCACTTCAAGCCAGCTTAATTTTTTCGAGTGTGTAAGACTTATTTTCAATAGTTCATCACACGGCCACTTTTATAACCAGAAGATCAATTCCTCTTTAAATCCCACTATCTCCAGACAAGCATTAGACTTTATAATACGAGATCTTATTTCATAGAAGCAGCAGAAGTGACCGAGCTTAGCCTCCCTCCTTTAACAAATCTACCCCTTTTTTCCCCCTTCATTTGAAAATAATTAATAAACGGAGGAGAGCCGGAGGGCGAGGAGCGACGGCTGGGCGACCTTGGCCCTTCATTTTAATAGGAGCTTATTATACTGGATTAAGTTTTGAAATTGCGTCCTCAAGTAACATTAGGAAATTACGCCGTGAGGTTGGATTTGCTGGTTGTTATGTAGTAATTTTGCGCTTTCGAAATGTTTTTATGTATTTATTTTTTCAAACGTTTTGATTTTGTTTCATTTATTTATTTGCTCGTTATGATTTGCCAAATTCTAATTGAATGTGGCTTTAACTTTATTGAATGAAGAGGTCGTGCAAGCAAATTAAAAAATACTCTTTAAAAAATAAATAATAATTTAAAATAAATAACCCTAACGCTGCGATAAAATTAAGAAGAAAAAAAAATACAATAAACAACTAGGCATATTTAAAGGTACAGTGTGTAACTTTCTGCATGATTCCATGGAAATAGAAAGTTAAAACCATACTTCAGAACTTTCTCCATGGACATAGATACGTTTACGGCCAAATAAGAGTCGGGTTTGTGGAGATGCAAGCCCCCTTATGTATATTTTTCAGAGCATTTAAACAAAAAACAAAAACAAAACTGGCTTTTATTTCTTATATTTATTGTTCATTGTATATTGTGTATATATTTTTATTTAATGTATTTAATTTGATTATTTTATTGTATTATTTATTGTATTATTTATTTATTTATTTATATTTATTTATTTTTTATATAATATTTATATATTTATTTATTTAACTTATTTATTTTCATTTATTTTACTTATTTTCATTCATTCCTGAATTTTACAATTTGAAAACAATAGTAAAATGAACAATAAATACATATTTATTTATGTTTTTTTTTGTTTTTGTTTGTTTGTTTTTTTACAAAAAAGCTACATATTTTGGCTTTAACTGAAGAGGTGGAGGGGAAAAAATCTTGGGTAAATTTAAAAACCTTCATATTTTAGCAGTACAGGGAGATATGAATAGTTGACAAGTTCAAAATATTAGAAATACCACTTAATACTACTACTACTACTACTACTACTACTACTACTGTAACTTTCTGCCTGTCAGAGTCAGGTTTGTGGAGATGCAAGCCCCCTTACATGTATTTTTCAGAGCATTTAAAAAAAAACAAAAAACTGACTTTTATTTCATATATTTATTTTTATTTATATTTGCTTATATTTACTATTGTTTTAAAATTGTATATATATTTTTTATTAAATGTATTTAATTTATTTAATTTAATTATTTATTAATTTGATTTATTTATTTATATTTTACTTATTTATATTTTACTTATTTATTTTCATATATTTTATTTGTTTTCATTTATCAATTTTACAATTTGAAAACAATAGTAAAATGAACAATAAATACATATTTGATTTATTTATGTATTTATTTTTGACAAAAAAGTTACATTTTTTGGCTTTAACTGAAGAGGTGGAGGGGGAAAAAATTCTTGGGTAAATTTAAAAATTGCATATTTTAACAGTACAGGAAGATATGAATAGTTGGCAAGTTCAAAATATTAGAAATACCACTTAATACTACTACTACTACTACTACTACTACTACTACTACTACTACTACTACTACTACTACTACTACTACTACTACTACTACTCATTTTATTCACTGCAGATTCCTTTCACGCTGACCTCAAACTCAAACCGTAATCCAAAAACGATTTAACATTTGACAAATTCTTCAGTTTGCGAGTCGTGATGTTTTTCTTTTTGTGACCTAAATTTGTATCGAGTGTCCAGATAGTCGCTTTTGTGCGCTCCCCGATGACTGCAGCTCCCGCTTTACAAATCCACACAAAAGAACGCGTCGTGTTCAGTCCTTTGTCGCTTCTTAGACGCCCCGGTGCGACTGTGATTAAATCAAAATGTGAGAAACTTTCTGACTCCATCCGAACTTGAAATTTTGTTTCAACACACACACATCTCAGAGTGTGGTACGGTTGTGTTTCAGGCATATTATAGTTATTTTGTTTTTTTGTTTTACTACTACTATTACTACTCTTAGGCTGCTACTACTACTACTACTGCTATTATCTAATACTACTAACTACTAAGGTAAAATGTGGGCGCCATGATTTTATTTTATGTTATTTATTTATTTATTTTTTTGCTGCTTTGGTGCATGGACATGTTTTGGACGCCGTTACTGAAGTAGGCAATGCGACTGAAGTGTCTTGCTCATGGACAACAACAGTATGTCGTCATAGAAACAAAAGAAAACCAAAAATTGCCTCCATTTTAAATTTGTAACGTGTTCCTTCAAATACGGAACGCTTATAGAGAAGAGTTTTTCTATACAAATAATTTTATAACCGTGTAAAGAATAAGTAAAGTCATAGTAGAGACAGTAATAATGATAAAAAACACAACAATTATCTTCCAAATTTAAAAAATACTTCAAAAAGAACTGGCTTGTTATAGTACAAACCTAAACAGACCAACACCAAATGTCATTCATTATGTTATATCAATAAAGTTACACATTAAAGTGTATATTTGTCCTCTGTACTGTTTCTTCCTCTAAAACAGACCTGAAGTTGTGTTTTGTTTCATTCACATGTTTGGGTAATCCTTTATTATTAGTCTGTCTACATCAATTATTTGCAATTTTTATTCATTTTGCTTTATTTTTTGACTGTTTTATGGACTTATTTTATTGTATTGCTCTGTGAAGCGTCTTTGAGTGTCATGAAAAGCGCTATATAAATAAAAATTATTATTATTATTATTATCTCCAAAATGCTCTGTTCCACTGTGTGATGTCATGAAGCAGTAGTTTTCAAGTCAACAGCTACTTTTACCCTTTGTTTGGTAGAGAGTCCAGGGCTCTAAATAATCCAAATGATTCTTAAATTTCCACAAAACGAGACACGAGATTGGGTCCACGAGAACGAGACAAGACGAGATTTTAACATAATTCCTAATATATAATTTAATATATACATTTAATATATACATTTAATATATACATTTAATATATACATTTAATATATACATTTAATATATACATTTCAGGGTTCAGTTTACGATTTTGGCCTCACAATTTTGTTATTTATTTAATATCATAGTTTTGTTTCCATTCAAACAAAACTGTAGTAGTTGTTGTAGTTGTAGTAGTTGGTATAGTAGTAGTAGTTGTTGTACTTGTAGTACTAGTTGTAGTTGTAGTAGTAGTAGTTGTTGTAGTTGTAGTTGTTATTGTAGTTGTAGTAGTTGTTGTAGTAGTAGCTGTTGTAGTTGTAGTAGTTGTTGTAGTAGTTTGAGTTGTAGTAGTAGTCGTTGTAGTAGTAGTTGTAGTTGTAGTTGTTGTAGTAGTAGTTGTAGTTGTAGTTGTTGTAGTAGTAGTTGTTGTAGTTGTAGTTGTCGTAGTTGTTGTAGTAGTTGTTGTAATGGTAGTTGTAGTAGTAGTTGTTGTAGTCGTAGTTGTCGTAGTTGTAGTAGTTGTTGTAATAGTAGTTGTAGTAGTAGTTGTTGTAGTCGTAGTTGTCGTAGTTGTAGTAGTTGTTGTAATAGTAGTTGTAGTAGTAGTTGTTGTAGTCGTAGTTGTCGTAGTTGTAGTAGTTGTTGTAATAGTAATTGTAGTAGTAGTTGTTGTAGTCGTAGTTGTCGTAGTTGTAGTAGTTGTTGTAATAGTAGTTGTAGTAGTAGTTGTTGTAGTCGTAGTTGTCGTTGTTGTAGTAGTTGTTGTAATAGTTGTTGTTGTTGTAGTAGTTGTTGTAGTTGTAGTAGTTATTGTAGTAGTAGTTGTTGTAGTTGTATTGTAGTAGTAGTTGTTGTAGTAGTAGTTGTTGTTGTAGTAGTAGTTGTAGTAGTAGTTGTAGTAGTAGTTGTAGTTGTTGTAAAAGTAGTTGTAGTAGTAGTTGTTGTAGTTGTAGTAGTAGTTGTTGTAGTTGTTGTAGTAGTAGTAGTTGTAGTCGTAGTTGTTGTAGTAGTAGTTGTTGTTGTAGTTGTTGTAGTAGTAGTTGTAGTAGTAGTTGTAGTTGTAGTTGTTGTAGTAGTAGTTGTACTTGTTGTAGTAGTACTTGTAGTAGTACTTGTAGTAGTAGTTGTAGTCGTAGTTGTTGTAGTAGTAGTTGTTGTTGTAGTTGTTGTAGTAGTAGTTGTTGTAGTAGTAGTTGTAGTAGTAGTTGTAGTTGTAGTAGTAGTTGTTGTAGTAGTAGTAGTTGTGGTAGTAGTAGTTGTTGTAGTAGTTGTAGTAGTAGTAGTAGTTGTTGTAGTAGTTGTTGTAGTAGTAGTTGTAGTAGTAGTAGTTGTTGTAGTAGTTGTAGTAGTAGTTGTAGTTGTAGTTGTTGTAGTAGTAGTTGTAGTAGTAGTTGTAGTAGTTGTAGTCGTAGTTGCTGTAGTAGTTGTAGTTGTTATAGTACTTGTTATAGTAGTTGTAGTAGTAGTTGTTGTAGTAGTTGTTGTTGTAGTTGTTGTAGTAGTAGTTGTAGTCGTAGTTGTTGTAGTAGTAGTTGTTGTAGTTGTAGTAGTAGTTGTTGTAGTAGTAGTAGTAGTAGTTGTAGTAGTAGTTGTAGTCGTAGTTGTTGTAGTTAGGTCAGATCTGTGGAGAGAATGCCTGTTTTTCTAGGTATTTTTGAGCTATAAAACCACCTGTGATGTAAAGTAGAGCTGTTTAATGTCATATTGCGGAACATTCCAGGCTACAACAATGACGTATCCATAGAAACAAGGGGGCGACAGACCCTTCACAAGAAAAGTTGATCCACGGGAGTCATCGATTATAACTATTTTGCAAACACAAGCACAATATGTCTTCTTTAAAGCTGTAACGTGGGAGCAGTTGTTCTGAGAGTTTGTGGGCACAATTCCAGAGCCGTTCAATTATTAAAAAAAGAAACTTGCATGTGACAAAACGTACAAAACTCGCATAGCTCATTTGTAATTAAACGGTATGCCTCAGTGAGCTTATAAGAGCCCACTCATCTGCACTTAATGACGAGATAATGGCACTTGATTACTTGCTGGAACTGTCGTCATCTCACTGTCACTGGTTAAGACTCTTGCGGCAGTAAAGGGTCAAAATTTGCGAGTTTGCATGTTCTTCCTGTGCAAATCTCTGCGTACCTTCTCCATACCTTCAAAAACACGCTGGTGATGTTGGTCCATAGTCATTAAATCGACAGATGCAGCAGAAAGTATTCAGACCCCTTACATTTTTTCACTTTTTGTTATATTGCTCCATTTGCTAAAAATCATTTAACTCAGGGGCGTCAAACTCATTTTGGTCCGGGGGCCGTATCCAACCTACTTTGATCCCAAAGGGGCCGGATCAGAAAACTCATGGTATATATACCCCAAAATATACCCCTGTATATTGGTTACCTGCATTTATTTCCTTGTGTTGACCTGCCCGAAATGAATAAATAATAAATAAATAAACCTGGACCTTTAAGAAAAATGCTATTTCAACACAAGCATACAGGTTTCCCATTCACCTCCGTCAACAAATAGTCAATTTTTCTTGGAAAATCACGTGGAGGGTGTCACGGTCAACAGTCAAAACGATGGTCCTTTAAGAGCGTTTGGAAAGAGGCGAGTCTTCATTTGTGCTGCTCTGGTGGGAGGGGCCACGTACAGAGGCGCTGGAGACGCTGCTATGCTAAACTGCACAGAAAAGAGGCGCAGAAAATTACCAATATTTTAATAGAAAATCAGCCGAGGGCCAGATTAAAGGTCTTAGAGGGCCGGATCTGTTCCCCGGGCTGCATGTTTGACACCCCTGATTTAAGTTAGGTTTTTTTTTCCTCATTAATGTACACACAGCACCCCATATTGACAGAAAAACACAGAATTGTTGACATTTTTGCAGATTTATTAAAAAAGAGAGCCTGAAATCTCACATGGTCATAAGTATTCAGAACCTTTGCTCAGAATTTAGTAGAAAAATCTTTTTGAGCTCATACGGCCGTGAGTCTTTTTGGGAACGATTAAGTTTTTCACACCTGGATTTGGGGATCCTCTGCCGTTCCTCCTGCAGATCCTCTACAGTTCTGTCAGGTTGGATGGTGAACGTTGGTGGAGCCATTTTCAGGTCTCTCCAAAGATGCTCAATTGGGTTTAAGTCAGGGCTCTGGCTGGGCCACTGAAGAAGAGTCACGGAGTTGTTGTTTTAGCTGTGTGCTTGGTTTAGACTTAACTACAGTCGGTTTAGAACTAGTATAGCCCCGATTTAATCCTGAGATCAGTTTAATACGGTCATCGTCTTGTTGGAAGATGAACCTTGGGCCCAGTCTGAGGTCCTGAGCACTCTGGAGAAGGTTTTCGTCCAGGATTTCCCTGTAATTTAAGGGGTCTGAATACTTTCCGTACCCACTGTATATTATGCAAAATGAACTGTTACCCATGTGATTTAAAGGTCCTATATGGCGCAAAATTGACTCTTGTGAGCTTTAAGTCGTGTTCTAACGCTGTTACGTCATCAAAAACACACCTGGAGTTGTGTTTTGTGTCATTCACATGTTTGAGTAACCCTTTATTATTAGTCTTTTCTCCGATTTGTGATGTCATGAAGCCGTAGTTTTCAAGTAAGTCATAGTTTGTCGTTTTTGCAGATTTTAGTGTGCGTTATTCCTTTAGTGTAGTGCGCTTCACTGCGCCGTACACCTTCACCAGAATCATTTGGATAATTTCAGCAATGAGATTTCCAATTTCTACTGAACTAAAGGTCAAAGGCAGCTGCTAATTTGAACACTACCTCTACATGACGCAGGAGAATGTAAGTAGTTTGTCTTCTACTTACATTTCTCAGTTTAACGTCGCCTCACAGGAGTGATATTTACAACATCGCCTTCTCTTGGTGTACCATTATTTAAATTGTGGCGTATTACCGTCGAACTGGAGCCTACTAGCTTTCATAGTCTCACTTTTGTTCATTTTTGAAATTATGGAGATGTAGACAGACTAATAATGAAGCCTTACTCTGAAAGCTTCATCCCTGGGTGAGGTAACAGTAGGGATCATACAAAAAATGAGGAAAAATTGCCACAAAATCGGACATGATTGGACAAAAAAGGGTTAAGTGTTGGTGAGTTACATCTCTACAGTTCCAAAAAGCAGTACAAGAATGTAGGGATGCATGATATATGGGCATTAACATCGGTATCGGCCAATATTGCCAAATTTGCCCGATGTGTAAAAGTGGGCCGATATTAACGGCCGATATTTGTCAGTACAGTAATCCCTCCAATTAACGTTTTCTCACATTTCTCTCTCGTTTAAACGCACACGGACACGTGCGCTCATCGTTCTCAAATCCGTGATAGTGCAGCATGACCAACGCGAGACCCGGGGCTGCGAGCACGAGACCCGTGTCCAAACCGTGCCTCCTCCTCGGGACCACATCCACGGTCCTGAGGAGGAGGCACGCAGTCCAAGCACATCAAACCTCGACATGAACGAACGCAAGAGCCGCACGAAACCAGGCAAAGAGCCACACGCGGTGGTTTAATCCTGATTTAGACCTGGTCTAGTCCTGGTTTAGTCTGCGTTTAGTCCTGGTCTAGTCTATAACATCAATCGGCAAAGGTCCCTTAGCCAATCAGGACGCAGAACACAATGTTACACCATAAAAAAAAATTGAAATTGAAATTGAAAAAAAAATAAAAAATCAGGAGTCAAAACACGTTTTGAAAATAAAAGACATTCAAAAATTCATTTTGCATGATTTTCAGTCTGTATATAATGTTATCACAGAATTAAAAATAAATAAATATCAGTATCGGCTAATATCGGTATCGACCGATAACATTCATTCATTCATCTTCGACCGATAACGGCAACATTAATATCGGATGTCGGTATCGGCTAAAATCTGCACATCGGTTACCTGGCCAGCCAAATGATATCTCTCTGTATTTCCTATACACCGCGATACCATTTGGGCACTCTCCATCCACTCTCGCTCCTCCGGTTCCAAACCGACTCCGCGATTCTGATTCGTTCAAAGATGGTGACGTCAGTGCACCCGCCTTTGCCCGCAAAGTCACTCTTAGGCAGCGGAAGTTCCGCCTCAGTTTTGAATCAAGATGGCGCAATCTCTGATTGGTTCACTTAGCTGTCTGTCTACGCGCAACCGCAGCACATTCTGTGGATCAAACGTTACCAGACTCACTCGCTGGTACAGCGATGAGTCATGGATTCTTCCAGGCAAGCACATCGGTGCATCCCTATGAGAATGGAAACTATGGCTATGGCCCCTGGCTTCTAGGTGGAGATGTACGGCAGATGACGGTCCACTCTGGCACGCCCGTCTGTGTTGGTACATCCTCTTGTGAAGTGTCTGTTTTGTTTCTCCAGTGTAGCGCTCACTAGTGAAGACTGCAGTGAGCGCTACACTGGAGAAGCGAGATATAAGCAGTGTCCTTCAGCACTCTAACCAGAACTGACGAAGCCTCTCGGATGAGCGGCGAAACGTTTTCAACCAAACAAACTTTGTCCAGTTGACAAATTGAATTTCTCCTTTTGCTATTAGGAACTATGTTAAAATCTCGTCTTGTCTCGTTTTCCTGGACCCAGTCTCATATCTCGTCTCGTTTCATGGAAATTTTATCTCGTCCTATCCCTAGATAACAACATTATACTGATTTATTTTCAATATACATCTCACGGCATGATATTTATTGATTTTATTTAGTGGATATGCTACTTTTTTCTTTTTGAAATCTCTTGACAAGACTTGGTTCTACTGTGATGGCCCACGATAGTATTGTGAGACATTTGACGATACGATACTACGATATTTCGGTTATTGTTACGTAAATGCTCACAATAATCAATTTTGCGCAATACAGGAGCTTTAATTTTCCTTTACAACTGAAAAAAACTCGCCACCCAAACTCTAGAACGCCTACAAGGACGAGAATCCGTGCGGACAGTGGTCAGTGTTACAGACTCCAAGCTCGTTGTCACGGTGACACAGATAAACCGTGAAAGGCTCCGTGACATCGCGGGCCCGGGCTGACACTATCCGCCGCTCGGAGACAGCATCGAGAGGACAAGGCTCGCCGGAGGTCGGGCCCGGTCGCGTCGTGTTAGGGCGCCGCCTGACATGAAGGTCACTGACAGGCGCCGGCCCGGGAACGACGCTAATCGGATGGATGAGAGGATGAGAGGATGGTCGGGGGAAAGACCAGACTGTGGAGGTCTGTTGTAAATCAAAGCTAATGTGAGTCTTTGGTGCTTTAAGTCAAGTCGGGTTAAGAGTAGAACAGGTGAGGAGCGGAGGAAGCTGCACACAAGGCGGCTACACTAAGAAGAAAAGAAGAAGCAGTAGTAACAACTAAAGAGGACATATTACGCTATTTTTCATCTACAGCTCTGGAAAAAAAATGAGACACCACTGCAAAATTATCAGTTTTTTCTGATTTTACGACTTATAGGTCTGTGTTTGAGCAAAAGGAACATTTTTGTTTGAGTCTATAAACTACTGACATTTTTCCCCAAATTCCAAATAAAAATATTATCGTTTAGAGCATTTATTTGCAGAAAATGACAAAATAACAAAAAAGATCCATGTTTTCAGAGCTCAAACAATGCAAAGAAACAAGATCAAATTCATTTTAAAACAACATAATACTAATGTTTACACTTAAGAAGAGTTCAGAAATCAATATTTGGTGCAATAACCCTTATTTTTAATCACAGCTTTCATGCGTCTTGGCATGCTCTCCACAAGTCTTTCACATTGTTCTTGGGTCCTAGTTTAGACCTGGTTTAGTCCCAGTCTTTCACATTGTTCTCGGGTCCTAGTTCAGACCTGGTTTAGTCCCAGTCTTTCACATTGTTCTTGGGTCCTAGTTCAGACCTGGTTTAGTCCCAGTCTTTCACATTATTCTCGGGTCCTAGTTTAGACCTGGTTTAGTCCCAGTCTTTCACATTGTTCTCGGGTCCTAGTTCAGACCTGGTTTAGTCCCAGTCTTTCACATTGTTCTTGGGTGACTTTATTCCACTTCTGGTGCAAGAACTGAAGTCGCTCAGCTTTGTAGAGATGCTAATTTCAGAAAAAAATGCAGTGGTCTCTTATTTTTTCCCAGAGCTGTATGTACAAGTCAAAATAAAATAGAAGTATAAGTAATAAAATATCAAAAATATAATATTAATGCCATACTGTGAAACATAACCATTCCTTAAAAAAAAGTCATATTTTTGTTTCATTATTACTTTCTTACCCATCGTCTGACTGAGCGGGGTCGCCTCTCCACAGATCTGACCTAACTATAACAACAACAACTCCAACAACTACTACTACTACTACTACTACAACAACTACTACTACAACAACAACTCTAACTACTACTACTACAACTACAACAACTACTACAACAACAACTCCAACAACTACTCTAACTACTACTACTACAACTACAACAACTACTACTACAACAACTACTACTACAACAACAACTCTAACTACTACTACTACAACTACAACAACTACTACAACAACAACTCCAACAACTACTCCAACAACTACTACAACTACTACTACAACTACTACTACAACAACTACTACTACAACAACAACTACTACTACAACAACTACTACAACAACTACTACAACTACTACAACAACTACTACAACAACAACTACAACTACTACTACAACAACTTCTACAACAACAACAGCTACAACAGCTACAACAACTACTACAACTACTACAACAACTACTACTACAACAACTACAACAACAACAACTCAAACTACAACAACTCAAACTACTACTACAACTCAAACTACTACTACTACAACAACTACAACAACAACAACTCAAACTACAACAACTCAAACTACTACTACAACTCAAACTACTACTACAACAACTACAACAACAACAACTCAAACTACAACAACTCAAACTACTACTACAACTCAAACTACTACTACAACTACTACAACAACAACTACTACTACAACTACTAAAACGACTACTACAACACCTACTACTACTACTACTACAACAACTCCAACTACTACTACAACTACAACTGCTACTACTACTACTACTACAACTACTACTACAACTACTACAAACACAACAACTACTACAACAATTTAACTTAAAACACTGCTTACAGTTTACATTCTGTCCATTTATCCAGGCCTGGGATTGGGATTATTTTTGATTTTTTACAAAATTCAAACCATTCCCTAAAAAAAGTCATATTTTTGTTGCATTATTACTTTCTTACCCATCGTCTCCGCTCTATAACTGCTCGTCTTCCTCCCCTGCATTTCCCCAATCTATCCCGTCCCATTTTTAATTACCTTTCCCTCAAAATGGCCGCGCTAATACATGCTAACACAGCCCGCGCCTCCTCTGTATTTGTTCCAGTTAGCGGGGTTTAGCCAACTCTGTAATTACCCCGTAGCTAATCTCGCACTTTGTTTTTCAGCCTCTTTCAGGCAAATCTAAAATGACTTCTTCGTCTGCCCATGGCTGAAATGCGTTTAGGACCGTTTGTGTTGTGGATTTGGTTTTTTTAAAAAAAAGAAAAAGTATTCCTTCATTGTTTTGGATTTTATCTTGCGTAATATGCTAATAGAGAGAGTTGTCCCTTTTGCAAATGGTCAAGGACGTTTGGAAATTAATATTAAAACAGTTGAATTTGAATTAAATTTTTAGTGGGGCTTTTGGAGTTTATAATTTGGATTTTTAGAATGCTGAAAAATGAGATCTGTTTCCGTAGCGATAGACGATTTAAAACTAAATATTAAATCTTTTGAATGGGGAAAATGTCTTAAAAATGTTGTAGGAAGCTGAACCCCATGAATAGAATGAATAGTTTGCGGTTCAATCTCAGCATACTGCAGCTGTGTCCTTGGGCAAGACACTTTGCTTCCTCTGTTGTTTTAGATTTACACTCTTTGCAATATCATGGAAGTTTGAAAGACAAAAGTAAAATGGTGGAATGTGTCCGAATGAAAGCTGTAGCAGAGCTTTTGGAGGCCATAATTTGTACTTTAAAACAAAAAACAAAAACAAAAAAAAGAACAAACAAAAAGACAACATTAAAAGTAAAGAAATAAAAAGTTTACATTCATGAATTTTAGAATGATTGTGTGATTGAGTTGTCTTTCCAAGTGGTCATGGAAATTTGGAAGTTAATAATTCAGTGGTGGTTTAGTCCTAGTTTAGTCTTACTTTAGTCCTGCTTTAGTCCTTGTTTAGTCCTGCTTTAGTCCTAGTTTAGTCCTGGTTTAGTCCTAGTTTATTCCTGTTTTAGTCCTGTTTTAGTCCTGCTTTAGTCCTTGTTTAGTCCTTGTTTAGTCCTGGTTTAGTCCTACTTTAGTCCTACTGTCTGAATGACATTTTTAGCAGGGCTTTTGGAGTTTATAATTTGGATTTTAGAATGCTGAACATTTAGAACTGTTGCAATAATGACAGACAATTTAATGGCAAAAGTAGAAAATCAATTTGTCAACTGAACAAAAGTTTATTTGGTCGTCTAAATAAACTTTTGGTCGACCAAATATACTTTTGTCCATTTGGCAAATTGACTTAAAAGTGGGACTAAACACCTAACTTCTGCCCATAAACATGTTTCCAAAAAAAAAAAAAATTACTCTTAAGTTGCTGAACAATGATAAGTAAAAGTAGATATTATATTATTAAATCGCCATATTCACATTTGAAACACATACTTTATAAACTACACAACACAATTTGACTGCAGAATGAGTCAGCTTAATAACGGCATAGGAGGAGCCCAGAATTTTACCTATGATGTCACAATCTGGGCGAAATGCGAATACATTTAGCATTTTTGTTTGGATTAACGTGGCAAATAAACCAAAACACAACTCCAGGGATGTTTTTGATGAGAGGACAACAACATAACATGACTAAAAGCTTCAAATTTGCAAAATATGAGTCATTTAAATAATTGAATCCATATTTATCCACTGCACACTTCTTTTTCCTACTTCACTATCCAAACAAACCCTAAAAGACAACTGTATTATCACACCAAACACCAAAAACTGATATTTCTCCTTTTGCCGTGGATTCTACCTGGACGACTGAGGGATTCTACACACAACTTTTTCTGAATGATATAAAGTCCTCAAAAAGTTGCAGGAAAAGTTCAATTGCAGCTATGACCAGTTGCTGCAGGTTGGATGTAGTGTTTGGGTTTGGATTGTGGTTTAAAAAACAAAAGCTTCCTCCAGTGTTGTGGATTTTATGCTTGTGTATATGGGTTTCATAATGATAAAAATTAGAACTTTGCCATAGCGACAGACGAAAAAATTAAATCTTTTGAATGGGAAAATGGCCTTAAAATGTTGCTGTTGTTGCTGAAACTTGAAAATATCATAGTCGTAGATGTTCAATCTCAGCTATGACCAGTACATACTATTGTTGTGTCCTTGGGCAGGACACTTCGCCTAGCCTGCCGCAGTTTGAATGTGGTGTTTGAAAAATAATTGATTGGTGGTGGTTTGAGAAGATGTTGGCGCAGTGTGGAAATGGAAAGTCTCCAAAATATTCTACATAAATCATATGCGTTGTTATTTGCAGAAAGTTGCCGGTTCAATTCCCGCTATCGGCATTCCCCTCTGTCTGAATCCATAACTTCAAATTCTCTAATGTCTAATGAAAATATATGTACTTTCAGTTGAAAATAATTCTTTTGAAAACACAGTGAAACGGAGCGCGGTGATGTATGTACGCTAAGTCGCCTCTAGCTAGCGTTTACATTTAAGCGTCGCGGGAAAAGGTTAGCAGTTAGCAGTTATCGGATAGCCGTTGTCACGCTAGCCTCTCCTGACCCGCCGTACCACACTTATCTCAACCCCCAAAACCGCTCAATCTACGTAATTAAAAAGACATCAGCCAAATGTCTGTATGGTCATAAATATCGTTCATAATGGGAAATGGGGAGGACAGGTTTTCGGACAAGGACAAAAGACAAAAGTGTCCCGAGATAACCGATGCTGGGAATCGGCAAATAATATTGAAAAATATAGACTCAGGAAGTGCACTTTTAGCTTGCTAATTGGATATTCGGAATCCATAAGCTAACTAGTTCTGTTTTTTACATTTTTAAAGTTAAGGTTCAGAAAAACTTATTAAAATACAAAGCAATTATCATTAAGAAGAATGATGTGGTGTGGTGGTTTAAGCATTTGCCCAACAACCCTAAATGTGTGTGCTGTTCAAAAAGTCAAAATCAACTTGTCAATTTGCCATATGTGTTCGACATACAGTGAATTGAAATTTTGTTTCTCTCTGGCCAAGCAGTGCAAAAAGACAGTGTACAAAATACAATATAAAGACAATACAAAAACTAAGACAAAATCTAAGAGCAGTGCAAAGAATACATAAATTAGTGCTGTTAGGTGATTAAAAAATTAATCTGATTAATTATAGTATTTGTAATTAATTAATCTAATTAATCGCATTTTAAGAGAAAGGGGGAGATTGTGAGTGAGCGAACGAACCCACTTTGCGATTGAGTTTGTCAGTTTGCGGTCCCTTTGCTCAATTGTTTCCAAAATTCTGCGATCGTGGTTTGTTGGTTTGTTGGTTTGTTGGTTTGTTGGTTTGTTGGTTTGGTGGTTGGGTGGTTGGGTGGTTTGGTGGTTGGGTGGTTGGGTGGTTTGGTGGTTTGGTGGTTTGGTGGTTTGGTGGTTTTTTGGTTTGGTGGTTGGGTGGTTTGGTGGTTTGTTGGGTGGTTTGGTGGTTTGGTGGTTGGGTGGTTTGTTGGTTTGTTGGTTGGGTGGTTGGGTGGTTTGGTGAAGTGCGCTCACACTCGCTCTATCACCAGTAACAATGGAACTTGTCCGGACGTGTTTATTGTTCAAATGATCCGTCAGGCTGGAGCAGCTTCGGTGATCGGAAAATTCTTTTTGACAACAGCTCCAAATCACGGCGTTCTTGTTGATCGTCCCGTCTTCGCTCTTTTTATAAATAAACTTTCCGTTCAAAGGCCCTGGCAGCACATCGAATTGCCGCTCATAATTAATTGCGTTCATTTTTATAACGCGTTAATTTGCAGTGTAAGTAATTCATCGAATTAATACGTTAAACTGACAGCCCTAAAATAAATACTTATTTACAGATGTCCAAAAGTGTGCAGTGTGCATCAAAATGTGCAATGTTGTGTCCTTGGGCAAGACATTTCACTTACCTTGCCATGTATGAGTCTGCTGTGTAACTTTGATTCACTTACAGGTACTCCAAAATTAGTAGAAAGTACTTAACCTGTGTACAAAGATCAATAATATTACAATGCATTATTTAAAAATGTATAATTACTTCTATTTTATATTAACTGAACTGTTTTTTATAATGTATTTCATTTAGCTACTCTTACCAACTTTTCTCTTGTGGATTAACAGATTGAAACAAGTTTTGCCTTGTCTAAAAATAAGTTCCAGAAATAATTTTGGATCTGTGAACGAAGCTGTACTAACTGTTTTCACTACTGTAGTGTACAAACTGTTTTAAATGTTAAATTGATTATGCAACGCCAACTCAAATTGAAAGAAAAATATTGGGTATTCTTGAGGTTTTAATTCCTTTTAAACTTGCTTTTGGTCACGTTGGGATTAATATTTCACATTTTCTAATTTAAAGTGGGACTAAACACTTAACTTCTGCCCAAAAACTCAAAATTTACTCTTACATTGCCAAAAAATGACAACTAAAAGTAGATATTATATTATTAAATCGCTATATACACATTTGAAACACATACTTTATAAACTTCACCTCAGTTTCCAATTGTTGTGAACACAGTTTGACCGCAGAATAAGTCCAGAGATGGTTTATCGGCTTAAAAACTGCATAGGAAGAGCCCAGAATTTTACCTATGACGTCACAATCTGGGCAAAATGCGAATACAGTGTTTTTGATTGGATTAACATGGCAAATAAAGCAAAACACAACTCCAGGGATGTTTTTAATGAAAGTACAACAACATACCATGACAAAAAGCTCAAATTTTTCCGATAAATAACTGAATCCATATTTATCCACTGCACACTTCTTTTTCTACTTTTTCACTCTCCAAACAAACCCCAAAGACGACAACTGTATTATCACACCAACACCAAAAACTGAAATCTCTCAGCAGCAGAGGGGAATGTGGGAGCAGAGGAGCTAAAAACGGGAAGCCAAGAGGGAAAAAAAACGTGTGGGGTGATTGAACAAAACGCCGCGGGCTCAGAGATGTTATTAAAAAGTGAATGAGGAGTTAGTGCTAGGGTGGACTGACAGGGAGAGTGACAGACCAGAGTCAGGACCATGCAAATGAGAATGTGAAGATTAGGATTCTGGTCAAACGCATTCAGTGACTCCCAGTGCATTACAATGATGTCCTCAAAAGACCGGCCAGTATAGATCAGGGAGAGAGGCAATTTTGTTATTAGCTGAAAATTGTACTGAAATATGAGCGACTTTACTTCAAAATAATATTACTCAAGTAGTTGTCCAACATAATCCACGTAAGAGTAAAAACAATATTTAGAAAAACTTCTAACTTGATGTAACGGGATGTAACATCTGATTTGTGATTTATTTTATTTTTATCTATTTGAGCCTCATTTTCCTTACATTACAGTAAATGTATTGAAATTTCAGTACGTAGTTGAGGTGCTCAAAAGGAGTAGGTAGAAGGTCAAATGTTCCTTCCCCTTTACTTGGTTTGAAGGAGGAAACATTAAATAAAGGACAACATTTTGTATTTTCAAAGGGTAGACGCAAAAATAAGACAAGCTAAATCGTATCTGGTGCAAGAAACACAAACGTTCAACTTGTTTTCTACAAATGTTCAACATAAAACTTTTGTCACTTGTAGATTTACTCATAGTGAGAAGAGGAACCAAAACTTTTACTCAAGTAAGAGTACTGCTACTTAAAAAAAAAAAAAAAAAAAGGTGTAAAAGTATACTGCTAGAAAACAACTCTTTAAAAAGCTTTTCAAATAAATGTAGCTGAGTACTAGCCATCTTTGATTTTGTGTTAGTTGTAACTTTATGGCAAAATGTGAACTAGACCAGGACTAAAACAGGAGTTCAAAAGTTCAAAGTCAGCTTTATTGTCAAAAAAAACATATGTACAGGTTGCACACACAAATTGCAGCGCCCCCTAGGCCCACAGTGAACATAAAACATGTGATAAACAAGACAATAAACACCATGACTAAAACATCACATATACCTGTAGCAAAAGTACAGTAAACTTGTATGTGATACAAATAAGCAAAACACACAATGTGGAGTGTAATAAAGCTCAAATTGTGTCATTTAAGCAGCAGTGTCAGTGTCAATTAAGCAGCAGTGTCAGTGTCAATTAAATGGTAAATGGTCATATCTTTATATAGCACTTTTCCAAGGCACCCAAAGTGCTACAACAAGGAACCACTCACCCATTCATACACCAGTGTACGCAGACACTGGGGGCGAGGTGGGTTAAGTATCTTGCCCAAGGACACAACGGCAGCGTTCATCTGTTGGAGCTGGAATCATACCTGCCATCCTGTGGGTCAGTGGATCTGACCGCTCAACCACTGATGTTTCTTATGTCAAGAGCGGGATTTGAGCCGCCAACCTTTAGATCAGTGGACAAACACTCTACCAACTGAGCTACTGCTGGTATCATTTAAGCAGCAGTGTGATTGGGGGAGGGAGGGCAGGGAGATAATTCAGCATCCTGACAGCTTGGTGGATGAAGCTGTCTTTCAGTCTGCTGGTCTTGGCCCTGAGGCTCCTCAATCTCCTTCCTGATGGCAGCAGACTGAAGAGGCAGTTGGATGGGTGGGTGGGATCACCCAGAGGGCTTTGCGGGTGAGGCGGGTGCGGAGAATGTCCTGCAGGGAGGGGAGAGAGACACCCACGATTCTCTCAGCTGCTCTCACTACTCGGTGTAGCTTTTTTCAGCAGGACTCAGTGCAGGTGCCATACCACACAGTGTTCGTAGTAACACTTTGCTCCACTGAATGTTATAAGCTCATCGCAGTGAATAATTAAGGTGCTCAGAAAGCATAAGGTAAATGAGGAAAAAACTTTGGACCACTGCAAACCTTTTAAAATAAACTAGTTGTTTTCCAGTAAAAAAGTAAAAAGTCACGTACGGCGCCTTAAATACAATCCAAGCGCTTACATTGTTTGTTTCGGTCACTTCACTCAGCAACTTTAAACCCTTACAGGACAGAACCGTACAGCTGTCCGGCGCCCACATGCGCTGTATGTAAAAACCCCGCAGCTGTTCACATGAGGTCTTATTGTTGTGTTTTTACCACCGTCAGCTCGATTCTCCATTGTCCCGCGAGTGGCTTTATCTGCTGCTCCCAATGTGTCAGCGCTCTGTCATTCTCCTCCACACCACCTCCACGCTCACTCCTTCTCTCCCTCTTTTAATTCTCTCTCCTGTCTCTCTTCTCTTCATATCGTTCTCTATCATCTCTGACTATCAATCATCTCTCTCTTTCCTCTCTCTCCTCCTCTGCCCTCAGCAATCCACCACACGGCTCTCGTTCGCTCTCCTGTTTAGCTGGCGGTGCGTTTATCCTCGTCCTGCCCAAGTGATGTACTCTAACTCTGTCGCTCTCTCTATCTGTCTCTTCCTCTCTCTCATTCTCTCAAAAACAAACTCAAACATGTCATCAACTCTCGCATTTCTTATTTACAAAATCTTGCCTGTGAGCATGGATTTTGTGTTAAAGATGTGTGAATGAAACAAAACATAACTCCAGGTCTGTTTGTGGTGAGAAAACAATAACATAACCGATCAGAAAATGGCGCAATATGGGCACTTTAAACTTATTTTCAATTCCAACACAAATCCCACTCTACTTTAGCAACACTGTTACATAAACGGCTTATTATATTGTGGTTAGTCCATAAGAAATGTCATAAAAAATACCACTATAACGTAGCAGAATATAAACAAACAAATCAAACAAAATGGACTCTGGATTAGGCTCTGTGGAATTTAAATAGACACTCCTCCACCTTCTCCGGTGCTTGCTTAATCCACTGAGTGAGCGCTTGGGAAGGCAGATATGAAAACCATAAGCAGGGTTTCCGGGCAGGCAGCAGGCAGGATGTGCAGGGTAAGCGTTCTTGGAAGTAATAAAGAACGAGGCCCAGACGTCTTCAGCCGGCAGCTCCCAATAAAGGCCCATTCTGTTCATGCACTGGTATTGTCAGGCCGCACAATAACTCTTAATGTATCATCCTCTCAACGGTATCAGCGATTACAGAGTCAGGCTATGATAGGGCCAAGAATACAGGGAAACAGTGACAGGGACATTTGTGAGCTTTTAATTACATTTTTAAGCATTTTCTATTCCATACATTTGGTTTGTTTTTAATATACAAAACAAGAGTTCAGATTGATAGTATAATTTAGATCCCCTTTGTTTAATTTACCTTTACATTCAATCTGTTTATTAAATTATTCAAAGTCAGCTTTATTGTCTAAAACCATATGCACAGGTTGCACACACAGGATTTGAAATTGCAGCGCCCCCTAGACCCACAGTGAACATAAAACATCTGATAAACAACACAATAAACACCATGACTAAAACATCACATATACCTGTAGCTAAAGTACAGACAATGTGGAGCGTATTAAAGCTCAAATGGTCTAATTTAAGCAGCAGTGTCAGTGGTATGCAAGCGTCATTTAAGCAGCAGTGTCAGTGTCTTTTAAGTGTAATTTAATCAGCAGTGTCAGTGTCATTTAAGTGTAATTTAAGCAGCAGTGTCAGTGGTATTTAAGTGCAATTTAAGCAGCAGCATTAGTGTAATTTATGCATTAGTGTTAGTGTCATCTAAGTGTCATTTAAGCATCACTGTCATTTAAGCAGCAATGTCAGTGTCATTTAAGTGTCATTTAAGCATCAGTGTCATTTAAGCAGCAGTGTCAGTGGTATGTAAGTGTCATTTAAGCAGCACTATTAGTGTCATTTAAGCAGCAGTGTCAGTGTCTTTTAAGTGTAATTTAATCAGCAGTGTCAGTGACATGTAAGTGTAATTTAAGCAGCAGTGTCAGTGGTATTTAAGTGCAATTTAAGCAGCAGCATTAGTGTCATGTATGCAGCAGTGTTAGTGTTATTTAAGTGTCATTCAAGCATCAGTGTAATTTAAGTGACATTTAAGCATCAGTGTAATTTAAGTGTCATTTAAGCAGCAGTGTCAGTGGCATTTAAGTGTCATTTAAGCAGCAGTGACATTTATTTTGCAGCACGTTTCAAATTCCCAAGCACATTCTAACGTCCCTTAACCTAAAACAGAACCTTGTTAATTTCCTTCTCTGTCGTAATGAGTGCGGCGTCGCTGTGATTACATTAGCTTTGTTTCCATACTCTTAGTGCG
This sequence comes from Paratrypauchen microcephalus, assembly GCA_036785185.1. Lineage (NCBI taxonomy): Eukaryota > Metazoa > Chordata > Actinopteri > Gobiiformes > Gobiidae > Paratrypauchen > Paratrypauchen microcephalus. The sequence continues at coordinate 4,944,028 of JAVJIX010000045.1, read as the reverse complement.
GCGTAATCATGGTTATGGGCACCAGCTGTGTCTAAAGCTTAAATTTAGAAACTCCACGTCGGCCCGTCACTCAAACACGTTGCACAAGAAGGAATGTCACTCTGAACCCACACGGAGATCACATTAGTGTTGTTTCAAAATATTGAGATCAGAATGTATTGGTTAATTAGCTTATTGTGTGGAGACGTTCAGATTCATGTGGAGTAACACTGGTTTCATAATCTATAGTTCTTTACTGCTACTACTACTACAGTAGTAATACTACTATTGCTACTACTAAATCAAGATTTGTTTATTATGGCTACTTCATCTACAATAACTACACCTACTATTACTACTAGGCTACTACTACTACTAAAACATGATTAGCCTATTACTGCTACTTCAACTACTACTACTACTACTACAGGTAATACTAATACTACACCTTAAAGTAAGCTACTACTACTACTCCTACTGCTAACCCTCCTTAGTACTGCGTTCAAGACGTTTCTCCTCTGCCTCGTCACTTGGTCTGAAACAGGCTGAGCTCGTGAGTGAAGGAGGATCATTGATTTGATTGGGAGATAATCAGATCTGAAGAGACTCGACACCATCACTGCGCACATCCCCGTCCCGCAATCCTTTCTCTTCAATCAGAAAACATGGAGGTTACTAGGAAGATTTTTTTGTTTTTTTTCCTGAAATTGAAGGTCAGTGGAACATTGAACTTCAAGATATTTATATTAGAATAGATTCAACTTTATCGTCATTACACATGTATAAATACAGGTAAATGAGGTTTAGCATCTAATCAGAAGTGCAAGGAGCAGCAAGCAATATAGACAGTATAGTTGTAGTGAATTATGAACAAATAAATAAGGGAATATGAACATGTGGGAGGACTTTGTTGTTAATCTGTGTAGAGGAATGGAAATGTTTATTTGTCATTGTAAACAACGAGAAGACTTGGAAATGGACGTGTCCATGGACCTTAAAGCAGCCGACATGGGGCGCTAACATCCCCCTCTCTCTTCAGTGATACAAGAACATAAACAGAATAGAAAATGCACAAACACATATGACGTAATACAAAGGAACGGTAAACACTGAGGTCTTTTTTGCTTAGAAATACATTACGGGAGGGGGGGGCTGGTTTTAGTCTGAAGTCTCCTGATGCGCCTTCCGGAGGGAAGGAGCTGGAAAAGTCTAGGGTTGGGGTCTAGGGGTCCTTTTGGACGCTACGAGCCCTGTGTATGCATCACTTTCTCTGGACATCCTCGATGGCAGTTAGTGGGGTCCCTGTTGGGCGGTTTTCATCACACTCTGTAGTGCTTAGTGGTCGGCGCCAGAGCAGTTCCCATACCAGACTGTAGACTGGTAGAAGTTCCCCATTTACCCATATTTTTGGGATAGATTTCTAGATAGAAAGTCGCATGAGACGTAAGCAATAATATTTTGCGCATTAAATGGTAAAATCTTTATACAGTACTTTTCCACCTTCAAGGCACCCAAAGCGTTTTACAACAACTCAACTACAACTCACCCATTCACACACACATTCACACACCAGTGTACGCAGACACCAGGGGCGAGGTGGGTTAAGTGTCTTGCCCAAGGACACAACGGCAGCATTGATCTGTGGGAGCTGGAATCATACCTGCCAACCTGTGGGTCAGTGGATCTGACCGCTCAGCCACTGATGTTTCTTATGTCAAGAGAGGGATTTGAACCGCCAACCTGTGGATCTGCTCTACCAACTGAGCTACTGCCGTTAACGAGCAGATTTTGATACATAAGGTTTTAATTTGGGAAAATAGCAAAGTGACTTTGTTGAATCCTGTATTGAAAACTTGATAAATTGCTCAACAATCGAAATAAAACTCAGAGGAGATTAATGATGATGAACTATTATAATTAAAACCTCATAAAAGTCGATTGTCTCCTTGAAGTCACTCTTAGTTCAAGGTCAAAATTCTTCTAAATTAGGTTTTATCTTTGACAATGCAAAATATAATTCACAAAACTAAAGTTATTTGTTTAACGCTTCACCTGCTTGTCACCATGGAGATGTTTTGGCTGGAATGTTCTACAGTAGAGCATTAAACTGATCTGTCTTGCAGTTTTCCAATGGTTTTATCGCTCATGAATGCCCTGGCATAGCAGATTCTTTCTCTGAGAAGGGTTGCATCTCCACAGATCTGATCTGTAACTTTCCCTGCAGGTGTTGCCTACTTGTTTCCATGGCGACACAGAAGTCCATTGCCATGCTGTGGCTTCTAGGACAATAACAAGTTACATAATGCAGCGTTAAAGGATTGTGAAATGTTAAGTTGAGCAACCAGAAGCATCTGTTGTTGTTCTTCTTCTGAAATCTAAAAAAATACCAGATTAAAACTTCATAAAACATAGAAAACTTTGCAAATACCTAAGGACACATTGTAAAGGCACTGTACCTGATTTTTTACAACCTTTAAAAACATAAAACAAAGCAGAACCAGTTCATTTTAAACTCTTTGCAGTGGCCCAAAGTTATTCTTCACTTACCTTAAGCAATTCAAGCATCTTAATTATTCACCGTAATGAGTTTAAAAGCGCTTTTTACAGCTCTCAACCATTGTGGAGTCATAGTAAAGCTAATAACACCTGATTATCGGACAATAAAATGCTTTAGAACTCAAGATCTGCTTATACAATACATCAGTACTGGGGCAAGACAACTTTTTCTCAAATACATGGGGAAAAAGCCTGTTGCGGTCCTGTTAAACTACTGAAATTCTATATAAATGATTAGCAGCAAAGTGGTGCCACAAGACTGCACCTTGGTTTGTGACTGTGAGCTGTTGGACACGACTTGGAACAAGAAGCTACAGCGATAGGAGGGAGTCTACAAGAGACAACAAGAGACACTGACAAATGTGTTTTTCTTCGGCTGAAATAGACAGAGCGGATAGTACCAGTGTATAGGAGGGACTTTTCCTGGACAGGTGACTCATGTGACGAGCCTCGGGTTTGGAAAAACTGGCCCAGGCGGTAAAAGAAGAGATCCTAGAACGTAAATGGACTTCAAGAGATTGGGGACAGACGTGTAAGGGAGTGTAGGTCCTAGTTGTGTTGTCATGATGAATAAGTTTCCATACTCAATACAGATTTCGATACCACGGTTACACTTTCTTTAGAGAGTAGAATGTGATTTTCAACATTAAATCATAGTACTTTCTTTTTTATTACCCTGTGGTCTTATCTCTCTGCAATCCATCAGTCAACCAGATTCCATAGTGGTCCGTGAGCGAATACTAGCTCAATATAATTCTAAAGATATTCAGGAAAGGTCATTTCTGTCCTGCGAATGTGATGTTTTAGTATTGAGACTTGTTCAGATGAGTATCTAGTTTTAATATTAGTTTTAGTATCAACAAGTATCTGATTTTCGATAACCCTAAGACCTAGTGGAAGAGGAAGTAGAGAAGAAGTTGAAAGAAGATATGGCAAAAGGAGAAATTCAATTTGTCAACTGGACAAAAGTTTAGTTTAGAAAATATTTTATATCTTCTTTCAAGTTCTTCTCTACTTCCTCTTCCACTAGGGCTTAGGGTTATCGAAAATCCGATACTCATCAATACAAAAAAATGAAGCTATTTACTCATCTGAACAAGTCTCAATACTAAAAAAGTCACATTCGCAGGACAGAAATGACCTTTCCTGAATATCTTTGGAATGATCTTGAGCTAGTATTTGCCCACGGACCACTATGGAACCTGGAAGACTGATGGATTGCAGAGATATAAGACCACAAGGTAATAAAAAAGAAAACACTATGATTTAACGGCAAAAGGAGAAATTCAATTTATCAACTGGACAAAAGTTTATTTGGTCGAATCCGTTTCTCAGCTCATCCAAGCTGTTTCTTCAGTTCTGGTCAGACGCTGGTGGACACTGCCTTATACACACGTGGACAAACTCCAGGTCTGTTTGCTTGAGGAGATTATAACATGATTTAAATCTCACAAGAGTGAATTTTGTGTGTGACCTTTAAATACAATCAAAAGAATAAATGAAAGGGTACAGGCCCTTTCATTGATTTCAAAGCATGAGTCAGAAACATGTTTTAGTTTGAACTTCTAGCCCCGCACATTTAGTCTTTTCTGCAACTGTGATATTGAGCCATAGCAGAGAAATAACTCTTCTTATAGTTCTCCAGTCTCTTTTTACTATTTGGTTTTTTGCAGTTCTTGAAAGTGTATCGACAAAGAATCAAGTGTCTGAGGCAGTTTCCGATGATTCTTAGGCTACGTTTATACGGCGACGATCAAAACAGAAGACGCAAAAGCGGCGTCTTGTCTTCAATTTTTTATCCCCGTTTAGACGAGCGTTCTCAACAGGAAATGTTTGTTTATACGAAGACGCAAAAGTGGGCGAATTTGATTGAATATGCATGCCAGGCCGCTAATATAATGTCAGAGCTACCTTTTTCAGGACACCGACAGGGGCTCTCATTACGGTTGTTTCGCCGTCGATGTAGGGTCGGAGCTCTTCGCTTAATGCAACAAGAGCTTGTTTAGTCATACTGAAGTTTTCCACCCAAGCACTGTCATCAACTAATCCATTCTCAAAATTGTCCCTCCACTGACTGGTTCTGCCCGGTCTTGTCCAAACTCGCCTCTGTCACCTGCGACGTATTGTTATTGTTTTTACCGGCTTGGCGCATCAGGTCAGGTGTATGCGACGTGAACATGTTTTGTGCTTCTTGCCGTTTAGATGGAGACGCGACCCGTCTTCAGAACTCCACACTCTGGAAGGAGTCTTCAGATTTTTGCGGTTTCAGAGCCCGACAGCGCCGCTGCCGTGTAAACGAAAGACACTTCCGATAGAATATTTTGTCATTTTCAGTCGCAATCGTCCTTGTCTAAACGGCCCCTTAAACAAAAAGGTGTGGTAATTTCATTGTCGTTCGCTCCTCCCTTCAGGCAGTGTCCATCAGCATCTGACCAGAACTGAAGAAGCGAAATGTATTTAACCAAATAAACGTTTGGTTAAATGGACGACTGAGAAATTCTACACGCATCCCATGATTCTTAGTTACAATGCGCCTGATTGGAAAAGTGACTCTGTCTGTGAGTAGCGTCTATTTTAGTTAGTTATGAACATTTGTGTAAAATAAACAGATTGTATTTTGCAGTTTCAATGTTTTTCTTTGTTATCTTTCACTACACAATTAATGATATAAAGGGGATTAATCTGAGAAAAATAAATTAACATCAGGTACAGACAAACAAACAAAGTATCACTACACACTACTATTGAGACGTCACATCTGTGTCATTTAGGCTGCGTCCCATTTCTCTGTTTTACCCTTCGTCTTACCCCTACCCCTTGGTTTTGCGCGTTCATGTGAGGGCAAGGGGTGTCCCGATTCTAATTTTGATCAAGGACTCGGGCCACGACCTCGGGCTACATACCCCTTGAAACGAAGTAAGCTCTCGACCAGACCTGAAACGAAGGGGTAGGCCTCTGCCGGTAAATATAAGATAAGATAAGATAATCCTTTATTTGTCCCACAATGGGGAAATTGCAGTGTCACAATGCAAGTTTCAGAAACAGTAGGAAAATATGAGCATGCATCAAAATTAAGATTAATAATAAGAAGTATGTACAATCAACTAAAAAACACAACACTGTAAGGTTAAAAGGCACAGGAACGCTGCACAATAGATGTCTTTGGTTCTGAGCAGTGAACAAACAGCAGTTAAAGTGACTCCAGTTCAGTAATATATAATATCACTACAATAAAGTGACTCAGATGATGAAATATTATGACTTACATACCGTGATTGAATCCGAAAGCAGTCGTATGCGTCTCAGAAACAATTGCCTTCACTGATGTCCTCGTCTGGTCACAGACAAGCTCGCAATGATAAAAAGAGCCCAGGCAATCGACATTAAGCGCACTTAGTCACTTTACATTGAATGGTGCAATAACTATTGTGCAATAACAGTTTGTCAAATAGGGATTGTGCAATAATTATCTGTGCAATAATTATTTGTGCAATAGAGCTGGTGCAATAAATAGCACTGTAAGGTTGTGTACTCCACAAATGGACTATGGGCATCAACGATGGACAAATGTATCTGGCATTGAGCTGCGACTGTTTTCTGTTTGTCTGTCTGTACTGTATGTGTGAGTGGAACTGTGTTTTTAAGATGCGGGCAGTGAACCCAAGACAGATTTCCCCTTGGGGACAATAAAGTTTATCTTATCTTATCTTGACCTGAGAGGATGGCATCTTCGTTTGTTTGCGTCGTTGTTGTCGCCTCTGTAGACGTAGCAGCCATGTAGCGGCAAGGGATGATGACGCCAACAGGAATCGAGTGGTGTCCCATTTCTTAGGGGAACATTTGTACCCCGAGCCCTCTCAGCTCGGTATCGAGGGGCAAGACAAAGACGTAGATAAAGAGGAAGGGGTAAGACAGAGTAATGGAACGCTCACGTATAACTTTTTAGCCCAAAATAAAATAATATAATTTTCATTTGGATGTTATTTTTATTGCACTGAAAATGTAGAAACACATGCATCCTTAGCGTGAGCGGGCTTGCATCTCCACAGACCCGACTCTTGTTTAGCCTTTTCTTATTTGTTTCCATGGAAATGTTAAATGTTGTTCCTTTGCCCATAATCTTCCAGGGTATGGCATACAAACCTATCAATCTCCATGGAGATTGTTACGAAGTATGGGTTTAACTTTCTATTTCCATGGAATCTACAGGTGATGTGCCGCCTCCAGAAAGTTACACGGTGTTGCTTTAAGTAGAACGTAACACTCGCAGCTTCTAATATTGACCACATTGTGCTAAATAAACGTATTTTCAAATAATCATGCTATGTTCTTGTGGATAAAAATAGTAATTTCATATGGTCGAAAACGCCAAAAATAACTACAAAAGCTTTAAATGGCTAAAATTCGAAGTCACTTATCTATAATCAGGGCCAATTCACAGCCATTATTGCAATTTTGGAAGGTGATGAAGTAAACATAGCCACTCTAATTCTCAAGCGGCGGCTGTGCTCGTGTCAGGTTGTCTCTTTCTAAGTTTACACTGACAGAGCAGATGAATTCATTTTTGTTGACGTTCCGGGATAGCTGGAGATGAATATTTCAGTGTAGCGCAAAATGTGGGTTTGCTAAACAATTCCTGGCTCTTTTTGAATTGAGAGATGGGCGCACCTGTCAGGATGAGTGGCATGTTCCGCACCAAAATGTTCTCGTGAATGTCAAGTCGGAGAAGTGGGACAAATTTATTTGGTTTATGAAATTATCTGGTATAAAAATGTGCTGTGTTCAAAACTACTCCATTCCTACTCTCTACGTGTCAAAACAATCACAGCCCAGACAAGTTTGGCAGCGTCCTTTTTTCATTTTTGTCCCTTGTGGGCTTTTTTTTTTTATTTCACTGTGCTGCAGTGTCATTCTAATAGGTAAATTGAGTTATTTTAACCAACTGCTTTTTATTAAACATGGGGAAATAAGCAAATTCGTTGTTTTTTTTAAAAAGCTTTCTACTAGAGATGCACCGATCCACATTTTTTCATTTCCAATCTGATCCCTGAATTTTGATATCTGCGGATACCGATACTATTCCGATACCAAAACTGTTTGTTTCAATATTATCATCATTATTGTTAAACTACAAATAAACTCAACAACTTGAGGTAAGTATAAGTCATTGTCCCGTAGAATTACATGCACTTTTTCTAGCGGGATCTCCCCGTGGTTTAACATCTCTGTAATGGATGCTGCGATTGTTGTGGTTGTGTGTGTGTCCTCTGCACTTTTTTACCTGGAGCGCTGCACAACAGAGTCCGTGTGAATCACGGTCAGTCCAGTCTAGTGCACAGTGAGGCTTATCAGTGACATTGGGCGGACATCCAATGTCCAAATGTGACGCACAACGGTCTTTGAGGGCACAACTCGGGATTAGGCAATCTTAGATACATGCGTTTTTAAAAAAAATTTCAAAATTTGTGATTTTCGTTTTTTTTTTGCAGAATGTGCTAGTTGAGATCATGAAGAACCCACTCCATGTTTCAGATAACAGCATTGGCTGCTTAAAAAGCATACATTTTGTCTGTGAAACAGGCTTATGTTTTGGTAAGAATCGAGGTGTGTCTAAATTACCATCCTACCGCTGCTTTCAAATAGAGACAACTTTTTTAAAATATGGTCAGATTTTCACGTGTAAGACATCATTGGAAAGCTTAGAACCTGTACTTTCAGAATCTGTGAATAACTCAAAACGCCTCCGGGACGACTTGGTATATTGTTGGACACAAATATCTGTAGTAAAGTTCAGATCTGGAACTCTTTTTAGCTTCTCAGCTAACTTGTTGACACTCGGTTGTAGAGTTCGGGTAGCGAAGTCTCTGATAAATAGCTTCCGCCTCTCAGTACAACGGCTTTGCAAACATCGTACGTTGCTGTCTGGCTTTGAGGTGTTTCTAGTAAAAAGTATTTCCACACAGCAGACATGTTGTGATGAAAAGTTGGTTAACTGCCTTGTACTGCTTAATGTTCGGCTGCTAGCTCGTGCTGGTAGTTCGCCTGCTGGCTGCAAACTGTGGAATGGATTTCCATAACGGAGGCGTGTCTCATCATTACTCTGTGTCTCATTGAGAAACGCCTCTGTTCAGGAAATCCATTCCACATTTTGCAGCAGGAGCAGAGCAGCCGAGAGGGAATCACTCGTGGAGTCATTTCAGCAGATAATGTGTATATACAGACATGGATCGGAAATTTTCGCAGGTTGGATCTGAAATTTCCGATCCGTGAATTACATTGATATCGGAACCCAATACCGATACTGGATTGGATCAGCCCCATCCTTACTTTCTACCATGTTCTAAAGTTCCATGACTAAAGAGGTTTCAGATGTCATCCGTGCATGTTTGAGTAATTTAGCGATCTCTCCTGGGTCCTGTAAGATTCTGTCCAATTCTCCGCCCACAAGCCTACGTTACTCAATTTCCCACAGGATAATTCTTCATAAGTATACAAAAACATGATACAAAACTGTACACAATAACTTGACAAACCTGATACGATGTGGCATAGTTTCATTAGCGGAATGCACGCTGATTGTGTTGTGTTAGCACTCTGAAAGGGGAGTGGTTTAGCGCGGGGAGCAAAGGGAGGGGAGTAAACAAAAGTAAAACTCCGAAAACATTATAATATGTTGTTTTTTGCCTTTTTTAAAACAATAAAAGGTAACACAGTGATCTAAATACACGATATGTTAGCAGGTAATGCCCCATAGAAGTACAAATACCCTCTCTTTAAAGCTGGAGTTCGAGATTTATATATATATATATATATATATATATATATATATATATATATATATATAAACCTCCAAAGAGTCTCTTGTAAACGTAGCACTCTGGAACAAAATTGGATCACTGCATGCTGTCTGTAGCTAATAAAACAGTAATTTCTTGTTAACCCGGAAGTAAGAGACGCCTGAGGATTCGCAAGTGGATATTAAAAATGTACTAAAGAGTTTATGAGGTCTACGGACTAGAAAGACACATTTAAATACTTACTTCCTCCTTCTGCTGGGTGAAAATCAGGCACCTCAGCTTTAAACGTGTACTGCATAACGTTTCTGGTTGAGGGTCCACCACCTGCTTGTCTCCATGGAGATGCTATTGCTTTGCCTGGAATGTTCCATGGTGTGACATTAAATATATTGTAGCAAATACGCTGCGTAGAATAGTAATAACAAGGTAGTAACGCAGGGTAGTGATGTATATGAATTATGGGCTAGAAAACCAGAAGTCCGGCTCAGGGAGAGAGGAGGCAGAGTATTAGACATCGACAATAGACAAAAAATAACAGAGAAAATGAGTGAATGAATGGCCAATCAGAGGGGTAGCAGCACAATAATAATGATGCATTACAGTGAAAGTTCATAGTCCAAACCCGAAATATTTACAATGTATATTCAATTTATCATAGTCCATGAGAGAATTTATCTGGAGCGCGCAGATCAATAGCAAAGGCACAGTTCAACGCACAAGAATGACAATTCCTGCGACCCGAGAGTGACTGAGTCCAGAGGGAATAGGTGTCCATGAAGAGTGGGAGTGAGCGGTTGAGCGGCGGGTCGCAGAGCAATGAGTGCGTAAAGGTGCGAGAGTTAAATGTAGGCTGCAAGAGCCTCCTACCAGCTCGGACAGAAAAAGCTGGTCAGAGAGGGTTCTGGTCAGAGAGAGTAGGTGTCAGGGTTCTGGACAGAGAGAGTAGGCGTCAGGGTTCTGGACAGAGAGAGTAGGTGTCAGGGTTCTGGACAGAGAGAGTAGGCGTCAGGGTTCTGGACAGAGAGAGTAGGTGTCAGGGTTCCTGGCAAGAATCTCCAGAGTTGAGTTTCGTGGGGTTCAGTGGGCTAGAAGCTTAGTCTTAGCTCGCCAATTCCGGATATTTCATCTAATACACAACGGCTTGCTTGAAGCGCTTGGGCGGTGTGGTAGTCGGCTCCTGCAGCAAACATTTGTGACGCACCTCGGACTTTGAGCCCTCATGTCGGCATTACAGATTCCAAGAAAATTTTTCAAAATTTGTGATTTTCGTTTTTGCAGAATGTGCTAGTTGAGATCATGAAGAAGCCTCTCCATGTTTCAGATAACAGCATTAGTGACGTTAAAAACATACAGTTTTAATTTCAAATGGGCTTGTTTTTGCGGAAAGAAACGGGGCGTGTATAAATCAACATATTTTGCCAAGCTTGCGCGCCCGCCAATCCTGTTGCGAGGAGCGCTGAGGGGGTTTTCCCTGTTTGCCGATCAGCTGTGAGGACCTCCTGCATATGTAAGCAGCACTGCAGGACACTAATGGACTTTTAACTTCTACTTGGACACATGACACGTTCGGGAGGACCTTCGGGACAGGTTCGGGACAGGTCCATTTCTCCAGAGCTCATATACAGAGTGCAATTTAGCTCCGAAACACACGATACGCGTTTACATGTGGAGATATGCCGAAAACACTGCAACAGGGGTGAGTCATAATTATGATCATATTTCTGCATCAAATGGACTTTATAGACTAGGACATGTTTAAATATTAATTCAGCTGTCGTGTGGCGATCACATTGCGCTGCTGCTCACTGCATATTGTGGCGCTGCAGATCCCTATTCACAATGCGGCTAAGCTAATGCTAACGCTAGCATTGAAACAATGCAATCAGCGTGATCACGAACAGTCTCTTTAGGTTAATTTTCACTCTATTTTTTTTTTATATATCTTTGTCCATCTCTCGCATCTACCACGTTTCCAGGGTTTGCGGTAATATAGCGTGCTAATAGCGGGCTGCGATCACGTGACCGCACGCAAGGGGACGTAAAATCGAAGAGTAGCAGTGGGACAAGAGAGTGTATTGTTAGATACGGTTTTGTCACCCGCGTTACAATATCCATCTGGCATTTATTCATTATGGGTGTTTCTGTTGTTCAAAAGTGGAATAATTCCTTCTGTGAATAGGGGCGACTCTCCACAGATCTGAACTGTAATGGAGCGTAGTGCTGTGACCTGCTTGTCTAGGTGGCGGCTCCTCTACTAGAAGTGTTAAAGGTAAACCAGTACTCTTCAAAAGTATAAAAAGTAGAGCAAAACATCAGTACGTAAAAGAAAAGTAACTCTAACATGGATCTGGCTCGCAGATAGTTGCTCTTGACATGAGTCTCTCCACTCCTCTTCAGCTAAGTGCTAATGGACAGTGGAATTCTCCCTTCTTCTCTGTTAGAGTTCACCGGGGGAACAATGAAAAGCACCATGGGAAATCCCGCCGCTGTCAGGAGCCATTTTGAGTCCACTGTTCTCCATAAAGAGCAGCGAGGTCAATGGGCAGCCCTGTTGCGTCCCGTTTCCGCTCCCCCTTCCACGTGTTATTAAAACGGTTCTGTACGATGAGATAAGGAGAATGTAATTAGAAAAGAGCTTAGAGATGAGTTATTATTTTGTTTTGTTGGTTATTAAAGCATGGTTGTCTAAATACTGATGTCATACAATTGCCTCAAAAGTGGGTATTGATTGTTCTGTATATACAATACATAAAGTACAGAAGCCATCCATCCATCCATTTTTTCATCCGCTTATCTGGGGTCGGGTCACGGGGGCAACAGTCTAAGCAGGAAATCCCAGATTTCCCTCACCCCGGACACTTCCTCCAGCTCCTCCAGGGGGACCCCAAGGCGTTCCCAGGCCAGCCGAGAGACATAATCCATCCATGCCGGGAACACCTCCCGAGGGAGGCGTCCCGGAGGCGTCCGGAACAGACGCCCGAGCCACCTCAGCTGCTCCTCTTGACGTGGAGGAGCAGCGGCTCTACTCCGAGCTCCTCCCGTGTGACTGAGCTTCTCACCCTATTTCTAAGGGAGCACCGAGTCACTCTGCGGAGGAAACTCATATCGTCCGCTTGTATCTGCGATCTCGTCCTTTCGGTCATTACCCAGAGCTCATGACCATAGGTGAGGGGAGGAACATAGATCGACGGTAAGTCAAGGGATTCGCCTTTTGGCTCAGCTCCCTCTTCACCACAAAGGTCCGGTACAGCGACCGCATCACTGCCGACGCTGCACCGATCCACCTGTCAATCTCACGCTCCATCCTCCCCTCACTCGAGAACAAGACCCCGAGATACTTGAACTCCTCCACTTGAGGCAAGGACTCCCCACCCACCCGGAGAGGGCAAGCCACCTTTTTCCAGTTGAGAACCATGGCCTCGGATTTAGAGGAGCTGATAAAGTACAGTAAAAGATTGTAATTGTGTTGACATATTCAGCTAATGTCGAGCTTTTTAAACACAGGTTACTTGAAATGGGAAACTAGTGCAATTGTTTTGTGCAAATTATGCTAATGTTCAATGCAAGAACTACAGACATTTTAGAAATATTTGCCGATTTTAGCTGGAGAAATGTACCTGTACTAACCAAACCAAATCGTCTTCAAGCCTGTAAGTGGATTCTCGCTTGCTGCAAATCGATTATTTGTGCTTAATTTAAGTTTTCTCCATGGAGATGTTGATTCACATGAACAATTCTACAGTTTGGCATCACCTGTCCACGTTTCAAGTCAAATACAGTATGTTTTCTTCTTCCCACTCCTTTTTGAGAAATTTCTGTTGTTTACAATGTATATGTAGCCTGGATATGATTGTTGTTTCTCTCCTGGCACAAACTTGAAATAAAAACAAATCAATCAATCAACCAAATTCGGAAAGATTAAGAAGGAACCCCACTTTTTGCATAAAAACACCTCGAAGAGTAAATATGCAGTAGTTAAGTTTAAATCTATACTGTGGAGTATTTCAGGAAAAGCAAAACACACATCTCCATGGAAAAATTCTCGTAACAGAGACAATTAAATGTTATTGATGAGTTAACAATATTCTAAAATGATTTAAAGCTCACAAGAATCCACTTTTGGTACTATAGGGTTAATAATAATATAATATAATCATGTTTTTTTGTGTTTGATAAATATCGTTACTTGATTAAAACAGTGATATGGTTAGTTACAAATATCCATGTAAATAAATACAACCCGGAACCCCAAACTTTTACCTACACGTTGACCTTCACATTAAAACCCCGCTTCATCTTCCTTATCGCCACCGCCTGATGTTGAATTCGTGTAGTGCGGTCTCTTGGTCTTAGCCGGGGCCCATCCACAACATGTCATCCCCGAATTGTTTTCCCTCGCTCGGAGATTGGAGTCCTGACCCGTCGACTTCTGTCCTATCTCTATCTCCTCTTCTTTGCTGACAGCCCATGATGAACGCCTTCCAAGTCCTCTTCCCGCTGCCTTACCTCCTTCCCTTTCAACCCATGTTTGTTTTTAGCTCCGGCTTGACATGCGGAGGAGACGCGGTGGGGTTTTCGGCGTGTAGGATTGAGCCGAAAGGGTTGGCGGTCTCGGGTTTGCACAGTGGATGGGTGATGGACTGTGCTATCAGGGGTAGGGTTGTTATGTTGTAGAGAGGTTGGGTTAGTGTGTCAGCGTGATGGGCAGTCATGTCCAACTGTCTGACAACATGCGGTCAAAGAAACAGTAAAGGGGAGAGTGTATCTGCTAGTTCAGTTAGATATAAGAATATGTCATGGATAGTACTACATTGGTTCTGACAGTATACATAGACAGTTAGCATTGGAACGACAGCAGGCAAAACCTAATTTATTTAGCTTCTACCTTTTTACATGAAAATAAATCTGGGATTATTTATTCACATTTGTCTGATCACGTTCCTATATTCCAACACTGCTCACTTAAGGTAAAGAGAACTAATTATGAAAAGAAAATCATAGCAAAGAAGAATATGAGCAAACATAATGTAGAAAACTTAGCAATATTTCTTGGGATCAATTGTATCTAGAGACAAATGTGGATGATGCATACAAGTACCTTACGAAAGACCCAACTAACGAATAATCCAAGTTACGAAATGCCTTTACGTAAAATGTTCGTCTCTAAATACGAAAGAAAATTCAAGTTACGAAACGCAAAATCTTCGCAGCCACCCGAATCCCTCGAAACGTAAATACTCTTGTAAATACACTCTCCCAACACCCCGCTGGCCTCCCACTGGCTAGGAACGAATTGGAAATCCATTGGAATACATTTTACACTGCGACTCTACTTACGAAAAAAATTACGAAATCACTTCTGGAACGAATTAATTTCGTAAGGTGAGGTATGGCTGTATTTCATGCAGTAAATCAAAATTCATTTTTGTGATTCAGGGTAGCTAGCTAGATATAAACAGGGTCGAACCAGCATGAGGGCCAGAGCTGACGAAGCCTCTCGGATGAGCGGCGGAACGTTTTCAACCAAACAAACTTTGTCCAGTTGACAAATTGACCTTCTCCTTTGATCATTTTTGTGATTCTTTTTCAGTTAAAAAAAATGAGAGAAAATCTGAAGCCAAATAATCCTTGGTTTACTCCAGATTAGTTAAGAATGTTTAGAAAGAAAAACAAACTTTATAAAAAGTATTTATCCAATCCATCTCCTCTTACTCTTGATACTTAAAAAAATACTAAAAAAATACAGAAATAACTATGTACACTCACTAAGGTCTGCTAAAAAGAAGTATTATTTCGCCCAAATTAACAAGACCTCCAGTAAAATTAAAGTAATACTTGGAAGGTTATCCAAGGTTAACCAACTACTGCAAAAGGATGTTACATCTACAAACACTAATATACCTTTGGTCTTTGTGGATGGTGCAACTACGTACGAAACTCCTGCTGCGATAGCACAGAAATTTAACACATATTTTGTTAATTCTGGTTTAGAATTAGTAAAGAATATTTCAACCTCTTATGAAGATCCATTGGAATACATTCATATCAGTTATCTTCCCCCCACTCCTTCTTGGACATTACAATTTTGATTGTTCTTTTGTATATTTGTACAGTCCATGTTTTTCATTTGACTTTGATATTGTACAGATTGAGAATCCTGAAAAATTAAAAATAAACCAAGAAAAAAAAAAATCCGATATGTTGCCACACTTTTCTTTTATGATGCAACCTGTACCTCCATCACCCACCCACCCCCACCCACCCTCCCCTTCCCTCCATGGCGGTGTGAGGACGGCACCTTGCAAGAGAGAAAGAAAAACAGAGCTGGACGTGGAGAAAGAGTCGCAAATATCCTAAACTAGGGCACCCGCTGCATTCCATTAGCCGGGCCCGCCTTATCCACTGATCTGCACGGATTTTGGGGAGACTTTCTAACTTTCTATTTAGAGAATTCTATTATTATTATTTATTTATTTTTTTTTCGCTGGAGTGGGACTTCAGTGATCTGACAGATAAAAATAAAGATGAAAGCAGCGAGTGTTAAAGGCACAATAAGCGTGACAGCGAGCTATAGTGAGAAGTATGAAGAAATATGGATTCAAAAATGTCCTCTCAAGATCGTAGGATTGTGTTTAAAGAGTTCGGCGTAGAGGGATTTCAAAAGACCAGCAGGGAGGCTGGCAAATGTGTTCAAAAACATTCTGGGATGAATAAAATAATACGCACAGCGAGGGGCAGTTTTGCATCTTGGGACATCTCCTCTCGATCTTTTTTGGGTAAATAAAAGATCAGAGTGTCAAAATGTCCGCCGCTCTGCATAACAATGTTTTCAGATTCTTCCTTACTATTTGTGGCTCACCTGATTTCATCGTCGTGCACTGCAAACAATAGTACTCTAATTAGTTTTTGTTAACAATATTGGCATGAGGTGACTTTTTCTTTAAAGTGGAACTAACACTAAATCCACTTTTTTCACTCAGTGTGTTTTTTTTCTTTCTTTTTTTATTTAAAAGGGACAGTGCATATGAATGAAATTAATGCAGATTTATAATAATAATAATAATAATAATAATAATAATAATAATAATAATAATAATAATAAATACATTATTATTATTATTATTATTATTATTATTATTATTATTATTATTATTATTATTATTATTATTAATGAATATTTCCTATCCTCAAAGAAGAAAATTGTATACATTTTTTAAATTTATTTATTTATTTTTGTGTGTGTGATTTTCTATTTGGAGGTAAATGATTAGCATCTGGCATATTTACGTTGGTTTGTGTGATTTTTTTATACAAATTGTGCGTTCATTAATATGCACAGTCCCTTCCAAATAAACATTTTTTTTTTTTAAAGGGACAGTGTGTAAGATTTTTACCTGTTAATTACTGAAATTGAAGATACCCATTCAAAAATACATTGTTTTCCAAGCCTTTTCACTTCCATCATGAAATCAAAGTATTCTTTTGGACTTAGATATAGTCACATAAAAGGGGGATCTTCCCCATATAGAGGCAGCCATTTTGAATACGAGAGCCGCAGAAGGACATTTGGGCTCATCCTTCGCCTCGGCTCCTGCTAGCAGCTGCTCATGTGGGAGAGAAGGAGCGAAGGAGAGAAGGGGAAGGGGAGGGGGGAAGGGGGAGCCTCGTGTAAAGAAGCATGCTGCTGTATCACACATCGTAATGGATATAACACGTATTTTGGACTAAATTGTTTTACTGGATTTTATTCGCTGGATCCTTATGGACAGATTGAGACCAAGTTTATGATGAAATACAGAGTTTGACCTGTGCAGAGCCTTCAAAGGTAAGCTAAGTAAGCTAAGTTTTGTGCTTTTCTGTATAAAAGCCCCATGTGCTCGGGGAGTGATTGTTTTGCAGGGAAATGAATTGCATTGTCAAAAAGAGGAGACTGTAAGGTTTCATTTGATGTGTAGATTGTCATGAATCATGATCGGGATTGTGTGCGTGCGCGGGCACGCGAAATGTCGGCGCTACGTCGCGCCCGGGTGACCCTCGAGGTCTGCCATAGCCAAAAGAGGAAGTGGAATAGCTACTAACCACCTATGCGCCACGAATCGTACACACTGTCCCTTTAAATGTTAATTTTATTTTTATTCATAATATTGTAACATGTCCTCTGTAATGGACTGTAAGAGTGTTAAATCCATGTGAAGTTAAGGACCTAACAAAAACAATTAACTTTTTTTTGATGACCAACATCTCACCCAACCAACTTCTACAGTCGTCTCAAAAAGTATTTAGACTCCCTTTTATTTATTTATTTAATCATAGTGCAGCCACAAACTAGAGTTTATCTCAACCTTACAAAAGACTGCCCAGTGTTCGACCAATCACACTGCTCCTTATACCTCCAGACCCCGCCCCTCCTCCTCTCTCGCTCCGTTCTTTCGTCCTTCTGGTTCTGCCCTGTTTAGATGTTTAGTCTCACTATGTAACTTTCTGGAAGTGCCACATCATTTGCATGATTCCATGGAAACAGAAAGTTAAAACACTTCAGAACATTTCCCATGGAGATAGAGTTTCGCGCCATACTGTGACAGATTATAACCAAAGGAACTACATTTTCATGGAAACAAGCAGGAGGAAGCTCTCCTCCAGGCCAAATAGAAGAGTTTTGTGGAGCACGCTCACAGTAAGAACGCTTTTTTTTTTTTTTTTGGACATTTTTCAGAACAATAAACACAATCAAAACCAACAAACAGGATTTTCAGCTAAAGAATTTCTCCTGTTGTCCTTTTACCATATTGAGCACTTTTTAAGAATCCTAAATGTGTAGATGTTGGAAGAGCTGGGCGGTGTGACCAAAAATGTATATCACGATATTTTTCAAAATTATATCGGTGTCACAGTATTTTTGTTTCATGTACTAAGTGGTCCCAAGTCTTTGGTGAAGTGGACAGTAACAGCGTTGGTAATATCGTTCCACCGGTTGCTTTTCTTGTCGTAGGCGGTCCCCTTAGCAAATGCGTCTTTGAGTGACGTCCGAGCGGCGTTTTGTGTCGCGGCGCCGACTTGAACATTTCCTGCAGACGTGGAAGAGGATGCAGATCTTAGTTTCGTGCATTCTTCATATTCCAGGACGTGTTTGTGACGGAGGCGGTGAAGCAGATCGCTCGTGTCGCTTTCTGCGACTACAACTTTAGCACTCAAACACTCAAACTTTCGTAGATTTTCAACAGAATGTATTAATAGTGAAGCGTGGGGGGAGGGGGGGTGCTCAAATCCGTGATAGCGCAGCATGACCGGCGCGAGACCGCATGTTCCACCCGGGGCTACGAGCATGAGACCTGTGCCCAAACCGTGGAGGAGGAGGAGGCACGCAGTCCGAGCACATCAAACCTCGACATGAACGAACGCAAGAGCTGCACGAAACCAGGCAAAGTGGTTTAATCCTGGTTTAGACCTGGTTTAGTCCTGGTCCAGTCCAGATTTAGACCTTGTTTAGACCTGGTCTAGACCTGGTTTAGTCCATGTTTAGTCCCGGTCTGATCCTGGTCTGGTCCTGGTCTAGTTCCAGTCTGGTCCCGGTCCCCCTACCCCCCGCGTCCCCCATCTATAACATCAATCGGCAAAGGTCTCTTAGCCAATCAGGACGCAGAACACAATGTTACACTATTTAAAAAAAAAAAAAAAGTTACACAATAAAAAAAAATTGAAATTGAAAAAAAAAAAAATCTGGAGTCAAAACACGTTTTGAAAAGAAGACATTCAAAAATAAATTTTGCATGATTTTCAGTCTGTATAAAATGTTATCTCAGAATTAAAAATAAATATCGGTATTGGCTAATATCGGTATCGGCCGATAACAGCAACATCAATATCGGATATCGGCATCGGCTAAAATTTCACATCGGTGCATCCCTAGTATGAAGCGGTATACCGCCCAGCCCTCCATGTTGTTTTTAAAGAGATTACCTGATAGGGCAATGCTCTTGATACCCATTGATCGATGCTGTTTTTCTAAATTTATCCACCTCAGTGTTCACTCTCCTCCATCTCCTCTTCTCGATGATCCGTTCTCGATGCTCTCCCTGGCCTCCTTCGCTCCTCCTTCACTCAGAGATCTCCGTCTTAAAGTGGAAAATCTCCCCTGCATCGGCCTGCTGGCGGCTAATCCCAGCCTCTCACCGCCTCTCTCCGAATTAGCCATCCTCATTATCGCATCCTCACAGCAACTCGTTCTCTCCCCTCTCCCCGAGACGCTTCTCCCTCTCTGTCCACTCGTCCTTCCTTTCATTCTTCCCTCTTTTTTGAAACTAGGACAAGAGAAAGAAGGAAATAAGAGAGGAAGCTTGTTTTTTTTTCCCCTCCAATTTTTTGGGATTAAGTTGTACAACAGAAAAAATGGAAACAGCTGTAGGAGCGGCCGAGGGGTTAGCACGGCGACGTCGGCTAAATGACGATTGGGTTTTAGCGAAGGGGAAGGGGGGTAAGGGGGTGGTGGGGGGATTACATAAGCAAAACATGGCAGGGATAGAGGTGTGGAAAATTGCAGTATGTTGCAGAGACGGGTGGAAAATCTCATCTGAAACTGAGTCATACATACGAAGTCGGGTACATTGGGCGAGGGTATGAAAATTTCGATACAAAGGAATAGATTTAATACTCAATACCCATTCCGATGATAATTTAAAACACTTTCTTTAGACATTAATGTGATTTTCAGCATTAAATTGCAGTGCTACCTTTAATTTTACCATGTGGCCTTATATCTGTGTCCCTCAGTGGTCCTTTATGGAGTTATTTTGAGTACTTTTGTGTCTTTTATAGTTCTGATGTGAATATACAGCTCTGGAAAAAAAATAAGAGACCACTTCAAAATGATTTTACTACTTATAGGTATGTGTTTGGGCAAAAGGAACATTTTGGGCACAAAAAAAACCTTTACTTGAACACTACTGAATACCGCCAGCACAGAGCTATATTTTTGTACTTTTAATAAGAAAAGCTCGAGAAAAACAACAAACTACTGACAACATTTTCCCCAAATTCCAAATAAAAATATTATCGTTTAGAGGATTTATTTGCAGAAAATGACAAATGGTCAAAATAAAAAAGATCCATGTTTTCAGAGCTCAAACAATGCAAAGAAACAAGATCAAATTCATTTTAAAACAACATAATACTAATGTTTACACTTAAGAAGAGTTCAGAAATCAATATTTGGTGCAATAACCCTTATTTTTAATCACAGTTTTCATGTGTCTTGGCATGCTCTCCACAAGTCTTTCACATTGTTCTTGGGTCCTAGTTTAGACCTGGTTTAGTCTTGGTTCAGACCGGGTTTAGTCCTAATTTAGACCTGGTATAGTCTTGGTTCAGACCAGGTTTAGTCCTAGTTTAGTCCTGGTTTAGTCCCATTTTTAACCTGGTTAGTCCTGGTTCAGATCTGGTTTAATTCTGGTTTAGTCTTGGTTTAGTCCCATTTTTAACATGGTTTAGTCCTGGTTCATATAAATGTTCGATCGCAGTGTAACTCTGAAGTGCTGTATGTTTGCAACTTTTCTCCCCGACAAAACCCACAATGTCGACGAAACGTTCTCAAATATAATCGAAGGTGGCAGGTCTGTTTATAAGAATCTTCTCGTCCAAAAGAAAAAAAAAGAGCGCCAACAACTCCCCATAACCATGTTCTTTACTCAGAAGAAGACGCCTGCACAGAGGTACGGTTAGAGGACCTGCGAAATACAAATGCGAGTTTTTTGTTGAAAATCTACAAAAGTTTGAGTGTTTAAACAAGAGAGAAATGTGAGAAAACGTGTAGAATGTGTGTGGTGAGGCGTTTACAGCCTTAAAACATGTAGAATATTTGGAAAATATAAAGCTGATGACTTCGCGGAGTTCGCTTATTGCGGGTTATTTTTAGAACGTGACCATCGCAATAAACGAGGGACCACTGTACAAAAAAACTACTTCCTTCACCTCAGATTAAATGACAGTTTAGTGCTTTACTCGTTAATTATGCCAAAATCCTCCATGTCTTTCGGTTTCGTTAGCAGCCATACTTATTTTGGTTCAAATGGACTGCACGATTGGCTAATCCACCTGTCAATCCCATTCTTCAGAACTCCGGGAGCTTCACGAGTGATCAGACTCTTTGAAAAGTATTAGTGAAGTGTGTATTCTGGATCAAACCTGCCTTTTTAGTAGACTTCCTCAGTACGACGTTCAACAGCAGGAGCAGGAGCAGCAGCAGTCCCACCCCGACTGTCCTCGGAGCGTGTGGGAGCTGTGGCGTATTAATTAAACCTAAATTAAACGCTGCAGATGAGTTCGCGGAGGCACGCCTCAGTGCACACAACTGTCGAGGTGGAAGAGCCAGCAGAGCACACAGGGACGGGCTGAAATCCACCAGAACACACATTTTACAGTAGTTAATGACACTGAAGGCTAAATGGTGACGCTACAAGTTCAGGTTCACTCAGTTTATTTAAGTCGGGTTCCACCTTTTAACATCTACATCTTCATTAGCCTTAATAAAAGAGAAAGAAACAGCAAGAGGAAGATTTTGAACGAGGAGAGTCCACTATTTCCTCATTAAACGTATCTACCTTTGGAACGGTTTATGTTTTTTTTACATTTAATTATATAACAGAAGCCAAAGTGACAAGAAAGTAATCACAGAGGGAAATGACCAAGACTCAGATCTGTTTAAAATGGTTCAAACTGAGAGTGGGAGTGTGTTTTACCCTTTAAAATTATGAGGAGAAAACAATCCCGCACTCCGTCTTACTTGCAAAATGAGAAATTTATTAAGACATACAACGTTTTGGCCCTAGGCCTTCATCAGGCAAAATGGAGTAAGAGCTAAAGGTGGCCATCTTAAATAGGGTGTGGCGAGCACCCAAGGGTAACAGGTCGTGAATGAACAGTGTACCCAAAACAATATAATTCAAAATCCAAAGGCAATCAATCAAAAATAGTGTAATGTAATTAATACTACTACTAATAATAATAATCATGGAACAATAATTGTTACGAAACGCGTTTACGTAAAGTTTTCGTCTTTGAATACAAAAGAAAATTCAAGTTACGAAACGCGAAATCTCAAAAATTCAAATAATGCGCGCTCGGATGCGACTCTACTTACTTAAAGCCCCAGTGTGTAGGATTCGTGGCACATAGGTGGATAGTCGCTATTGCACTTTCTGTTTTAGCTACAGCAGACCTCGAGGGACCCCCGCTCCGTGCGGTCTCGTTTTTTTTTTTTTTTTTTTCTCATGAAAACACACATTCCCGATCATGTACCATGACACTCTACACATCAAATGAAACCTTACAGTCTCCTCTTTTTGACTATGCAATTCATTTCCCTGCAAAACAATCACTCCCCGAGTACATGGGGCTTTTATACGGAAAAGCACAAAACGAGGTTAGCTTACCTTAGAATGCTTTCCACAGGTCAAACTCTGTATTTCACCATAAACTTGCTCTCAATTTGTCCGTAAGGATCCAGCGAATAAAATCCAGTAAAACAATTTAGTCCAAAACACGTGTTAGATCCATTACGACGTCTGATCCGGCAGCATGCTTGTGTTGTTTACCCAAAACCACGAGCCTTGCCGAAGGCGAAGGCGGAGCCCAAATGTCCTTCTGCGGCTCTCGTATTCAAAATGGCTGCCTCTGCATGGGGAAGATCCCCCTTTTATGTGACTATATCTAAGTCCAAAAGAATACTTTGATTTCATGATGGAAGTGAAAATGCTCGGAAAATACTGTATTTTTGAATGGGTATCTTCAATTTCAGTAATTAACGGGTAAGAATCTTACACACTGTCCCTTTAATTTCGTAAGGTGAGGTATGACTGTAGTAAATATGCACCCAACTATAGATTAAGACTGGCGTGCTATATACATATCTACATATACACAGTGAATCTTATAATACAGCCCACATACAACCCAACAGAAGCAAGAGCATAATGATCATTTACAATACAATATTTACAAAAAATTAAATGATGTCTTGATAAATTTCTCATTTTGCAAGTAAGACGGAGTGCGGGATTGTTTTCTCCTCGTGTGTTCTGGGTCTGCTCCCTCGCCTCCAACGCACCCGTCTGAAGACATTGAAGTGCGAAGTTCTCATTTTTGGATACCCTTTGAAATGATGAAAATTTTACATAAAACGTCGCACTACAATAATAATTTAAAACTGTTACTATGATGCCAGATGTATTTTTCGAACACAAAGCGCTCAATTGTGTCGCCTGCTTTGCTTCTGTGCTGATTCTTGTGTCGGTTCGGGTTTAATGTTTTTCTTGAGAGATGCAAATGGTTTTATAATGTGATACTTTGTGATTTTTTTTCTGTTTTGTATTCATTGTGTTGACTGCTACTTGACCAAGGTACGCACTGCCAATTGCGGTTTATCAAATCCTTCAATATCTTTCCAAAAAAAAGGTTTCCCGCACACTTGTTTGACTTTACTCTTTATCCTTTATTAGGTGACAGCGAACAACGCGTTTTGCTTTTACAGCGTCATCAGGTAAAAGCGAAACGCCTTGTTCGCTTGGAATGTGTGCTTTAGTGTTTATGTTATTGGTCGCTGACTAAGATCAAATGTAACACATTTACCTGAGTAGCTTTTAAGTTGTATTTTGCAGAGTACTTTTCTAGCAGTATTCTTTCACTCCTACTTGAGAAATATTTTTATTGAAGTCTATAAGTGTCAAAAACGTTACGTGACAATTGCAGGGATTCAGATGACATCGCAACGTTATATATAGTTGAGTAATATTTAATACCGATGAGGATAGTCAAAATTAATATTTTTAAATTTCACATTTTTGTTGTAATACAGCGAGTCTAGACACTAACAGAAGTGACCAGGTTCAACATTTGTGAATTTACCTTTTGGAAATTTCACGGCAAAATAAAATGAAATCAAAAAGGAAAATTATCATGTTCTAGAATTTAAAAACCACCAATATGATAGTTTGTTTATGATTTAGGCTGCGTTTATATCGGGGTGTAATTTCGGTCTGGGGGCCGTATCCAACCGACTTTGATCCCAAAGGGGCCGGATCAGAAAGCTCATGGCAAATATACCCCTAAAATAGCAAAA
The DNA here is from genome assembly GCA_036785185.1 of Paratrypauchen microcephalus. Taxonomy (NCBI): domain Eukaryota; kingdom Metazoa; phylum Chordata; class Actinopteri; order Gobiiformes; family Gobiidae; genus Paratrypauchen; species Paratrypauchen microcephalus. The sequence continues at coordinate 4,919,587 of JAVJIX010000045.1, read as the reverse complement.
AGTCCAAATATTTGTTTAGAGAAACACAAATCTATTACACACTGCTGTTTCTTCAGTCCCAGCAATAATTTGTTTATCTTTTGTCTTCTCAATTCTCCGTTCAAGTTATTGTATTGTTCCACATACCGTGTCTCGTAGTGGCGTTTAAGATTATATTCCTTGAACACCGCCACTTGTTGCAAACACACCGAGCGTACAGATTTCCCATTCACCTCCGTGAACAAATAGGAATTAGTCCATTTTTCTTGGAAAATACTGCACTCGGCGTCCACTTTTCTCATTTTTGACATTTTGCTGATGAGGGTGTCACGGTCAACAGTCAAAACAATCGTCTTTTAAGAGCGTTTGGAAAGAGGCGAGTCTTCATTTGTGCTGCTCTGGTGGGAAAAGTAGAAAGATGCTGCAGAAAATGACCTATATTTTAATAGAAAATTTAAATATAATTAAAATATTTAAATAGAAAATCAGCCGAGGGCCAGATTAAAGGTCTTGGAGGGCCGGATCTGGTCCCCGGACCGCATGTTTGACACCCCTGGTTTATATGATGACGGTCCGACAGAAGACGCAAAAGTGACGTTGTGTCTTCACTTTTTATTCCGCGTTTAGACGAGCGTTTTCGGGAGGAAATCTGCGTGCATACTGTGACGCAAAAGTGTGTGGAATTGGATTGGGTATGCATGCCGGGCGGCTAGGTGGCGCTGTGATACATTATCACTATGTCCGTGCGCATGCGTAGAATCTTCCTTCTTCTCATCTGCGTCGCGAAAAGCAAAACAAAACATGGCTACCGGTAGCAAAAAAAATCGTGTGGTCAGACGAAGAAGTTCAACTATTGCTTCAGACCTCGTTAGACGACAAAGCAACGAAGGCACAACAAGGTGCACTGATATATGGACCGATGTGACGTAAACGTGTACGCGACATCAGCAGATTTGACCAGAGTTTTGCATTTTGGGCAGTGTCGACGAAAACGCTAAGGCAGAGCGTATTCAAGTTTTCCACTTTGGAGAGCGGTTTAAATTTTTTGCGTTTTTAAGCCCCTAAAACGCCGTCACCTTCTAGACAAAAGGCACTTCCGATAAAATATTTTGTCATTTTTACCCGTAAGCATAGTTTATCTCATTTTTGTGTTTGCCCTATGAAAACGCTTTTAAATTTTGTCGTATTTGCATCATTTAATGTTTTGTCCTTCCAATTACGTTTGCGTTAAATTCTAAAGCAGATGGCACCTTACCTACTACCTACTTTGTATTTCTGCTTGAGCAATATTATTTCTGAAGTAACTTTTTGGTACATATTTTGGCTTCTCCTCTGCCTCTGTGCATGAAAATAATGAAAAGAAACTTAACAGAAGTGTGCACAGCGGGTTTTGAACGTACGCTCACCTCACCCGGCCTCGCCATAAGCTCCTTTTTCACTGTCTATTTCTGCACGTTTGTTTACTGTTTACGGGAACGGGGCAGGGACAGGGACGGGGCAGGGACCGGAGCATGGGCGCGGTATAATAAAGCAGGACTAAAAGGGTCACGGGTGATGTAAACACTTCTACGCCAACCGGTTCTGCTGAAGCAAAAGGAGCTGGTGTAATTAGAGCAGAGGTGAAGAGGTTTGGAAGAAATACAGGACATTATGGCTACGTTCAGACTGCAGGGCTTAACGCTCAATTTGGATTTTTTGTGTGAAATCCGATATTTTTGCGACGCCGTTCACATTTCCAATTAAATGTGACTTGTATGTGATCTCCAGTGTGAACTTTAAAGGCCCCAAAAGTGTCCCGCATGTTTCTTGAAGGACACAACGATTGTCGATGGCGTGATTTCAGCTCCCGTGAAATGAAAACTTTAAAAACTTGAAGTCACTTCCACTGACATTAACACTACAGAAATAGAGTTTCTTTATTTACCAGCATTCACCTCTCACTTGGTTTACAGTCGGGTTCACTGGCTCCGCACATGTTCGTATACAGTACGTGTGATCTCAGGCAGCAGGTGGTGAGTCTCGGGCGCACCACGCTCCAGCGGAGGTTCAGGTGTTGGGGGAGCATAGGCGTTGATGACAAGTGTTGTCGCAAACAGAGCTGGAAAGTA
>JAVJIX010000045.1:4185000-4272500 GCA_036785185.1 Paratrypauchen microcephalus | reverse complement strand
CGAGCGGTCTCCAAATAACACAAAGTTTAGCACTTTTCAAATCATAGAAGCTCGATGTCTACACTTTCGTTTGAGTCAAAAGTGGCCTGTAATCCGAGATTTATCCATAGTTTCGAGTAGATGAGGACAGTGCGCATGTGCGGAGTCACAGTTTATTTTGCTCTCAGCTCCCGGGACCCAAACATGAAACACAAAGCTGTAAATTATTAGAGATGCACCGATTGCAAAATTCTTGGCCGATACCGATTTCCGGTTTTTGAGGGGGTCTGACCTGCCAAAACCGTTTTTTCCGATACCGATTTTCTATCTAAGAAATCATTACAATCATACAATAGACACCATATTTGCTTGGCTTGAGAATAAAACATCAAAAATAAGAAATAGTGAGTTTCAACAGTGCCCCCTGAGCAGATTTATTTAGAACACTGACCATAACATTCAGTCCAGTTTACAGGTCAATATAGGAAAAAACTAAAATATTAAGACAAACAAAAGATAAAGTGCACCATGTGTACTTGAAAACTGGTTCTCTAAGTAAATCACATTTTAGGCCTTTGATTTCTTTTCACATTTCAAAATAAGTGCAGGATTTCATATAGGCCTAGGATAAAATAAAGTGTACTATATTTTCTTGTCAATTGAAACGGGTTCTCATAACATATTTTTAACATTTGCATTTGACCTCTCTTGACATCACAGAAACATCTTGTTTCTGTGATTATCTATTTTTATTTTTGCGTGTACTTTATGAGAAAGTTGAAATGTCATTGTACCTGTATAAAGACAATAAAGGCTTTCTATTCTTTTCTACTGGGCTAATAAACATCGCTAGTATTAAGTTGTTACTTGCCTAGGATCCATAGCCGTGGCCACAACGTACAGTGGATTCTTCTCGATGTCTGCAAACCGTCTCTGGACCGCTTCCAACAGCGTGGCCTTGGCAGTGCCCACACCACGGCCGGTGTCTGCTGCTCTCCCCAAAAGGCGCTTAAGTGCAGTGATTTCAGGGATGACGGATGCGGCGGTGGCTGACGAGGAGCTAATTGTCTTTGTGAGTTCCTCAAAAGGTTGAAGGATGCTCAACACATTCTCAATTAACTCCCACTGGTGTGTGGTGAATATGGTCGGCAGCTCGTGTTCTGTTGCGTATAAGCTCAAGGCGCGTTTTTGTTCCAACAGCGACTGCAACATATAAAACGTGCTGTTCCACCGTGTGGGACAATCTTGTTGCAAGCGCTTCTTGGGTTGACCCAACTCCTCCTGGATAACGTGGAGTTTCGAGTAGGCTAGCGGTGAGTGTTTGAAGTGCGTGACTAGTCTCCTGCCTGTTGCCACGGCGTCTGTGATTGCGCGTTGAGATTGCAGTCCCTCATTCACCGCTAACTGGAGTGTATGTGCCATGCACGGGAGACTGGGGAAGTTGCCATCATCCAGTGCCTTGGTCATATTCCGAGCGTTGTCACGCAACACGACATGAACCCTCTTCTTGTCGATGTTCCACTCCGCCAGCATTTTTTCAAATTTGGCTCGTAAATTGTCCGCAGTGTGGGAACCAGGGCATTCTTCACAGTATAGCAGGACTTGATGTAGCTCAAATTCATCATCCAGCCATTGAGCGGTCAGACTCAACATTGACATTAAGCTCACGTTAGAAGTCCAAATGTCCGTCGTGAAACTGATAGGAGATTTGGTCGCGTCAGTAGCTTGCGTATATGGCTTGAAACATTCTCAAACAACTCTGGCAGCGCTGTATCAGAAAAGTATCGCCTACTTGGTAATTTGTACCGTGGACTCAAGTGTTTTATCAGGTTGACGAAGCCTTTATCCTGCACTACGCTGAACGGCTGGTCGTCCAGTGCCATGAACTCCATTATTTTCGAGTGGTGGCTTTAGACTTCTCAACACTCGTGTCGAACATAGGGGCGATGGTGGGGTGTTGTTGCTGTGTCTCAGGTACATCCCTCTTAGCAGCCACGTCTTCTTTATACTTGCTAAACAAGCCCGGGTGCTTCTTTTCCAAGTGGCGTATTAAGTTGGTTGTTCCATAAGTCTTAGGCGTTGATCCTCCACGGCTTACTTTAGACTTACAATCATTACACACAGCCTGTTTCGGTTCGTCCTGGCACACGGTAAAATATGTCCAGATCAACGACATCTTTGTTTTGCTTTGGTTCAGTTTCGATCTGCCCGCGTTGAGCTGCTGCGCATGCATGTCAGCGTGACCGGCCAAAAACCGGAAATGACGACAGTGACCGGCCAGTCACCGATTTGGCCGATTGGATAGAAAACCGGCGTTTTTGATCGGCGGCCGATTGACCGGTGCATCTCTATAAATTATGGCTAAATCTCGGATTACAGGCCACTTTTGACTCAAACGAAATCGTAGACTAAGACATCGAGCTTCTATGATTTGAAAAGTGCTAAAGTTTGTGTTATTTGGAGATCACACGGGGCATATATTACTTGCTCGGGGAATATATTATATGCCCCAAGCTACGGCTAGAACTCGCGCTAGGCTATCGCAAATCTAAAACATCTCCGGAAGTGCTCCATATGACACCAAAGTGCTATGGGTGAGTAAAACAACTTGTTTTATTACCGAAATAAGGCTCAGATTGTAAAAAACATTAATTCTCCTTTAAAATATTGGTAAAATAGCAACGTCTCCAGCTCCTGGGTGGCCCCTCCCACCAGAGCAGCACAAACAAACTCGCCTCTTTCCGAACGCTCTTAAAGGACCATCGTTTTGACTGTTGACCGTGACACCCTCATCAGCAAAATGTCAAAAATGAGAAAAGTGGACGCCGAGTGCAGGATTTTCCAAGAAAAATTGACTAATTCCTATTTGTTCACGGAGGTTAATGGGAAACCTGTACGCTCGGTGTGTTTGCAACAAGTGGCGGCGCTCAAGGAATATAATCTTAAACGTCACGAGACACGGCATTTCGAACAATACAATAACTTGAACGGAGAATTGAGAAGACAGAAGATAAATGAATTACTGCTGTGACTGAAGAAACGGCAGTCTAATAGATTTGTGTTTCTCTGGACAAATATTTTGACTTATTGCTATTTTTGGGGTATATTTGCCATGAGTGTTCTGATCCGGCCCCTTTGGGATCAAAGTCGGTTGGATACGGCCCCCGGACCAAAATGAGTTTGACACTCCTGCCATAGACTGTATGGATATAGCTTAAATCGCTAGCCGCCACGTTCCAAACATGGATCTATAACACTGGTCTACGAATGTTTGGACTCGATCTGCTTCCAAGATAAAAGTGGCTAAATCTCATTTATATTGATAAGATGAACTGAAAATCAATTGATAAATGTGCTGGTTAGATAATGTATTCAAGATATTTAAATGTTTTTTTTTTAACATCAAAATCACATCTGTTTATACAATAGATTTAGGCATTTTTGCTTAAAAATAATATTTATATTTTGAAAATATTTAACTTGCACTTCTTTATCCGTCAAGAAACAAACAAGAAATATCTTAAGACATGAGATAATTGAATATCTTATGAAAAACAAGCTAAAGTATCGTGTTACAACAATAATGTGGAGCCCAACTTTTGTCCTGATCTCCAACTTTGCGACCAAAGTAATGTTGGTCTGCCTTTTTAACCACTGCAGTTATGTCGTGCTTTTGTGATGCAAACGTCACTTCACCACAAACGGAACACAAGTTATCTGGGTTTTCCACACAATTTCGAGGCATCTCTCTTATGTGAAATTTAAAAAAAAATTGATGTTAAAACTGTACACATTAAAATGAATGTATGTGAATGTGCAGACAGGCGTTCAGATAGAACTGGTGCTTGTAGACACACTGTACCTTCTGATAAACTACCGTTTTTGCCTTATTTTGCATAAATTTCCTATTTTGACCCAATACTATATCTTGGAAACTATAGCCAATCAGCACTTCTGACTTACTTTTTCTTTATTAGTGACCTAAACCAAGAAAAATGTCACTACTTTTGTTCCGGAATCATTTTGCTTGTAGACCAGTGTAATAAAAACTGGCCTCTGTCCCGGCTCCAGACCGACTTTTGGCCGCTCCAGGTACTGCAGCTCCTGGGAGCTTGGGCCCACAAAGAATTCTCCTAAAGAGCAGAATGCATTCTGGGAGGGAATTCACACTGCCCGTGTTCTGACAGGGCATCCGGCTTTCATAAAGGTCAGATTTTGTAGGGACTTTTTCACATTTTCACAACATAAACTTTTTAAATCCTCAAACCGCCTAAAAGTGATCTCAGAGCGGGCTCAGAGCGGGGCGAGGCTAGGCTAAGTCTTCCCTAGCCTCGCCCCGCTCTTAGCCCTGCGTTAGTCGAGTTTTTTTTTTGGTCATCATAATTACAAGACTGCTGCATGTCTGTAATTCTATTTCAAACTTTCAGTGACAATTTGAAACTAAAAAATATCCTCCATACAACCTTTCGTAGTTTTGTTTCCATTCTTGTGCTGCTTTTTAGAACTTTAAGAGATGTGACTCACCGACACGTAACCCTTTTTCCATCCAAACCAAATGTAAACACTTGGGAAAAAATCTCACAAGGTCGTTTTTCTCATGTGTGCACGATCTTGTGGCAATTCTGGCTCGCAAGAATTCTCCCAAAGAGAATTGTATTTTGGGAATTCAATCTGCCCGTGTTCAGCTGACAGGGCATCCGGCTTTCACAAAGGTCAGGTTTTGTATGGACTTTTTCACATTTTCACAACTTAAACTATTTAAAATCCCTGAATCTATCCCTGAATCATAATATTTTTAAAAAAAGAAACTAAAACGAATTATTCTTACCGTACTTTTTGTACTATAGAGCACACATGACCAATTTTTTTTTTAAATTAAGATTTGTACATATATAAGCCGCACCTGACTATAAGTCCACATTGTAACTTGAGATATTTACACAGAAAGATGGTACACGAAAGGATTTTTAAAATTTTAATTAACGTAAATACCGGTACATGCTTTTTTCGAACAGCGCCTACAGCAGTAACACAGCAGAAACATGGCAGTAAAACAACTGTAAAATGGCCAGCCTGTGGCCTCTGGAAGCCTTAAAGGTACAGTGTGTAGGATTCGTGGCGCATAGGTGGATATCGCTATTCCACTTCCTCTTTTGGCTACGGCAGACCTCGAGGGTCACCCGGGCGCGCCGTACCGCAGACAGCTCGCTTTGTTGCGCGCACCCGGCGCTGTGCGAACTACGATATAAATAAAACGCGGCCCCGCGGTCACTTTTTTTTTTTTCTTTTCGCATGAAAACACACATTCCTGATCGTCTACCATGACACTCTACACATCAAATGAAACCTTACAGTCTACTCTTTTTGACTATGCAATTCATTTCCCTGCACAACAATCAGTCCCCGAGCACATGAGGCTTTTATACGGAAAAGCACAAAACGAGGTTAGCTTACCTTAGAATGCTTTGCACAGGTCAAACTCTGTATTTCACCATAAACTTGCTCTCAATTTGTCCGTAAGGATCCAGCGAATAAAATCCAGTAAAACAATGTAGTCCAAAACATGTGTTAGATCCATTACGACGTCTGATCCGGCAGCATGCTTGTCAAAACCACGAGGCTCCCCCGTTCCCCCCTCCCCTTCCCCTTCTCTCCTCTCCTCCACTCCCTCAGGCGCGCTGCCTGAGGGAGTGGGAGCCGCTGCTAGCCTCCTGCTAGCAGCGGCTGAGCAGCTGCTAGCAGGAGCCTAGGCGAAGGATGAGCCCAAATGTCCTTCTGCGGCTCTCGTATTCAAAATGGCTGCCTCTAATATGGGGAAGATCCCCCTTTTATGTGACTATATCTAAGTCCAAAAGAATATTTTGATTTCATGATGGAAGTGAAAAGGCTTGGAAGACAATGTATTTTTGAATGGGTATCTTCAATTTCAGTAATTAATGGGTAAAAATCTTACACACTGTCCCTTTAAAGATCCCATGACATGGTATATCTTGATGCTTTTATATGGTGCCTTAATGGTTCCCTAATACTGTAAATGAATCCTTCTTCAAAATCAAGACTCAGTGCATGAGAAAGAGAGATAAATATCTCTCTGGAACACTCCATTATGGGCGTTGTTGCTTGAATGCAAATGAGGAGGACAGAGACAGGCCAGAGCAGCGGGTGGGGGCATGGCCAAACTCTCCACTCTTTCCTCTTTAGCGCGATGTGCGCTGGCCCCACTTCCGCGTTTTTGCACGGAGGAAGAGATGAGAAGCGTTCCATTGAAAAATAAACACATTTCCACAGAAAGTAAAATTAAACCACTGCTGTTTCAGAGGTTCGGAGGCTCGGATAAAGAACTTCCAAGCCTGGAAACACTCTCACGTGCCTCCAGGCAAATTAAAAAACGCATCTCGCATTGCGTAGCTCGTTCGCGGTCCAAACTCTCTGGGCGTGATTTACAGAGAGTGTGGGTAGAAACACAGACGGGCGGTGGAACTGCATTTGCATTTTTTCTTCAATGTGACGTCACATAGTTTCCTTGTTCAAAATCGCCCGTTTGAGCTGTCTTTTTTTCAAACGCAGAAAAGGACCGCAAATGCTCAGTTTACACATTTCGCAACTTTTAGCCATGGGGGGGCTAAACAGGGTAGGGGAGCTCACATTAACGTTCAAAAACCTCAGAAAGTGAAAATTTCATGCCATGGGACCTTTAAAATAAAGTTTCAAGTTTAACTTTAAGGGAAAACCCCCTGAACTCAATCTCATGGAACTGTTGATACCTGTAGGAGGTTTTTTTAAGTGGCTAAAACAAGGCTTCATTAATTCATTGACTCTCCTCACTTATTTACCATCTGATGTCTGCTGTCTTGATAAAGAATGAATCCATACATAAGTCGCACCTGACTATAAACCGCAGGGTCCGAAGTGTGAGAAAAAAGTAGCGGCTTATAGTCCGAAAAGTACTGTCTTTGTTTATTTTGCAGCCCTAAGGTGGTAGGAATGGGCAGATGAAGTCCATATAGATACAAACTGCTTTGCCACTGAGTTGTGCAAGAATGCAAAGTGGTTCAAACTCATATTTGTGATATTGATCCACAGGTCTGTCCCCGGACCTACAATCGATGGAGCAGATCAGACGCATCATGAGGCCCACAGACGTACCAGACACAGGTGGGGGCTCTGTTTGACTTATTTCTATTTTGGGAGCTTGTTGGCGATCACTTCACAGTTAATCATCAGATATTACCTTTTCACAGCAGCTAGCAGTTTGTCACATTACTAATATTTCCAATTTGATTTTGATACTTTGGAACAGACTCAATACAATACCAATTCCAAAACCACGATGAGAATAATAATAATAAAAAGAAAACAGCAACAGCAACAACAAAAAACATTTGCCTAAAAAGGAGTGGAAAGAAGAAAACTTATTTACAGTGAGGAAAATAAGTATTTGAACAACCTGAAATGAAAAGTCTAACCTTTCCTAACGGACTTCCACATTCAAACCAAATAGAGTTACAAGTCTAGTGCCCACTGCGATGTTGCCATAAAATGAACCGACCTAAACATTGACTGTGTGTCCTTAAGAGGACGTGAGGAGCCGCCGTGAAGTGTGTGCCCTTATAAGGACTTCACTTCACCAGCTCGACCAATCCACAGTAAAGCTTTTACTGGCTTTTCTTAAGGTGCGTTACGTAATTTGTGTCTGCTGAGGGCTCGTCTCCATGGAGATGTTACTACTTTGCCTGTAATGTTCTACAATGGGGGTCTTTACTGATCAGAAACTGTGAGCGGGCCTCTCCACTGATCTGACCTATAACTTGGCCTGGTGGTGCTGCTTGTCTCCATGGAAACAGATAAATTGAAGGCTCTACTACTACTACTGCTACTGCTGCTACTACTACTACAAGGCTCTCAAGTCTCACGCATTGAGAGTGTGACACACGCAATTCAATGTGTTCACACGCAACACATGGTATTTCTCACGCTGAAATTTAGTTATGCAATTCAAGCGCAGCGCTTCTGTGCGCAGAAAATCGGTGCAGGCACCGCATGGTTTCAGCGCCATTCGCCCCCCGCAGAAAAAAAATAGTCACTCGCAACCCCTCTCCCCGGAAATTACGCAGTCTCACGCACAACCCCGCTCAAAACTTGAGAGCCCTGCTACTACTACTACTGCTATTACTACTGCTACTACTATTGCTACTACTGCTACTACTACTACTACTACTACTACTGCTACTACTACTGCTACTGCTACTGCTGCTACTACTACTGCTACTTCTACTGCTGCTACTACTACTGCTACTTCTACTGCATATTAGAACAAACAAGCAGGCAGCTGTACCTTCCACCAGAAAAGTTACACAGTGCACCTTTAATCTGCTACAGTATTCAGTTTAAAGTTTATTCCTCTTTAAAATATACTTTTGATTTACAAGCATGTCCTGCGTTTTATGTTCTAATATGTTTTTAACCTCTTTCAAAGCAGGCTTATTCTTATCTTATCTATCAAGGTATTTGGTTAAATGTGAGCCAAAAAAAACTTCAAGCTAACTGAACTCAGGAATGTTTTTATTAGGCATGTTGCAGCAGATTTGTTAATTACACTTTACTCTTTATGAAACTTAATTGAACTTAAAGCCTTAGGTTGCCTCCCATTTCACTTAAGAATTCGGTTTCTAGTTTATAAAATCATGAAAATATTGTCAAGCTAACGGACTAGCATGTTTGACGCAAAACGGGTAAGTTCATTGCTAATGTTTTTAGCTGATGTTGCACTTCCTCGCTCGTCTGTGATTCGGCACGCGGACTCTGGCGCCCTCTGGTGGCAGGTTTGGATATTAAATAGAACACTACTACTATTACTACTTCTACTACTACTGCTACTTCTTCTACTACTACTACTGCTACTACTACTGCTACTACCTCTACTACTATTACCTCTACTACTATTACTACTTCTACTACTACTGCTACTTCTACTACTACTGCTACTGCTACTACTACTACTACTGCTACTACCTCTACTACTATTACCTCTACTGCTATTACTACTACTGCTACTACTACTACTACTATTACTACTACTGCTACTACTTCTACTACTTCTTCTACTGCTACTACTACTACTGCTACTACCTCTACTACTATTACCTCTACTGCTATTACTACTACTGCTACTACTACTACTACTATTACTACTACTGCTACTACTTCTACTACTTCTTCTACTGCTACTTCTACTGCTACTTCTTCTACTACTACTGCTACTACTGCTACTACCTCTACTACTATTACTACTACTACTTCTACTGCTACTTCTTCTACTACTACTGCTACTACTACTACTACTGCTACTACCTCTACTACTATTACTACTACTACTGCTACTACCTCTACTACTATTACTACTACTGCTACTACTACTACTATTACTACTGATACTACTTCTACTGCTGCTACTACTTCTACTACTGCTACTTCTACTACAACTGCTACTACTATTACTACTACTACTACTGCTACTACTGCTGCTACTACTGCTGCTACTACTAGTACTATAGTACTACTACTACTACTTGTACTACTACTAGTTTGTGGCTGCACTATGATTAAAAATAAATGAATACGTATATAAATAAATAATACATAATATATAAAAAATAAATAAGAAATTAAACAGGAGTCTAAGAACTTTTTGAGGCGACTATAGAAGCTTGTCAGAGACGTTGGTCATCAAAAAAAAAAAGTTTTTGTTTGGTTGTTAAATTCGCATGGATTTAACACCAAAATGTCCCCGGCGTCCATTACAGAGGACATGTTACAACATTATGAATACAAATAAAATGAACAAAATGTAAATGCTGAGGTGTTCATTTACCTCCAAATAGAAAATTAAAATAATAAAAATAATTTAGATACACTTTTTTCTTCAGGTCCCAGGAGGATATTGAAATTTCTACTAAAAATCTTGCGTAGTTTCTTCCTGCGTTTTAATTTAGGTAAAGTTCAGAATGTTACTTCCTGATTGGACACATGTTTTTACATTTGGATTGGATAAAAAATAGAGATAAATTCTGGCAAGTTACATTTTTTGAGAAGCTGTAGTCCCAAAAAGCAGTTCTTACAATGACAGCAGAAATATTAAGTAAATCAAAAAATGGAAACTAAAAAAAATAAATAAATTTTGTCCAGTTGACACATTGAATTTCTCCTTTTGTAATACACGTACTTGATTTTAAATATAATTACGCGAAATATGGTACGTTTATAGGCGCTGCAAGATTGAAATAATAATATTAATAATAATAATAATAATAATAAAAATGCATAACACGTAAAAAATGAAAAAAATAAAAATAATAAAAATGAATAAAATAAAACAAAATAAAATAATAATAATGTTTTTTAAAATTATCGTGGTATTGGAATTGGTATTGAGTATCGAGTCTGTTCCTTAGTATCGAAAACCAAGACTTTGACATTTTCCTCCAGCGTTTCCGCGGTACGTTTGGTTTTTATTTGTTTGTTTTTTTGTTTTGTTTGTTCCTCCAGGGCTGCTGTGCGACCTGCTGTGGTCCGACCCCGATAAGGACGTGCAGGGCTGGGGTGAGAACGACCGCGGCGTGTCCTTCACCTTCGGGGCGGACGTGGTCAGCAAGTTCCTCAACCGCCACGACCTGGACCTGATCTGCAGAGCGCACCAGGTCAGAGCCGCACACTCGAAAACCGCAAAACACTCCACGTTTATCCCCTTATCGTGAGTTTAGAGACGGGATAAAGAGTCAGAACTAAAATAAATGATTCTCCCGGCGTCCAACCAGGAAGGACCATTATAAATGTCAAAAATAAGAATAGAAACAAAAGGAATAAAAAGTAGTAAAAATCTAAATTATGATGTTGTTTTCTGCAAATACATCATTTTCAAAACAATTAAAGATGAAACAGTGATCCTAATATGTTCTCTCTCTGTCTGTCTCTCTCTCCCTCTCTTTCTGTCTCGCTCTTTGTCTCTTTCTCCGTCTCTCTCACTCTTTCTGCCTCTCTCTTTATCGTTCTGTCTCTCTCTCTTTCTCTCTCACTCTTTGTCTCTCTTTGTCTCTCTCTTTATCTCTCTCGCTCTCTTTGACTCTCTCTCTCTCTGTCTCTTTCTTTGTCTCTCTTGATAAAAATGTGATTAATTAGATTAATTAATTACATATTCTGTCATTAATTTGATTTTTTTAATCACCTGACTCCTCGTTTGCAGTGAATATGCCATAAAAGTTAAATCACGTTCAGCATCTTTAATAATCTGTCGTCGGCACTAAAACAAAAACAAAAACAAAACTTTTCATGATTGTGTTAAAGTCTGAACCACGACACAACTCGGATGTTTTCACGTCTTTATCGTCTTTATCTTCTTTATCTTCTCCTAAACTCTCGCGTTTGTGTGCGGCGCCCTCAGGTGGTAGAAGACGGGTACGAGTTCTTTGCCAAACGTCAGCTGGTGACGCTGTTCTCCGCCCCGAACTACTGCGGCGAGTTCGACAACGCCGGCGGCATGATGAGCGTGGACGAGACCCTCATGTGCTCCTTCCAGGTGAGTCCAGAGGACGGGAGGACGACTGCTGTCCCATTTTGTTTTTGTCTCATCCACACTTAAAATGCACCCTGAAAACCACAGTCGTTTCCATGGAGATCAGGGCGTGGACCAACTGTGCGTCCATGCACACTTCGCACACTCCCAGCATGCACCGCCCACTACTTCTACGGGAGAAAATGGAGTCAGCGGCTGGACCTGTCGCATTTATAATAATAATAATAATAATAATAATAATAATAATAATAATAATAATAATAATAATAATTCATTGCATTTATATAGCGCCTTTCATGACACCCAAAGCGCTTTACAGTTCATAGTTCATTCACTCCACACTTGGTGGTGGTGAGCTACTTTCTGTAGCCACAGCTGCCCTGGGGCAGACTGACGGAAGCGAGGCTGCCAATCTGCGCCATCGGCCCCTCCGACCTTCTCCAACACTCACGCACACACCACTTTCATACTATTTCACCAACGCCCATGTAAAACATGAATAAACCAGGTCTAAACTAGGTCTAAACCAGGTCTAAACCAGGTCTAAACTAGGTCTAAACTAGGTCTAAACCAGGTCTAAACTAGGACTAAACTAGGTGTAAACCAGGTCTAAACCAGGACTAAACTAGGTCTAAACTAGGACTAAACTAGGTCTAAACTAGGACTAAACTAGGTCTAAACTAGGTCTAAACCAGGTCTAGACTAAAACAGGACTAAAGCAGGTCTAAACTAGGACTAAGGCAGGACTAAACCAGGACTAATGCAGGTCTAAAGCAGGACTAAACCAGGACTAAACCAGGTCTAAACTAGATCGAAACCAGGTCTAGACTAAACCAGGACTAAAGCAGGACTAAATCAGGACTAAAGCAGGTCTAAAGCAGGTCTAAACTAGGACTAAACCAGGACTAAACCAGGACTAAACCAGGACTAAACCAGGACTAAACCAGGACTAAACCAGGACTAAACCAGGACCAAACCAGGACTCCGGTCCGTGGAGTGCACTTAAAACCACACTCCGAACTGTGCACACTGCGAATTGAGACACGTCAATGGAGCGGCTTCATCATCATCTCAACGAGCACATTCTGCAAAAAAACGAAAATCACAAATTTTGGAAAAAAAACCCCAAAAACCCAAAAACCTATGAACGTAATTTTCTCAGTTTCACCAACGCCGAGTTGTAGCGGTTTTTCACATGGCGGGACACATTTGTGAGGGACACAAGGACACTGGACGCTATTATTTATTTTTCTATTTCATCCTAATTTGGACATTTATTATTTTTAATTTTTCTAGATCCTGAAGCCGTCTGAGAAGAAAGCGAAGTACCAGTACGGCGGAATGAACGCCGGGCGCCCAGTGACTCCGCCCCGCACAGCCCAACCCCCGAAGAAACGATGAACCCACCGCACAAACGACCCGCGTGAGGAGGAAGACGGCGACATCTCGAAGTCCGTCAGCGCGACTTTTTCAAAACGAGTGTTAAGAACGGAATAAACCGATCTAAGGGTCGTTCTGTTTGCATAGCCCAATGTACTTTATTTCTTTCTTTTTGTTTTATTCGTTTTTGTTTCGCTTTTATGTGTTTTCTTTGACGACAGAATGACGACTAGTTTACCACAGCGCCCCCTACCTGTACAGACACGAACAGGAGTTGATGACGACTGCTGGGTTTTCAATAAATACAAGGAACAAAACTCAGCGGCGTTGACTATTTTTTACCTTTAGTTTTTATCAAATTTAAATACTGATTCTTTATAAAGCCAGGTAAATTCTAGGGCTAAACCAGGACTAAATCAGGTCTAAACCAGGGCTAAACCAGGTCTAAACTAGAGCTAAACTAGGTCTAAATCAGGTCTAAACCAGGTATAAACTAGGACTAAACCAGGTCTAAACTATGACTAAACCAGGTCTAAACTAAGCTATGACTAAACTACGGATAAACCAGGCCTAAACCAGGTCTAAACTAGGGCTAAACCAGGTCTAAACCAGGTCTAAACTAGGACTAAACCAGGTCTAAACTAGGACTAAACCAAGTGTAAACTAGGGCTAAACTAGGACTAAACCAGGGCTAAACTAGGAAAAAAAACAGGTCTAAACCAGCACTAGCCCAGTGTTTGTCCGCTGAAAGTCGGCGGTGCGTTTCCTGCTCACAGATGAACGGTTGAAACTGCAGGTTTAAAATGATTTCTGATTCTGGTTTGGAGGTTTAGATTTTTCTTCACTTTGGGGAGAAGGTTTTTGTCGCTGAACTTCTCACTCTGACCATCAGGTGGCGCCCAAGCAGAGGGCATCTGAACGAACTACAACACCACTGTGCTTATACGGACAAGACCTGAACTGGGACTAAACCAGGACTAATGGACTAAACCAGGACTAAAACAGGACTAAAGGACTAACCCAGGACTAAAGCAGGACTAAAACAGGACTAAGCCAGGACTAATGGACTAAACCAGGACTAAAACAGGACTAAAGGACTAACCCAGGACTAAAGCAGGACTAAACCAGGACTAAAACAGGACTAAGCCAGGACTAAACCAGGACTAAAGGACTAACCCAGGACTAAAGCAGGACTAAACCAGGACTAAAACAGGACTAAGCCAGGACTAATGGACTAAACCAGGACTAAAACAGGACTAAAGGACTAACCCAGGACTAAAGCAGGACTAAACCAGGACTAAAACAGGACTAAGCCAGGACTAAACCAGGACTAAAGGACTAACCCAGGACTAAGGCAGGACTAAAACAGGACTTAAAGGACTAACCCAGGACTAAAACAGGACTAAAGGGCTAAACCAGGACTAAGGCAGGACTAAAGCAGGACTAAATTAGGACTAAAGTAGGTCACATTTCTCCTCGGCCTATTTCACTTTTTGCTGAAGCTGAATTTAAACCACAGAAACTGAAGCCACAGTCGCCCTGAGGCAGATGTCCACACACAAGAGCAGAGCCGTTTCTCACAAACACAATTTTTATTTTATTTTAAAATTGATTTATTTAGATTCTTTTTTTGTTTTTACATAAAACAAGGAAGAAATAAACAAAAGAACACTACATAAGCACACTGGACCAGGACTAGACCAAGACTAAACAAGGACTGAACCAGTACTAGACCAGGACTAGACCAGGACTGGGACTTTATCAGATGCCTCAGCACCAGCAGCATTTTTGATGCCGCACGAACTGGCAGAAGCAGTGTGCCCCCTGCAGGTGACCGGACTCGGACACTTTGAACGGCATCTGCCCCAGAGCGAGACACCGGGTGTATTCGCAGGAGTATTTCAGCACGGCGGCGTCAAACCTCTTCCTCCCGAGGTCGTGCCTGCAGGCGCCCAGAGGCACGTGGACGAATACGAGCGCCCCGTTGGTCAGACAGCCAATCAGGACGTTCTCCTCGCACAGCAGAGCGTTGGCCCTGCCCACCGCCTTCGCCAGCAGCCGCATGATTCGGTCATGGAGCCGTTTTCTGAACACGCATATCTCTCTGTACAGGGCCGTCACACTGCCGATGCTGCCCCCACGTGCCACACAGTCGGGGACCTGCACGAACGCTATTGCTGCTGCTACGGTTCCCGCTATGGCCACAAGTATCCAGAACATTATGACCAGGAACTGAGCAGCGCAGGACCTGAACCAGACCTTCTTGCGGTGGATCTTGTTGATGTGCTCGACGGCCTGTAGGTAGCGCCTTGGAGTCGTGATGATTCCTCCGAGGGCGGCGGGCAGCGTGGACTCGTCCCACAGACCACAGTCCCACTGCTTCAGTCCCGCCGCGTTCTCACAGACGAGAATCTGCAGGGTCTGAGGAGCACGAGGAGGAACATCTGCAGCGTCCATCCTGCTGTGAGAGAGAAGAGTCTGAGACCAGGACTAGACCAGGACTGAACCAGGACTAGACTTGCCTGGTTTACACCAGACCATATCACAGTGATATATGGTCTGGGAGCACCTACAGAATATCTCGTACCGGAGATGTGGTTTACGATCGCCAACGGCCGTTTATTGGGCGTTACGAATGTCTATCATTAGGCGTATACGTAGCCCATAGCCAATCATGTCAGTTGTCAGTTCAAACTACAAGTTTCCGTTTGTCACGTAGTACGCATCACCGTCTTTCCACCCCTCCCCGCTCTCTGATTGGCTCCCAGAATCAGGAGAGCTCGCTTAGCCTAGTTGTCAGGCTGTCTTTTAGATCGGAACGAACGAAAGCAGCCTGGGATTTCCCAGGTTAGGACTGAACAAGGACTGAACCAGGACTAGACCAGTATTAAACCAGGACTAGAACAAGAATGAACCAGGACTAGACCAGGACTGAACCAGGACTAGAACAAGAATGAACCAGGACTAGACCAAAATCATGATACTGAACAATGTACTACAACTTCACAAACCTGATGTGATGTTGTTTAATTTGTAGGAAACATATTAAAAAAGAGAATACTTTTGGTGAATAAACTATTTTTAAAGTTCATGTGAAGGAAACTGAACGAGGGATTCAGGAAACACCTGCGAGGTCCTCAAGAAACCACCTAAACCTCATTACTGCAATAAAAGTACTTCCTGTACTACATAAGTTAAAGTTTGTGGTTCAGCCTCACCGCAGACGCACCTGGACTCAAAAGGACATGGAACTGAAGAAGCAGCTTGGATGAGCTGAGAAACGTCTTTGACCAAATAAACTTCAGTCGACAAACTGAATTTCTCCTTTTGCAAATTCCCTGAAAAAAGAAAAGAATCCTCTCATCTTTAAACCAGAAGGGTCTACACCAAGATCAGAACTAAATACAGAGTAAAACAGGTCTAAAACAAGTCTAAACCAGGACTTAACAAAGACTCAACCTGGGTTTAAGCAAGGTCTAAACCAGGACTAAACCAGGTCTAAACCAGGACTAATGCGGGTCTAAGGCGGGTCTAAAGCAGGTCTAAAGCAGGACTAAACCAGGTCTAAAGCGGGTCTAAAGCGGGTCTAAAGCAGGACTAAACCAGGTCTAAACCAGGTCTAAAGCGTGTCTAAAGCAGGGCTAAAGCGGGTCTAAAGCAGGTCTAAAGCAGGTCTAAAGCGGGTCTAAAGCAGGTCTAAAGCGGGTCTAAAGCAGGACTAAACCAGGTCTAAAGCGGGTCTAAAGCAGGTCTAAAGCGGGTCTAAACCAGGTCTAAAGCGGGTCTAAACCAGGTCTAAAGCGGGTCTAAAGCAGGATTAAACCAGGTCTAAACCAGGTCTGATGTTCGTACCTGTTTGTGGTGAATCTGAGCAATGCCACAGAGACACGGGCGACTGTTTATAAGAGACAGGAAACAGCCTGGGAGGGCATCTGACACACGGGGGCGGGCATCTGACTCAGGGGCAGGTCTTCCTTGTCCAAATACAGACAGAGAAATACTAAACCAGGACCGAACCATTAGACCTGAATTACACCTGGATTAGACCTGGGTTAGACCTGGGTTAGACCTGAATTACACCTGGATTAGACCTGGGTTAGACCTGGATTACACCTGGATTAGACCTGGGTTAGACCTGGGTTAGACCTGGGTTAGACCTGGATTAGACCTGAATTAGACCTGGATTACACCTGGATTAGACCTGGTTTAGACCTGAATTACACCTGGATTAGACCTGGGTTAGACCTGGGTTAGACCTGGGTTAGACCTGGGTTAGACCTGGGTTAGACCTGGATTAGACCTGGGTTAGACCTGGGTTAGACCTGGGTTAGACCTGGATTAGACCTGGATTAGACCTGGATTACACCTGGATTAGACCTGGTTTAGACCTGGATTACACCTGGATTAGACCTGGGTTAGACCTGGGTTAGACCTGGGTTAGACCTGGGTTAGACCTGGATTACACCTGGGTTAGACCTGGGTTAGACCTGGGTTAGACCTGGGTTAGACCTGGGTTAGACCTGGATTACACCTGGATTAGACCCCAGTATAAACGATGCAAATACTTGAATCTGAATAATCTGGATTAAATGTGTTTGTTTTCATCTGGTGTTTACTCGTGTTGGAATATTTAATAAAACAAGTTTTAATAGTTCTAAATGTTCACACAGGCTTTATTCACGTTTACCACAAAACGTTTGGAAAATGCGGACGACGACTTCCTGAGTAGTTAGTGACATTACGTACAGCCAGCTGGTTCTAACTGTTAATCTGCCGAACATAACGGAACCAACGGAACTCTACAATGACATCTTTTTTTTATTATCTTTATTTATTAACTTCGACAAAGCCGAAGAATCAATCACATCTAGATGAAGAAAACCAGGCCATTTTCTCAGTTCCTATCGCCGACAGCCCAACGGAAGTCGTCATCCGCACATTTCCAAATGTCTGTGGGTTTTGTGAAGTAACAGAGTCCATTAAAACTCACATCCACGAGGAGCAGCGGAGGTGGCTCAGGCATCTGTTCCGGACGCCCGAGTGGAGTGGTCCCTGTGGAGATGTTCTGAGCACATCCCACCGGGAGGAGGCCCCGGGGAAGACCCAGGACACGCTGGAGGGACTATGTCTCTGGGCTGGCCTGGGAACACCTCAGGATCCCCCTGAAGAACTGGAGGAAGTGTGTGGAGAGCAAAGTCAGAGCATCGCTGCTCAGACTGCTGCCATCCATCATTTTCTGCTTACTCCATTTCTGGGTCGCGGGGGCAGCAGTCCAAGCAGATCTGCCGCCCAGAACACAATGCACCAGCCCCCATGAATCCTCCCGCGGGTGGTGAGTCCACAGGAGGACGGCTCACGTCACAACCGGCCTTGATGCATTTCTGCCATGGGGGCTACCAGTGTCCGCAGACACTGGGGGCGAGGTGGGGTTAAGTGTCTTGCCCAAGGACACAACGCAGGGATGAAAGTGCCAAGTCATGAAAAAAGCTGAAAGTCACAGCCACCCGTGACTTTTACTGTGTTTGCAATACAGTAAAACTGTAACTCAAAGCAAAAAAAACACATTTTATTAACATCTGTAGTGGTTTTTATTTGTTTGACGGTCTCCTCGCTTCCTCCAATCTCTTGGTTTTAACTATTCGATCAAGCCATTCGATCAATCCCATCGGAAACGATTTTTCATAGGAGTCCATTTCTTTTACACGTAAATCGTCTTTACGCTCCAATATTTTGTTAGCCATTTGGCTGTAGATCTATTTACGGCTGTTGTTAGCGGGAGTCCGGGCCGCACGCGCGCTTACAGTAGTAGCGCTGAAAGTTGATATCAAACCACGACACTGACCCCGATTTTGCGACCTCAAAGTCTGATAACGAGCCGAGAGAAGCGGTGACATCAGCCCATAATACAGAATTGTGTAGTGAATCATTTTAACCTTTTTTGTATGTGTGAAGGGATTTTTTTTTTATCTATTTGACTCAAACTGGAATTGAATTACGATGCATATTTGAGTGACATGAACACATGGAAAATAAATAATTATTAGCAATTTATTTTTAATACAAAATAATAAGATTAACAGTAAATATTTGTCCTGCCTAACTTAAAACTCTATAAATTAATATAAAACAATACAAGAGCTGTGCACGCTCGCGGTGCAGCTCGCGGCATGTGGTGTCCGCAGCTCCAGACGAGCACACGGGCTCGCGCGCCCCGCACACCCGTAGAAGTTTAATACGAGACACGTACTTTTGTTTCTGAATACGGGACGATTACATTTTTCAACGGACGGTTGGCGACCCTAAACACAACTATACATATACACTAGGGATGGGTATTGGCAAAGAACTCACGATTCAATTCGAATCACGATTCATATGCCACGATGCGATACTATCACGATGCATCACGATACTTGAATTATTGCGATGCATTGCAATATATTTGACATACTTCAGTGAAAATGTACCAAAAAAAAAAAAAAAAAAGAGGATAACTTAAATATCAGTGGCTGTGTATCTGGGTAGTGTCTTCAATTGATACAGAACTCTGAGCAACTCAATTCATAACTGAATTTATTGAATAACAAAAACAAATAAACCAAACCAATAACAAAAAAAGTGCATAGGATTTTTTCTAAAACAAAAAATGATGTTCAAACATTTGCCATTTTGGAGGTAGCTACCATCATAACAAACAATACCCTTTCACAAAGAAAAAAGTGCATAGGATTTATAAAACAAATAAACTAATAATTAATTGATTTATGTATTAATATTAAATTATTAAATATGAAATTATTAATTAATAATAATCGATTTTTGGCATCAAGAATCGATGCAGTATATTGTGAAAGTTAGTATCGCGATGCATTGTCATGACGATTATTTTGCACACCCCTAATATACACGCACCCAAAATTTTTCTCAGCGTATTTGAAAAAAAATAATAAAAATGACGACGCGGCTGAAAAAAAAAGCGGAGATCCGTTAAAAGGCGGAACTCTTTCATCCCTGACAACAGCAGCACTCATCTGTGGGAGCTGGGATCACACACGGTCAACCCGTCAAGAGCGAGACACGAACCGCCAACCCCTGGATCAATACACAAACGCTCTACCAGACTGCTGCCAACATCATTTATTCAGAAAACTACATTTGCCAAGGCAAAACAATGACCAGAACTGGTTTGGTTTAACACAAGTAAACGTTTAAAATGTTCATTGTGAACAATAGAAAACTTATTTACACAATAAATAACTAATTTATTCTTCCAAACCAAACGGCCCTTGATAATTCGCCATCACACAACAGTAGTGCCAGATCTGGTTCACGGCTCCTCTGAGGGGGAGCGGCACCGGCGAGTCCCAGATGTGGAAGGACTTGACTCGGGCCATGACTCTCTCCACAGTAATCTCCTCCTGGCTCATCGGACCCAGAGGACGAAGAGCGACCAGCTTGGCCCCCACGTCGTCCAGGAGGTCCCGAATGTGTAAATCTGCCATCACTTCATCTCCCGGCTCCAGCAGAGGGAGGAGTCCGCTGATCCTCGTTAAATTTTCACCGGAGATAGAGACGGTGTAGAGCGAGGAAATAAACGTCACCGATCCACAGGGAGCGATGCCCACCAGCCCTTTCAGCGCGGCGCGATTCCTGTAGGTCGGGAGCGGCTCTGACTGCGACGTGAGGGACGAGGACGTCTCTAGAACGATCTCTGTACACTCCAGAATCACACGAACATTCGGGTACAACCTTTGGAATCTCTGAGGCGCGCTCGCTTTGACCGTATCCCGAGACATCCACAAGTTCATGGACGATAGCACGACGTAAAGATAGTTCGCCCAGGTGACAGTGACTCTGTTGACCATCGCTACGCTAACGTTAAACATGTCCGAAACGAGCTGCTCCTTCAGGCCCGCTGCGATTCTGAACGAGTACATTAAAAACTCATCGATTAAAGGCGTATTACGCGAAGAGTCGGGTTCTTCTGGACACGTTTCACCTCCGATCTTCTGCGCTCTGGTCCAGCACGCCAGGCGAGAGGCTGACGGCGCAATGGTTTCCCAGAAGATCCGGAATGCGCGCTCAGATGGGAATTTTGTGTAGAACTGAATCTGTTCGTCCGAGGCACAAAAGCGGTTGAAAAGGGCCGCCTTCGCCTCCAGCTGCTCGATGTAATCCAGAGCTTTGTCCAGTGCTCCTGTAAGACACAAAACGGATTTGTATCGTCATCACAAACATTCTCACACGTTTAACACACAAACCCTGCAGATTTAGTCCCGAGTTCTTCTCTCAAACTGAAAACACACCACCTTGTGATGTCATGTGCTAAAAGACTTTTGGTTTTTAAAAGGGATAGTGCGTTGTTGTTTTTTTAAAATGTTAATCTGTATAGGTTTCCTTCTAACAGTGTCGTGTGATAAAACAACATTTGTTCAAAAAGTGATATATATTTCCGTCAAACAGTTGTCCGAAAAAATCCAGCAGCCTATTTTCCCTAATTCGCATGGTTCCCTTTTCTCTCGGAGTTGTATCACGGCGCGCGTAGCCTAGCCTATAGCCTGTTCACTTGTAAACATTCGCCGTCGCCGTACCGCATCTGCCGTGAACATCCGCTTACGAGTGAACAGGCAATAGCGCGAACGTGGGCGGAGTGATATGAATCTAGAGTAAATATGCAAATGCGAATTAGGAAATATAGATCACTTTTTGGTCAAATGTTTTGGGAAAAAAAACAAGCTTTATTAACAGTCCCCGCGACCTTACCGAACCTACTTACGCGAGCTCCAGAACCCGAGCAGAACCGGGCTGAGCCGAGACTGTCAGAGGTAAGCCAGTGTTACCGCACGACACTTTTAGAAGGAAACCCACACAGATTAAAAGGGATAGTGCGTTTTTTTATGTTAATCTGTATGGGTTTCCTTCTAAAAGTTACGTGTGTTGACACCGGCTTACCTCTGACAGTCTCAGCTGATCCCGGTTCGGCTCGCTTTCTGGAGCCCACGTAAGTAGGTCCGGTAACTTCCCTGGAACATGAAATAAAGCTTGTTTTTCTTCTCAAAACAAAACATTTGTCCGAAAGGTGATATATTTGCGTCCCAAACAGTTGTCCACGAAACATCCAGCAGCGTACTTAGCGATCATGTATTGTGTCTGTCGATTCGTATCACTGCGCGCATATTAGCTGTATTAGCCTGTTCACCTTTAGAGGAAGTGTATGGCAGATGCGGTCCGCCATAGAGGGAAGTTTACAAGTGAACAGGCTAATACAGTCATACCTCACCTTACGAAATTAATTCGTTCCAGAAGTGGTTTCGTAACGTGATTTTTTTCGTACGTAGAGTACGGGGGATTCGGGCGGCTGTGAAGCAGAGCGCGCATCCGAGCGCGCATTATTTGAATTTTTGAGATTTCGCGTTTCGTAACTTGAATTTACTTTCGTATTCAGAGACTAAAATTTTACGTAAACACGTTTCGTAACTTGGATTATTCGTTAGTTGGGTCTTTCATAGGGTGAGATATGACTGTACAGCTAATATCAGGGATGAAAGTGGCCAATCATGAAAAAAGCGGAAAGTCACGGCGCACCCCCCCCCCTCCCCGCTGGAACATTTTAAATTTCTGAAATTTTGATTTCTATATGCTATATGTTAGCAATAAAGTAAAACTGTACATAAAAGTACAAAAAAAAAAAAAAAACCCTTTTTATTAACAGGTAGGCCTACTACTATATATTGGATTTGTTTTTGCTTTGCATTTGTCTAATCAAAGGCATTGAGGAGGAGCTTATGCGCGCTAAAAGGCGCAGGTGGCAACGCGTTAAGTGAGGTACGGGCAGGTAGGATGAGGTATAGGATGTTTTATAAAGTTTAACCTGTGTACACGCAATGGTACAGGCTGTTGTGAAAGAGCTGCGCGCGCTCGCTCGGTCTGCGGCTCCAGACACGGGCTCGCGCGGCCCGCAGTTTAATACGAGATACACGTACTTTTGTTCTGAATACGGGACGATTCTGTTTTTCAAGGGACGGTTAGGGACGGAACCTAAACACAACTATACATATATATACACCCAAAATCTTTCTCAATGAATTTGCACAGATATAAAAAATAAAAATAAAAAAAAACCCGGCGGCTGAAAAAAAAGCGGAGATCCGCTAAAAAACGGAACTCTTTCATCCCTGTAATATGCGCGCAGTGATACGAATCAACAGACACAATACGCGAACGCAATCTACGCTGCTGGATGTTTCGTGGACAACTGTTTGGGACGCAAATATATCATCTTTTGGACAAATGTTTTGTTTTGAGAAGAAAAACAAGCTTTATTTCATGTTCCAGGGAAGTTACCGGACCTACTTACGTGGGCTCCAGAAAGCGAGCCGAACCGGGATCAGCTGAGACTGTCAGAGGTAAGCCAGTGTCAACACACATAACTTTTAGAAGGAAAGAAGAAGAAGAAGAAGACAGACTTTATTCATCCCCGTAGGGAAATTATTTCTCTGCATTTGACCCATCCTTCAGGAGCAGTGGGCAGCTCGTCTTTCAGGCGCCCGGGGACCATCTCCATGATCTTATTGCTCGGCTTGGTCAGGACCTGAGCTGGAGGATTTTACCTATGGTGCATGTTTTGGGTTGATGGGGGAAACCGGAGTGCCCGGAGGAAACCCACCCAGACATGGGGAGAACATGCAAACTCCACACAGAAAGGCTCGGGCGACCCGGGGATCGAACCCAGACCATGCATGCAAACTCCACACAGAACACACACGGAAGGGGCTGGGCGACCCGGGGATCGAACCCGGAACCTTCTAGCTGTGAAACATGAGTGCTAGCCACTCAGCCACCATGCCCCCGTGAAACCCATACAGATTAACATAAAAAAACGCACTATCCATTTAAACTCCACTCACCTTCGCTAGAATCATCTCAGTCCTGGATTCGCCGATCTCGACTGAACTAAAGGCGAAAGGAGCTGTTCACTTCAAAACTACCACCTCATGACATCACAAAGTGGAGCAGAGCATTTTGAGCATTGGAGATGTAGATAGACGAATAACAGTTTTTTGTTTTGTTTTGAGGAGGTAACAACATACTGACACGATGTAAAGTTCTGACTCATGGTCATGAGGATAATAACACATTTTAGAGGATTTTAATGACAATAAATTTAGTATTTTTAGAAGATAATGATGAATTTGAAATCTTGTATATGGAAATTGAAATGTTTAATGCTGAATTGTGGTTATTTTAAGGAGACACTAAGGAGACTGTTACTAATAATAATAATAATAATAAAGGAAATGTTTGTTTATGTTGGTATATGACTCACAATAATTCTCATAAATTTCCAAAACTTCTGTGCAAAGTTACCAATTTGAAAATTCCCAAAATTCCCACGCCAAAGTTTCCATGGAAATTTTCTGCCTCTGCAACCCTAGCTGCAAGCTCTATTCTGTAACTATGTCCGATTGTCCCGGTCAAAAAAAAAAATAAAGTAAATAAATAAATAAATATATTTCCACTAGATGGCGTCACTCGACTGTACTTTTGGCAGAAGTACAGGCAGAGGTAATTCATCGGAGTTATTTTGTTGAACGTAATAAATGATTGATTAAACATAAATCAAGCGGTCGTGTTTGGGTGTTTTTGGTCTATTTTTTAACTGTCTGCCATGATATAAAAATCATACCTGGGGGCGGGCGTACTGCGTAATCGTGGTCCTGGTTGATGGCGTCCCTCTGAGGAAGTATGCGTCGTCTGGACCGTTGTGTGGCTCTGGTCCGCTGGTTCCTTTGTTCCGGCTCCACTGGAAAACCGTGAAAACACAGATATGGCTGTTTTTGTGCGCCGAAAGAACAACCAGGAACGCTACAAAAGTATTTAGCCTGAGACCAAGACATTTTCTCTCCACCGTAGCAACACAAACACCGGGGAAAAAAAATATCTAAAATACAGACACCGGACGTTCCGCTACGCGCCAAGGTGGTCCTTCCGGTCTACTACTACTGCTACTACTAATAGATCCTTTTCCTGAAGTACGGCAGAAGTCTGCAACTTATCAAGCTATGCAAAGGGACAAAAGATCACAAATGTTACCTCAACAAGCTGACTTTGGCAAATGGTGTCCGACTGCCAGATCCTAATGCGATCAGTGAGTGGGTGGATGATGTCAGCAAGTGGCCAGATATTTATTCTTATTTAAAAGAGAAACCCGGTGTGTACACGAGGGAGAAATTACGAGCCTATAAGTCACTGGACGCCTACGAATATGTTGTCTGTGGTCATGTACAGGACGTGAAATACCATGACGTAGATTCAGAGTTTTGTGTGCTAAAATCCAAAGTTCTTCCTAGTCAAAGGCAATGACACAAGACCGCAATGTATGAGGCTTGGGTTGTGATCAACAGAAGAGAAAACTACGTCCTGACGGCCAATTGCACTTGTATGGCGGGGTAAGTAGCCTATGCTAAAGAGAATTATTATTCTGTGCCTTTTAACTTTCTCATAAACAGGGATTGAAACTAACATTGAGCTACCGTACACACTGGCAACAGGTTTCAAAATGTTAGCAGCAATATCTCAGTAGCATTCAGTATGCTACATTCAAAACCTCAGCTTAGGTCGAATACTTGCTCACGTAGCCAGACGTTTACTACATCACAATTCTCCTGGATGTTCTGGATTTGATGTTAATTTCAAGCCCCTGTCATAACATTATGGATCAGCCAGTATGTTGTATGCAGCTGCGATATTATTCGTACCAGGACAGTGATCCATGCTGCGTTCTTGTTCTTGTGTAGAAGAAACACCATTTGCTGAACTGTTAGCTCTGCCTGCTCTCCTCCTTTTCTTGTGGTGCCTAACAAAAAAAATATCAGAAATTAAATTAACAAACATTAAAGTGCAACACAGGACAATATTTATATGCACAAGAAGAAGAAGAAGAATGACTTTATTGATCTCACACAGGAGAAATTGTCCTCTGCATTTAACCCATCCTGTTATTAGGAGCAGTGGGCAGCACATTACTGCGCCCGGGGACCATCTCCATGATCTTGTTTAGTCTTGGCCAGGAGGATTTTACCTCTGGTGCATGTTTTGGGTTGATGGGGGAACTGGGGTGCTTGGGGGAAACCCACACAGACAAGGGGAGAACATGCAAACTCCACACAGAAAGGGGATCAAGTTAAAAGATGGCGGCTGCTCACTGCTCCTGAAAAAAAGGATGGGTCAAATGCAGAAGTCAAATTTCTCCCGTATGTCACTGTGTGTCATTGTGTGTGAGACCAAATAAAGCCTTAATCTAATCTTAATCATTTCCAAAGTGCCTGAATTAGCATTGATGTTAAAAAAAAGAACCTGGAACCTTCTTGCTGTGAAGCGTGAGTGCTAGTCACTCTAGCACATTCATACCTAACCACTAAAATAACCATAAATAAATAAATGAACAGTGCAGTACAGAAGAGTCAAGTCAGAGTGCTAAGATAGCACTAAGATGCTTAGATAGTGTAAGGAATAAAAGCAGCAGATGTGAAGTGCTTATGCAAGAGGTCAAACAGTGAGAGATACACGACGACATACCATACTCCATACAACATATGTAACAGATAATACTCCCTACAACTGTATACAGCTGGTACTGAACATCATATTTGATAGTGTATTTTGTATTTGACTAATACTTTTCTATTAAAATCTGATTGTACATATATATTTATTATCATTATCTTATGTATATAATTGTGTCTCATCTGACACAGGTCTATTGCTCTTTGGTTGCTATTCCATCTATTTTTCTTTTTGTTCTTTTACCCTCTGTTTTATATTATATATCCTCCTGGGACCCAAAGAAGAAAGTGTATTTCAGTTTGTTTGTTTTTTGTGATTTTCTATTTGGAGGTAAATGAACACCTTAGCATTTACATTTTGTTAATTTGATTTTTATTCATAATGTTGTAACATGTTCTCTGTAATGGTGTTAAATCCATGTGACATTAACAACCTAACAATACAAAAAAAAGCTTCTACAGTCGCCTCAAAAAGTTTTTAAGACTCCCTTTTCATTTCTTATTTATTTATTTATTATTATTATTTATTTTTTTTAATCATTATTATTTATGTATTGATCTGGTTTAGTCCTGTTTTAGACATGGTTTAAATCTGACTCAAATTTGGTTCAGACCTGGTTTAGTCCTAGTTTAGACCTGGTTTAGTCCTAGTTTAGACCTGGTTTATTTATTTATGCATTTATTTATCATAGTGCAGCCACAAACTAGAGTGTATCTCTAAACACTTAAAAGACAGACTGGTTAACTCAATGTCCACTATAAAGGACACAAAATTATGGGCCGGTCTCAGGAGGATATTATATTTGATTAGTGAGCTACCGTACCCAAAGCAGTTTCCCTTGTGGATCAATAAAGTTTATCTAAGTCTAAGAGACAACAAACTAAAAGGGAAAAGGCAAATGAGAGGGGGATAATTTTCATTACTCTTACCTCCACGGAAATACAGAAGGCACGAAATCAGGACTAGTATGGACCTTTGACACCTCACCTGCAAATGTATACAAGTTTATTTACTAGCCTAGCCTGCTAGCTGGCTAGCTAAAGGCTTATGAAATTTCAGCGACATTTCATTATTATTTTACATCATACAGACAATCACTAATGCACATTGTAAATAGAATAGGCATCTTATTACGCACACTGAGAAGCATTCATCCGACCTGAGTGTGTTTCCTCCAATGAGAGTGGTACAAGTAGGCGTTCACAAATGTGCACAAACGTTCTTCTCGTCATGCGAAAATAGTATATAAACTCGTATCCCACCCCTCCTGCCTGTGACTCCGCACCAACATGTTCCTTTCTGCAGACGTTGCTGCCACTGCCCCGCAAAACGCTGTGGCCAAAACCTTGTCCTTCTCCTTCTCCTCCAAACAAATAAGCTGTACATGTTTTGGCTCCGGTACGAAAGCAACTTTAGGCTACTTCCGTAAACATTGAGCGTGTCCTCCAAGGCGCATGCGTGACACTTTTGGGGAGTTTAGCGTTCACACATACAATTCGCATTTAACTGGAAATGTGAACGGCCTCGCAAAAAAAATCGGATTTCACAAACAAAATCGGAATTGAGCATTAAGCCCTGCAGTGTGAACGTAGCCATATTCTCCATTGTATGCTATATCTTTATGTCTGGGACTGCGGATGGAAATTAGCACTGTGCTAAATCTGACATATTTACGTCGGTGTGTGTGATCTTATACAAATTGTGCGTTCATCAATATACATTGTCCCTTCCAAATAAATGAATAAATACATGTAAACCGGGCTTTCCAGCTAAATCAAAGGGTAAACAGATAAGCTTACCTGATATAAAGTGTGCGCTGCAGATGCGAGCATTCCGGATTATTTGTTCGTTCCAGTCATCGCGGTTGATCGCCTGCAGCCACAGACGGCGCCTGTTGCTCTGAAATGGTCGCGATCCACTTGGAATTCTGTAAAACTTTAGTCCGCCGTGAGAGTAACGATTTGAGCAACCATGCACACAACAACCAGACATTTTACACAAACTGGGAGCTGAAATGTGCTGGAAAAGTTCGGGTCTCTGTCAGAATGAACGGGGAATGACGACACTTCCGTTGCCAAAACGCGCGCAGCTGTTTTGTCACCGCCCCCATAAAAGGGTCTATACAAACACCGGAAAAAAATATAAACACCAGAAAAAAAACAAAAACAAAAAACGAACACCGGAAAAAAAATACAAACGCCAGGAAAATAATACAAATCCGCTACGCGCCAAAGGGGTACTTCTGGACTACTACTTCTAATACTAATAAAAATACTAATATACTACTAATAATAATACAAATAAACTACTACTACTACTACTACTACTAGGCCTAATAATACTAATAAATTACTACTACTACTACTAATAATACTACTACTAATAAACTACAACTACTAACAATAAAAATACTAACTACTACTACTAATAATACTAATTTCTACTACTACAAAAAATACTAATACTACTACTACTAATAATAAAAATACTAATAAACTACTACTAATACTAATAAACTACTACTATTAATAAAAATACTAATAAACTACTACTAATAATAAAAATACTAATAAACTACTACTACTAAAAATACTAATAAACTACTACTACTACTACTACTACTGACATCCCAAGTTCCAAAAACTCATTTCAGGGAGATGCCCCCCCCTCCCGCCGCCGGCGGCCCATGGAATCGATGACCCCGGACTCTGGTTCTGCCTCGTCGGACCTGTCCAGCAGCGACTTTGGGGGCCGGACGCTGCAATGGTCAACTGGGACGCCGCCCGCCTCGTCCTATCCATGGCCAGATATTCTATCTTCGTGGCACGACACCACCACCTCCACGACGGCCGCGCAACAGAGCACTGGCCCCTCTTCACGGCGCTCCTCCGCGTCCACGACCCTGTTGTCGAGGCCTTCCCTGGACACTACATCGCCCTTGCCCCCCTCCCCGACCCCCTTTCTTCACCTGGAACGAGCATTTTGGTCCTCTGCACTCCCCATCCCCCGATGTGTCTTCTGAGTGTTTTGCGAATGTTATTGTGATGTCAAAATATGTACCTTGTAATAATAAAAGATAAAAAAAAATAAAAATAAAAAAAACAACAGGTTGGGTCAAATGCAGAGGACAGTTTCTCCTGTGTGAGATCAATAAAGTCAATCTTCATCATCTTCTTAAAACTGAAGCCGAAAATAAATAAACTGACTCGAGTCCAGTTGGTGCTGTGGTAAACATTTACTTGTATACAAACACATATGTACACGTGTTGATGCATAGGCTTCCCTTTAAAACGGCCAAAATGAGATGAGACGAGTTAGCATCACGAGCCAATACTACGGGAATCGACAGGCCATATTCATGAGCAATGTTTTCTTCCTTGTTATCCCGAGAAAATTAATTCGAGATCTCAAGAAAACAACTGTTATTTTGAGATCTCGAGAAAACTTCCATGATTTCTTGCCTGCATGCACTTTTCTTTCTTGTTCAAACTGTCTCCTATGTGAGATCAATAAAGTCTTATCTTAAAAGTTCAAAACTCCATGCACAGCTTCCAGGTGCAGGTAACCGCAGGAAAATTGAGTAATTCCAGAAAAAAGAAGTTTACCGCACACTTGCCTGACTTGACTCTTATTCCTTTATTAGGTGAGAGCGATGACGTTGTAGAAGCGAAACGCATTGTTCGCTCTCACCTAATAAAGGAATAAGAGTCAAGTGAAGCGAGTGTCATCTTAAAACAACTGAAATGTCTACTTCCACGTTGTGATAGTCTGACTTCGGGGCTATTTCTCATTCTGAATAGACGCGTTTTTGGTCATTAGAATGTAAAGCAATATATTGATCAGGGGTTGACACAGGGGGAGATTGCATTACGTCTTTTAATTCAGGATAATTTCAAGATTAGTCCGCGGCACCTCCGCAGAAGACTGGCCCGGCTTCGTCTTTACCGACAGAGATAGTGTTTTCTCAAGATCACGGAATAACAGTTTTGTTTTCTCAAGATCACGAATTAATTGTCGTTTACTCGAGATCACAAAATAAGTTTTGTTTTCTCAAGATCACGAATTGCCGTTTTCTCTAGATCACGGAATAATTGTCGTTTTCTCTAGATCACGGAATAACTCGGTTTTCTCAAGATCTTGAAATAACAGTTTTGTTTTCTCGAGATCACGAAATAACAGTTTTGTTTTCTCGAGATCACGAAATAAAAGTTTTGTTTTCTCGATATCACAAATTGTCATTTTCTCAAGATCACAGAATTGTCATTTTCTCGAGATCTTGAAATAACTTGTTTTCTCAAGATCTCAAAATAACAGTTGTTTTCTCGAGATCACGAATTAATTTTCTCGTTATTATGGTGAAAAATAATCCTTACGCACATGGCCTCTGTCGGCTTCCGTACAATCCCATGTACTAACCCACCTTTAAAACTTAAGCAGCTTCAATGTACAACAGAAACCTCCAAAAAATAAATAAAAGGCTCAATTCGACTCTAGAAAACCAGCCCTTCTTTGAGCTAAGAGCGTTACTTCAAAATCAGAATCTGAATATTTTATGTACAATACATGGAATAAAATCTTATGACACAAAAATAATCTTTTTACAGGTTTCATAACTCATTGTTGAATTATCTGGACATGGAAAACGAATAACCATAAACTGCGATAATTCTGTTGAACAAATGTAACTGGGGTAGTTTGAGTCGTCGTTTATCGCTGTAGTTTGGAGAAGTGGACAGGAGTGACGCAGGGGGCGGCTGGAGGCTCAAATCCAAGTTTAGCTTGTCATTTTATCGACTGAACAGGTTCTCAAAATTAAAAACTTGGACACACCCGGGTTGGGATTGTGGGTATGAATAAAACTGTGAAAAAAACGTGTAGTCTAGTGTGGGTTTGTGTAAAATCTGTGAGACAAAATACAGAAGTCTCCTGGATTTTGGCTCAACAAATGCAATTTATGTTCCTCTGATTTAGACCTGGTTTAGGATTGATAAAGTCCCATTTAAGATCTAGTTTAGTCTTGGTTTAGACCTGGTTTAGACCAAAAATAGACCTGATATAGTCCTGGTTTAGGATTGATAACGTCCCATGTAAGTGTAAACATTAGTATTATGTTGTTTTAAAAAGAATTTGATCTTGTTTCTTTGCATTGTTTGAGGTCTGAAAACATGGATCTTTTTTGTTATTTTCACCATTTGTCATTTTCTGCAAATAAATGCTCTAAACGATAATATTTTTATTTGGAATTTGGGGGAAATGTCAGTAGTTTATAGACTCAAACAAAAATACCCAAACACATACCTATAAGTAGCAAAATCAGAAAAACTGATCATTCTGCAGTGGTCTCTTATTTTCTTCCAGAGCTGTATACTCTAAATATAAACTATATGTATGTATAAACTAAATATAATATAAAAAAGTTTTCTATATAAGTTGTATATGAGCCATACTAAACACTACTAATTGACAAAGCAGCGCGGATGAGCTGCGAAACATTTTCGACCAATTAAACTTTGTCCAGTTGACAAATTGAATTTCTCCTTTTATGAAACACTGCTAATGTCTACTTCTCCAAACCAAATATACTGACCCAAGAATACAAACACTCAACCAAGATGCATCCAAAAGTTATTGCATGGCACAATTTCAAAATACAATACAGTACTCTGCTCCAGTAAACTAGAAAATTAACGGATTACAATATTCATTTTCTTTTCCGTAAGTCCATGCAGCAAAAATCTGTCGTCAAACTGGTCCAACCTGCTCAGGCACCCGCATTGATCCAGCAGAGGGCGCAAAACCACGTGGACTGAAAACGCCAATTGCACTGGTCTACAAGGAAAATGCTTCCGGAACAGAAGTAGTGACATTTTTCTTGGTTTAGGTCACTAATAAAGAAAAAGTAAGTCATAAGTGCTGATTGGCTATAGTTTCCAAGATATACTATTGGGTCAAAATAGGAAATTTATGCAAAATAAGGCAAAAACCTTAGTTTATCAGAAGGTCCAGTGTGTCTACAAGCAACAGTTCTATCTGAAAGCCTGTCTGCACATTCACATACATTTTAATATATCTAGAGTTTTAACATCAAATATTTTTAGATTTCACATAAGAGATGCCTCGAAATTGTGTGCCCCTGATGTCATAAGATTAGTGCTGTCAGGCAATTAAAACAAATAATCTAATTAATTACAGGTTGCTTTTTCATGGAAAGAGACTGAAATTTCTTCTGAACAGTCCTGGATAAAAGAAATGACATTATGTGTTACACTGGAAAAGCTGACTTGTATCATTAGAGGTAAAGCACAAGAATTTGAAGTATGGACACCCTTAATGAACTATCTTAGGAAATTATAGCTGTGTAATTAGTGTGTGACATTTTTAATTATTATTTTTCGTATTATTTACTTGTTTTAATTTGAAGCATTATTTCTTAAAATTATGTGTATATATATTATGTGTATGTATATGTGTAGTGTGTGTATGTATGTATATATATATATTATGTGCATATGTGTATGTATGTATGTGCTGTATATACGTATGTATATGGTATACAATTTGTTGTATAATTATAAATCCTTTCACTGAAAATCAATAAAAACATTGAAAAAAAAAATTACAGGATTTGTAATTAATTAATCTAATTAATCGCATTTTAAGAGTGTGTGAAGAGAGAGATTGTGAGTGAGCGATCGAACGAACCCACTTTGTGATCGAGTTTGTCACTTTTCAGGTGGTCGCTTTCCTCATTCGTTTCTGAAATTCTGCGAGCGTGGTTTGTTTGGTGGTTTGTTGGTTTGGTGAAGTGCCCTTTATCACCGGTAACGATGGAACTTATCCAGACTTGTCTTAGATCTAGCCACTATTTATCTCACAAGCAGACCGAGTCCAAAAATATGTAGACCAGTGTAAACGATGCAATACTTTTATAACAAAGACTGGTCATTTTTCTTTAGAATTTCCATTTGTTCATCGTAATAGTAACACAAGGAATGAAACTACAAAATCTAAACTACTAAAGCATAGTTTAAATGTACAAAATAATAATAATAATAATACTCCCTTTTACTACTTGTAAATGCCATAGAAACTACAAAGATAAAAAAAACATAAATAATAAAAATATCTAACCCGTTTTCATGCTTGTTTTGACGTATTTTAAGAGCTTTTTGGCCCCGGATTTTTCGTTAATACACATTTCACTTCATATATATATATTTTTTTACACAAAAGCTCTGAGAGGGAACGAGAGCGCCGCCCCGATGGACAAACCCAGCGCCAGGAAGAAGGTCATCAGCGCTCCGGCCGTTTCTGCGTCTTTAGGCTGCACCATTCTGAAAGAAAGAAAAATACAAATCAATCCTGAATCCGCCTCATTCACTACATAGTCCTGCACTCTTTAGCGCCCCCTACAGTCACTCATTCACACAGATTCGGAATCACAGCTCACTATGGTGACTCTAGTTCTGGGTGGGAAAAAAAGTCCAATAAACTCTGATAAAAGTTGATTTGTGTCATAAATAAAGATCAGATCAGTGTTTATGGACTAATAATAATCAGATGAGTTTTAGTCTCGCTGGATTTCACGTAAACGGACTGGATTATTTGATTTTTGTCTGAAATTTTCGCTCTTTTAAAGGTCCCATGACATGGTACTTCTTGATGCTTTTATATGGTGCCTTAATGGTTTCCTAATACTGTAAATGAATCCTTCTCCAAAATCAAGACTCAGTGCATGAGAAAGACACATGTACACAGTCAGAGTCAGAAAATCAACAACTCATTCTGGGCCTTGTTGCTTGAATGCAAATGAGAAGGACAGAGATAGGTTAGAGGAGCGGGTGGGGGGCCAAATGCGCCGCTGGCTCCTTGTTTTAGCGGCGCTGTGTGGCTGGCCCCACTTCCGCGTTTTAAGCGCGGAGGAAGAAAGGAGAGCGTTTCAATGAAAAAAACACATTTTCACAGAAAATAAAATTAAACCACTGCTGTTTCAGATGTCCAGAGGCTCAGATAAAGGACTTCCGAGCCTAGAAACAGTCGCAAGTGCCTCCAGGCAAATAAAAAACGCATTTCGCATTGCGTAGCTCATTCGCGGTCCAAACTCTCTGGGCGTGATTTCCAGAGACGCTGAGTACAGACACAGACGGGGGGTGGAGCTGCATTTTTCGATGTGACATCACATAGTTGCCTTGTTCAGAAAACAAGGCAACAGAAAAGGATCGCAAATGCTCAGTTTAGACATTTCGCAACTTTTAGCCATGGGGGGGGGGGGGGGGGGTAAGCAGGGTAGGGGAGCTCACATTAACGTTCAAAAACCTCAGAAAGTGAAAATTTCATGCCATGGGACCTTTAACATCTGCAGCTAAGGTAAGAACGGTTTATTTAGTCGTGTTTTATTCAGAATCAGGATCTACAGAGCCACAAACCAGTGCTTTTATCTGCTTCATTCAGTCGGGTGAGTAATAGTACTATAGTACTAGTACTAAAAGTATAATAGTAGTAGTATTTGTAGTACTTTGGTTTATTTTGTTGTTTTAATCAGAATCAGCATCTACAGAGCCATAAAGCAGCACTTTTATCTGCTTCATTCAATCATGTAATAGTAGTAGTAGTATTAGATGTGTATAATAGTAATAGTAATATTTGTAGTACTTTGGTTTATTTAGTCGTGTTTTATTCAGAATCAGAACCAAAAAACAGAGCTTTTATCTACTTCAGTCATGTAATAGCAATATAATAGTAGTAGTAGTAGTAGTAGAGCAGAATAGTAGTAGTATTTGTAGTACTTTGGTTTATTTAGTTGTTTTATTCAGAATCAGAACCAAAAACCAGTACTTTTGTCTGCTTCACTCAGTCAGGTGAGTAATAGTACTATAGTAGTAGTAGTAGTAGTAAAAGTATAATAGTAGTAGTATTTGTAGTATTTTGTCTGCTTCACTCAGTCGGGTGAGTAACAGTACTGTAGTACGGAGGTCATGACCGTGAACACTCGTTTATTCAAGAGTTCTTCAGTGATTGGACTTTGATTAGGAGGGTAAACGTGGGCCGTTTGGAGCCGTTTCACACAGTAAAGAAAACACTGGGAGCCACAAAACCCTTTTGAAATTTAAAATGAAATAACACTGCATATAACGGCTTTTTTTTGGCTTTGTGCCATAGAATTACATTTTGAAAATGAATGAACTAAAATAAAATACATTTTAATTAAATACAATGGTCCCTCGCTATATCGTGGTTCACTTTTCGTGGCCTCGCTGTTTCGCAGATTTTTATTCCAATTTTCTTTATAGTGTATCAACGCACATTTCTTCTTCCTGATTGGCTAAGGGACTGTAGACCTTTGCCGATTCGTCAGTCATTCTCCTCCGTGTCTCCTGTACAGAATGCGTTCAGTTTGCCAGATTTATATAAATGTTGGATCGCAGTGTGACTCTGAAGTGCTGTATGTTTGCAAGTTTTCTCCCCGACAAAACCTGCCACAGCGAAGCGGCGCCAGGACGAAGAGGCTCGGTCATAAGAACTGTGAAATACACACGAAATACACTTTGGTTTCGTTCTATAATACTGTGCTTTTTTGTTGAAAATCTCCGAAAGTTTGAGTGTTTAAACAAGAGAGAAATGTGAGAACATGTTAATTCCAGTGTGAGAAAAGTGTAGAATGTGTAAGGTGAGGCGTTTACAGCCTTAAAACATGGAGAATAATTGTAAAATATAAAGCTGACGATTTGCGGATTTCGCTTATCGTGGGTTATTTTAAGAGCGTAACCCCCGTGATAAACGAGGGGCCGCTGTACTGAGCCGCATCAGAGGGATCAAAGAGCCGCATGTGGCTCCGGAGCCACGGGTTGCCGACCCCTGAACTAGACAAAGTAAACAAACTAGGCAAACAAACAAAAACTAGACAAACAAAACAAAACAAAACACACTAGACAAACTAAATGAAACAAACTACACAAGCTGTAAAAACTATGGAGCTGCTGGTCAGTGAAAGCCTCATGGACAGAAGGGGAGCTCATGAGAAACGTGGAAAAAAGTGAAAAGTGCGTGTTTGCTCAGGAGTGTGCCTACACCGAGCACACACTTGAAAAACCATAAAGGGCGTCTCTGTCACCAGCAGAGTGAGGTTTCCACACCGCCGGACAGGTCTGTACTCACTGCGGCGCGTAGGACATGGAAAGGCACACGAAGTATCCGCTGGACAGGGAGAACAGGACCATGATGATGGTGAAGGCAGCGTCGTGGGGGAAGAAGACCGGCAGGAAGGAGCGCGACTGCACGTTACACAACATCAGGAGCGGCACAAAGACCAGGCGGCAGACCACCAGCACGGGGAACAGGCAGGACTCTTTACTCGGCTGGAAAAAGACAAAACAACAAAAACTGTAGAGGACGTTACAAGCGGCATTATGGAGTTAATATGGAGCTTCACTGAAATGGCTCTCTTAAATAAACTTCATACAGCTCTGGAAAAACATAAGAGACCACTGCAAAATGATCAATTTTTCAGATTTTACTACTTATAGGTCTGTGTTTGGGCAAAAGGAACATTTTTGTTTGAGTCTATAAACTACTGACAACATTTCCCCCAAATTCCAAATAAAAATATTATTGTTTAGAGCATTTATTTGTAGAAAATGACAAAAGGTAAAAATAACAAAAAAGATCCATGTTTTCAGAGCTCAAACAATGCAAAGAAACAAGATTATATTCATTTTAAAACAACATAATGCTAATGTTTACACTTAAGAAGAGTTCAGAAATCAATATTTGGTGCAATAACCCTTATTTTTAATCACAGCTTTCATGCGTCTTGGCATGCTCTCCACAAGTCTTTCACAATAGCCGCTTTCAGACTGTCAGGTCAGGCCGGGCCGGTCCACTAGGGGGCCACCTCAGTGCTAATAGCCCTGGCCCACTAGCCCCATGCCCTGAGACCGGTTGTGTTCACACTGTTGGGCTACCAGCCTCTCCGTGTTACTCCCCCATTTCCAGAAACGTCACTGATACAGCCCATTTTGAAACAGGATAGACGGGCGATTCAGTAGCACGATGACAGAAGGTCGATTTGTAAATGACCAAGTATCAGACCAACAACTACTGCCGATACCTCTGACTACGAACACTACAACGCTCATAATGAACGCTCTGGAAGTATACCGTAATATGCTTCATGATGTCCTTGTTTCTGTAAACCCCATCGATTTTCTGCTGCACAGTCTGCCCAGACAGTGAGGCGAGCACGGACATCTTCAGCTGACCAGAACTGGCGATCCATCTTCTTACTTTTTTGTGACGGTAATGAAGGTACAGGTAATACTCTGCCATCTTCACTTTATTTTGCTTCCAAATGTTGGCCCCGCCCCGACCTTGATGCCGCCTCTGGCCCATCGTTTTGCTTGGGCCAGAAATCGCGGGCCACTAGCCCCAAGATCCTGGCCCCTAGCCCCTGTTAGCACCTGGGCCTGGACGTGTGAAGGCGTTTAGCCCCGATACGCCCCCGTTGCCTCGGCTTTGCCCCGACAGTCTGAAAGTGGCTACTGTTCCTGGGTGTCTTTATTCCACTCCTGGTGCAAGAACTGAAGTAGCTCAGCTTTGCCTTGTTTGTGTTGGAATTCAACAGACGCTGGAATGGAATGGCTGTAATACATG
Source organism: Paratrypauchen microcephalus (assembly GCA_036785185.1). NCBI lineage: Eukaryota > Metazoa > Chordata > Actinopteri > Gobiiformes > Gobiidae > Paratrypauchen > Paratrypauchen microcephalus. Next base: position 4,234,357 of record JAVJIX010000045.1, on the reverse strand, counting down.
TAGAGATGCTGATTTCACAAAAAAAAAAAAAAAAAATGCAGTGGTCTCTTATTTTTTTCCAGTCATGGTTAAAGCCCCAGTGTGTAGGATTCGTGGCGCATAGGTGGATGGTGCTATTGCACTTTCTGTTTTAGCTACGGCAGACCTCGAGGGTCACCCGGGCGCGTGCACGAGCTGCGCGGTCCCGTTTTTATTTATTTTTTTTCCTCATCAAAACACATTCCCGATCATGTACCATGACACTCTACACATCAAATGAAACCTTACAGTCTCCTCTTTTTGACTATGCAATTCATTGCCCTGCACAACAAACACTCCCCGAGCACATGGGGCTTTTATACGGAAAAGCACAAAATGAGGTTAGCTTACCTTAGAATGCTTTGCACAGGTCAAACTCTGTATTTCACCATAAACTTCCTCTCAATTTGTCCGTAAGGATCCAGCGAATAAAATCCAGTAAAACAATTTAGTCCAAAACACGTGTTGGATCCATTACGTCTGATCCGGGCAGCATGCTTGTGTTGTTTACCCAAAACCACGAGCCTTGCCGAAGGCGAAGGCGGAGCCCAAATGTCCTTCTGCGGCTTTCATATTCAAAATGGCTGCCTCTGCATGGGGAAGATCCCCCTTTTATGTGACTATATCTAAGTCCAAAAGAATACTTTGATTTCATGATGGAAGTGAAAAGGCTTGGAAAACAATGTATTTTTGAATGGGTATCTTCAATTTCAGTAATTAACGGGTAAAAATCTTACACACTGTCCCTTTAAACATTATTGTTCTAAAAGCTCATCAGGGAATTCTCAGCAGTTCAGTTCGTAGTCCTGCTTTGACCCCTCCAATCTGCTCAATCAGTGTAAAGAGCAGCAGTTATTGACTCTGTGAGCGGCCAAACAGAAGAGTTCCTCCTACTCACCCACTGGACTAACGTGGTGATGGTCCTGCCAAGCCAATCGTTTATGTTGAAGGCCAAAAAGCAGCACACCGAGATGAAGTATCGCTCTGAAAACACATTACAACATCAGTAATGTGTCTTTTAATATTATTTCGGAATATTTTTTTTGATGCTTTTCTTACCCCATTTCCCCGGAAAAGACGTTCTGACGTCGGCGGTGACGGCGGGGAACACGGAGAGGGTGACGGTGAACACAAAGGTCACACAGAATGCCATCACCTTGATCTGTGAGAGGAAACACAAATGAATACATTCACTCCAACTAGGGCTGTGAAATTAATCACATGAATTGATTAGGGCTGAAAAGTTTAATCATCAAATCATGAGGACTGTAAAAACTAATTATATTTGTATTTTGACTGTTATCCCAGTGCACTATGTGCTCTTAAATACATTCAAAAAGAACCTTTACAACAAAGACAGTGGAGTTACTGAATCAAAATGTCATAAAATAATAAACATCTATCCAACTTTTCCGCCCCACCTCCTTCTTGCGTCTGATTCTAAAGCACACTTGCGTTTTAATGGTTGTAATAAATTAATATAGTATTTCTAGAAAAAAACTGATGCAGAATAATGTGCTAAGTTAAAGCAAATACACACACAAATATAAAATGTACTACAGTCACAAAACACAAAACGAGAATTCATGGATTGAGGATCTATTAATCTATATTTTAAAACAATTTAATATGTGCTTTTTCACTTGGCAACGAAATGAGTTTTTTTTTTTTTTTGTCTTTTATCTTAAATGTTAAAGAAGTACTTCATAAGAACTGTCTACCCTCAGATTTTATGTTTACAATTAAAATAAGGCAATATACTACTTCCTTGGTTTGGTAATGTTAAAAATGGTGCACAAGCACTTTGTTACTAGTACCTGTCTACCTTTAGGCACTTGGCTGCCTGTTTGCACTTCAATAAAAAAAAAAAAAACCTTGCTGAATTTGGCGCGTTTGTTTTTTTCCCCCTGCATAGATAGAGATATATATCGTATATCGAGATATAGCAAAAACATATCGAGATTATTTTTTTTCTCCATATCGCCCAGCCCTAAGTAGTAGTAATAGTAGTAGTAGACGAGGAGTAGAATATTAGTAGTATTTGTAGTAATTAGGGATGTCAACAATTAATCGATTAACGATTAATTGTCGATTAAGACGTTAGTCGAACAAAATGCATTAATTGTAATTAACCGCGTGGTCACGAAACAAGGCAACCGCGCACCGCGCTGCGCTCGACTCACAGCCGGCCGCAGGCACCAACGGCACTGCTCAGCAGCCCCGGGTGTACGCGCGAGGCGAGATCGAACCGCGGCACCCAGGAATGCGCCGCAACGAGCCGCTGCTGGTCCTGCGCGGCTGGCCCGCGGCCTGGGCCCCGAGCTTCGTGCAGCTGGCCTGCGGCCCGGGCCCCGAGTCCCGCGCGGCTGGCCTGCGGCCCGGGCCCCGAGCCACAAACCAGCCGCACAAAACCAGCAGCGGCCCAATCCTGGTTCAGTCCAGGTCCAGACCCGGTCGAGTCCCGGTCCAGTCCAGGTCCAGTCCAGGTCCAGACCTGGTTTAGTTCTGGTCTAGACCTGGTCCAGTCCACGTTTAGTCCTGGTCTAGTCTCTTAGCCAATCAGGACAGAACACAATGTTAAACTATAAAACACTATAAAAAAAAATAAAAAAATCCACGAACCGCGATAGAGCGAGGGATTACTGTATTTTGTTATTCAGCATCAACACATTTGTCTGCTTTTTACTAAGGAATAATTAATTGAGGAATATACAATATAATAATACTATGATATATTTTTGACTCAGTGTTATGTTACTATAGCTTATATTCTTAAAGACCCTATTGAAACACTAAAATTCAGGTGAAAAACGCCGCTTATCAGTTAATCATTAATCGATCGATAAGGTCAATCAACTATCAATTAATGAATTAATCGATAATTTGCATCCCTAGTAGTAATTTGGTTTATTTAGTTGTTTTATTCAGAATCAGAACCAAAAAAACAGCGCTTTTATCTACTTCATTCGTTCGGGTGAGTAATAGTACTGTAGTAGTAGTAGTATTAGACGAGTAGAATAGTAGTAGTATTTGTAGTAATTTGGTTTATTTGTGTTTTATTCAAAATCAGAACCAAAAACCAGCGCTTTTATCTGCTTCATTCAGTCGGGTGAGTAATAGTACTATAGTAGTAGTAGTATTACACGAGTAGAATAGTAGTAGTATTTGTAGTATTTTGGTTTATTTAGTCGTCTTTTATTCAGGATCAGAGGCACAAACCAACAATTTTATCTGCTTCATTCAGTCGGGTAAGTAATAGTACTATAGTAGTAGTATTTGTCATAAAATAAACAAATATCTCATTTTGATTAAAAAGTCCCTTTCAAACTCTCAAATGTATTTAAAAGTCTCAATGTTCAATAGAAGTAATCGTTTGACTAACTGTTTGATATAATCTAAAACAGAGAATAAAAATCTTACACAAATTTTAAGTTCTGAGTTTCTGAGAGAGATAAAGTTCTCCATAGGTTGGAGCCTTTTCCTTTTGCATATTCTGAGCCTGACCCTGGGTTTACACCAAAGCAGTAAAAGTGCGTCTTTTCTAAAAGTGCGTTTGAGTTCTAATTTTTCAGTGTCAGCAGAGCGTCTCCAGGATTTTTAGCAGAAGGATGACTGGAAAACACGTGGTGTCAAAATAAACGTGCCCTTTCAAAATATGTTCTCTAAAACCAGTCGTGTAAACAGGAGCTCAGGGAATGACTCATGTTGGACTAGGGAAAGTTTACAGCTGTGGAGTATAAATATAAAACACTTTACGACGTAAGAGAACAACTTCTAAAGGAAACGGCGCGTGGAGCAGACAACCACAGTTAAATGGCGAGTAGCTTCATTAAAGTGAGCATCGCAGATTCGGTTTGTTTTCACTAAAAAGAGTCGCCTCTCTTGTTGTCAACTTTTGTGTTATGATTTAAAATACAATTCATCCAATGTGAGTAATAAAACAGATTGGTGTTTAAATGTGACAAAACACAGAGGCTGGCGTCTCACAGAGGCTGTTGCCTCTGGTGTAAGTGAACGCTTTTGAAATTCCACGCATATGCAGCTCTGCCTACGTTACGCACCGTTGAAGCTCATGGTATAAATTCAGGGTAATACGTCTCCTACTCATTTCATCTGTTAGTTCTCTTTATTTAAGAGCCCTAATGCACAATACTTCTGTGTTTAAATAATCACTTGAGTAAATATCATTAAAAATACATATAGGCTAAGTTCAGACTGCAGCTTGAAGGGACCCAAATCCGATGTTTTCGCCTCTATGTGACCTGTATCTGATCTTCTAATGACAGTCTGAACGACACAGATCAGATTTTTTCAAATGCGAACCAGGCCACTTGGATATGTGGTCCTAAAACCGATACATATCCAATCTTTTGACATGTGACTTCAGCCTGAACGACCAGGACGCATTCATCCGACCTGGCCGTGTTTCCTCCCATGAGAGTGGTACAAGTAGGCGGTCACAAATGTACACAAATGTTCTTGTCATACAAAAATTTAGTATGAACGTGTCAGTGAAGCGGCGAAGCACATAGTAATCCCGCCACTCTTGGCTGCGACTCCACACCCACACGTTCCTCTGTGTGGAGGTCGCTGCCACTGCCCCACAAAACGCCGTGGCCAAAAACCTCACTCTTCTCCTTCTTAATCTCCTCTTTAAGACAAATGTATTGTACATGTGCTGCTCCGGTAGGACAGCAACTTTATTAAAGCCAAATGCTCACTCATAGCGTCCATGTTTACTTCCGTAAACACTGAGCACGCTCGCTGCGTGTGACGTCATCGTGTCCTCCAATGCGCATGCGGGACACTTTTTGGGCGTTTAAAGTTCACACTGGAGATCACATACAAGCCGCATTTAATTGGAAATGTGAACGACCTCGCAAAAAAATTGGAATTGAGCTTTAAGCCCTGCAGTGTGAACGTAGCCATATTTTCTCTATAACTGAGAAATAATAAAACACAATGGTATGTAGTTAGAGACAGGCACATAAAAAACATCTGGGTCCAAAAAACAAAACTGTACAAAGAAAAGTAGACCCACACAGCAGTTGCATGAAACGGGGCTCTAACCTGAATCGTCACATGTGGCATTACGGAAAATAAAACATTGAGAACTGCTGTGCGGATGGATCTACTTTCTACGATAATAATACACAACCGGCGGGTGTTAAAGGGATATGCCACCCCCAGGTCAAACGTGGGCATCTCCCCACAGTCCAGAGACTAAAATAAGTGGTGGAAAGCGTTTTCCTGGTCACCCAGCCATTGTCCGAGTCGGTCAGCACTGACCGCCGCGCGCAGCTGCAGCTACTGCAGTTAGACTGGAGGCTAACGTCGCCAGAGAAAGATTTCGGCCAAAAGGAATTAATTTGCTCGATGCTTTTCCCAATTACTTTCTGTGTAGTGCGCATTCATATCGAGTGCAAATAAATGTGCAAATCAACACGGAGAGCTTGACTTGGTCATTTTGGGTGGGAACTATTTTTCAGTGCGGAAGAAGACAGCTGAAGCACGCACCACGCTGCGTAACAGGGGAACTCCCAACGTGGTGCGTAACAGGGATTCCCCTGTGTGCTTCGGCTGTGTTTTTCCGCACTGTAAAATAGTTCCACCACTTATTTTAGTCTCTGGACTGTGGGGAGATGCCTAAGTTTGACCTGGGGGTGGCATATCCCTTTAAAGGAATACGACGGACAACTATTTAGGGTAGGTTTTAGAATTTTACACTCCACAGAAACATTTTCCCACAGTCACAAAACAACAACAAAAAAAACCAAAACAAAACACTATTTGTACAATTTTTTTTAGGAAACCACATATTTGTAGTATTATGTAGTACCAGAGTACTGCTTCAGAAAATGGTTGACTCTAAAGATTTTATTGTACAGGAATTAGAGATGCACCGAATCAGCTTTGTCATTTCCAGTACAGTTTCTGATACTAAAGCTTTAAAAAGGATCTCCCAAAACCCAATATTTACCAATATCAATGCAGAGCCTGAAAAGAGGAAAATAACACAAGGCAAGACTGATCCAAATGTAGCTGTTATTTATCCCTCAACTAACTACAGAAATTAATTCCAACATTATGAGACTTTCTGGGCCAACTACAAGCAGTAAATTATTTAATTCAAAATGTGAAATGTCTAATCAATTATCGGTTGGACCAACAACAAGAAACAGATATCCAATCCAGTATTTTTTTCAGTATCCGCACAGATCCTCGATACCAGTATCAGATCAGTGCATCCCCAACAAGAATCACGTACTGTATTTGCCTACCGTTTCCCATTAATAAACTGCTACAGCCTACGGTGACTGACCTCTTTGAAGACCTCTATGAGCGAAGCCTTTTCCTTGTTTTGCTCCTCGGGCTCCAGGGACAGAAAGGCCTGCTTGCTCTTGTCTGGACTGGACTCCAGCTCCATCTCACAGGGTCCATCTCCTTTTGCCGTGCTGTTGGGCACCGAGCCGTTACTGTGTCCGTTCAGCTTCCCATTCTCCACTGGCACAGTCCACAAACCACAAATAAGTCAAATTTGCACAATAAAGATACACCAAAAATGTAGGAGTATGTGAGTTTAGGCGTACCACAAGGTCCAGTTTTGGGGCCAGTTTTATTGTTTAGGAAACAGCTAAATTATCCTGAATGGTTAGAGCAGTGGTGTCAAACATGCGGCCCGGGGGCCAGATGTGGCCCTCCAAGACCTTTAATCTGGCCCTCGGCTAATTTTCTATTAAAATATTGGTAATTTTCTGAGCAGTTTAGCATAGCACCGTCTCCAGTGCCTCTGTACGTGGCCCCTCCCACCAGAGCAGCACAAATGAAGACTCGCCTCTTTCGAAACGCTCTTAACTCATTCAGTGCCGGAGACGTCTATTGACGTCCCCTCGAATCCAACCGTTGAGTGCCGTGACGTCTATAGACGTCAATTGCTTTTTTCAGCGGGGGTTGCTAGGTTACGGCCTGGAGCAACTTTTGAGGTGTAATTCACACCTCTCAACCTGTAGATGGCGATGTTGTATCATTATTAGCCGATCAGAGCCGGGGAAGAAAGGAGGAGTGCAGCGTGTGTATGGTGTATTGGCCAGAGTAGTAAGATGGCGAGGCCAGAGAACCCGGAAAAGCAGATAACTGTTGATCAGCGCCTATGGAGCGATCAGATCGCTCTTGGGACCCAGGATCCTAGATCAGAGGATCGCAGAGACAAGCCGGATCAAGCAGCGAGGTCTGAGCAGAGATCTACTGTGCCCGAGGAGGGGGCGTGTCATGTGTGCGCTGCACGGATCAGGGAGTCTCTTCAGAACTACGACAGCTCCAAAGAAGAAGTTTACTGACTTGGAGCAGTGATGCTGCTGTGTGGTAATTGTAATGAATGAAGTTATATGTGTGTGTGCGTGTGCGTGTGTGCGTGCGCGCGTGTGCGTGTGTAGCTGTGTGTGTGTAAAGGTTTATGCATGGGCTTGTGTGTATGTACATATATATGTGTGTGTGTGTGTGTGTGTGCGCGTGTGTGCGTGTGTGTGTATTAGTTTTTATTATGGGTCTGTACTCTGGGCCTCAGACAAAGCCTCAACAAAGTTCTATTTTATAGGAAAAGATATTATATCCTGTAAACATCTCTTGGCACTATTGATTTGAATTAATTTTCAATTCACAGAGCCTTATATTCTTATATTTGTAAATAAAAAATGTACTTTGTCATCAAAAATCTCTTTCTCTGTTATTTTAGATGTTTGAGGTGTCACTAAATCGATAAATATTGATGTCAAAGTCACTGATCTGCTCGAAATCATTCTCTGAACTAAACGCTCGTTTTCTCCATTTCTTGCTCAAAAACCAGTGTTTTTGCTGAAACTTCCCTATGTTCTACTATCAGTTATTTGAGAACCGAAAAGGTTAGAAACATAATTTTTTTCCAGGTGAAAGAAGAGAGTCGACACTTTATTTTGATGTGTCCCATGTTTATATAGTCAAAGAACTCAGTATTCTGTGGGTCTTGGAAAATCAGTGAAATTCTACTGAAACCTCTGGCACTCTGGGGTTAGAATTCTGAAAACAGGCCGGCAGTGAATGAGTTAAAAGGACCATCGTTTTGACTGTTGACCGTGACACCCTCATCGGCAAAATGTCAAAAATGAGAAAAGTGGACGCCGAGTGCAGGATTTTCCTAGAAAAATTGACTAATTCCTATTGGTTCACGAAGGTGAATGGGAAACCTGTATGCTTGTGTTGAAATTGCATTTTTCTTAAAGTTTCAGGTTGTTCATAAAATTATAATATTTTGTAAAAGAAAGTTCATCAAATAAAAGACTTCTGTAACAGATTTGTGTTTCTCTACACAAATATTTGGACTTATTGATATTTTTGGGGTATATTTGCCATGAGTTTTCTGATCCGGCCCCCCCAAATTAGGTTGGATATGGCCCCCGGACCAAAATGAGTTTGACACCCCTGGCTTAGACCATTTCAGTAGTTACATCTGGATGACAACTTCCAATATTCAAATGTCGAGGTTCACTTGCAACATTTGACATTATGTAATTTTAATGGAGAAAATCTACTAAACCTTATTCTACTCTAATGGTTAAGAATAAAATAATTACCATATGGCGCAATTATGACTCAGTATTATTCCATTCCTAATAGGGATGCAAATTATCGATTAATTCATTAATTGATAGTTGATTGACCTTATTGATCGATTAACGATTAACTGATAAGCGGTGTTTTTCACCTGAATTTTAGTGTTTCAATAGGATCTTTAAGAATATAAGCTACAGTATACATAACACTGAGTCATAAATATATCATCGTATTATTATATTGTATATTCCTCAATTAATTATTCCTTAGTAAAAAGCAGACAAATGTATTGATGCTGAATAACAAAATACAGTAATCCCTCGCTCTATCGCGGTTCGCAGATTTTTTATTTTATTTTTTTCAAATTTTTTTTTATAGTGTAACATTTTTTTATAGTGTAACATTGTGTTCTGTCCTGATTGGCTAAGAGACTAGACCAGGACTAAACGTAACCAGGTCTAGACCAGAACTAAACCAGGTCTAGACCAGGTCTAAGCCTGGACTGGACCTGGACTAAACCAGGACTCGACCAGGTCTAGACCTGGACTAAACCACCACGTGCCGCTGCTGGTTTCGTGCGGCTGGCCACAGACCAGCCGCACAAAACCAGCAGCGGCACGTCCAGGCGCATTCCGGGCGCCGTGGTTCGATCTCGCCTCGCGCGTACACCCGGGGCTGCTGAGCAGTGCCGTTGGCGCCTGCGGCCGGCTGTGAGTCAAGCTTGGCCCTGTTTCGTGACGACGCGGGTGCGCGTGTCCGTGATTAGCGATTAATTACAATTAATGCATTTTGTTCGACCAACGTCTTAATCGACAATTAATCGTTAATCGATTAATTGTTGACATCCCTAATTCATAATCATTCACTAAGAGAAAAGAGTCCCTAACACCTGATCTGAAGCAATATCTTGTCTTCAATCTTGACTGACTCAGGGACTGCAGATGGAAACTAGCTTCAGCTATAATCTGGTGTAAAGCATCTTTAATGTTTTTGCACATTGTCCCTGTCAAAGAAACTAATAAAGAAAGAAGAATTCAAATCTCTCAAGTCCTCCTCTCCTTAAAGACGACCTTCATATACGATTAGACTGTTGAGTACGAGATAATATTTACAGTGTGTTTAAACAGAGGAAAGTGTTCTTCTGGAGAGCCTGGAGGGAGTCTCTGGACATGCGTTCAACAGGCTCGTCTTTGTCTGGGATAAATGGACGGGCAAGTGGCTTAATGAGATAATGGACCACTAAATTTAATTAGATTCACGCTGGCTGTGAAGAGTGCGAACCGTGACTTATGAAAACAAATACGTTTATTCTGCTAGGGCGACGGGAGGTCCAATTTGTCGCACAAATTGCATAAATAAAAAGGACTAGACTGACTGCCCGAAGCCTTATAAGTCAAGTTAACTCATTAAAGTAAGAATAACTGTAATTTGGGCTATTATGGATGCCATTTTAAGGACTTTTCACGATATAAATATAGAATAGTAACGTTTTGCATTGTTTATCACTATGATGAGACCAGAGTTTTACATCATTTGAAACAAGTCGACCCCAGTTAAAGAATCTTTTATGCTAGTTTTGATTTTAAACTTTTGGTTTAGGAAAAATAAAAAATCATCAAAATCACAATTTGTCCCAATTAGTATACTTTCTAAAAAATACAAAATCTTGAATTGTGAAATATCTTGAAGTTTAGTGAGATACTCAGACACTGCAATACCAAAATATGTCTAAAATGTGCAAAAATTTCAATGTGCCATTTATTTTGAGTAAACGAACAGTCTGAATTGGGCAACTTGCTTGTAAAAACGCTGTGACCAAGTACCTTTTAGTAGCTCATCCGTCGTTCCTGCTTCGTACTTGCTGCTTTTGTCCAAATAAAACTGTGCAAATTTCTGCCAAAAAGCAAAAACAAGACGGATAAGGTTGAGTGTTGTGTTCAGAGAAAATTATGGAACCTAAAGAGAAAATAGCTCCGGGGGCTGACCAGGCGTGGCAGGAGCAGGTAACTGAAGAGGGTCACCAGGGTTCCCACACATGGAGTGATGAAGTACCCCAAAGCAGAGGTCTCAGAGTCCGTGTCACCTGAACAAAAAAAAAAGAAAACAGCCTTAGTCACATGTGGCATATTAGGGATAGGCTGATATGGATTGTTTGAGTCGACATCAATATCCAATATCTGGCCTGCTGCTGTGGCCAATATCCAATATTTGTCAAAGCAAATACTTAGCTTTGAAAATCCATAGTAAAGACTATAAAGATTTATTATTAAAAAAGGTGAAAAGTACAACAAAATATAAAACAATTAGTTACATGTTTTGATAAAGATACAATTGTAAAACGCTCTTCTGTTTCTGTATTTACTACTGAGTCTGTTCAAAAAGTCAAATCTGATGTACCGTGGGAATGACACATGGGCAGCAGCAGGAAAATATCAGTAATCGAATCAAAAGATCGATAGATCGCGATCCCCATTTTGGTCGATCTCGATAAGGAGAGCACATTTTAATCGACAGGTCAACAGCCAATCAGTAAGAGTGTGTGGAGCTGACGTGGATTTACGCTTGTTTAGGAGAAAGTAGCCAGACAAAGACAGGTGGATAAAACGAGGACGGTGTGCCAACACTGTTCAGCTGAGATCAAGTACGTGTACGGCAGCACGTCAAACATGCCAACTCACCTGAAACGGCACCACCCCAGTGTAAATATCACCTGTACCGCCACAAGAAAACAAACTGTACAAACACAACTGACATCAGCATTCAAGCAGCCTCTCCCTGCCAACTCAGATCGGGCCAAAGCCATAACAGCATCCAATTTAGTTTTATAGCATCGGATCTAAGACCATATTCAGCTGTTGAAAATCCTGGTTTTAAACACGTGCTAAAGGTGACTAAGCCCCGGTATGAAGTACCCACTCGTCCGCACTTCAGCCAGAAAATAATACCAGACCTTTATGAACAAGCTAAACCTTGTGTCGTCCACGACTGTCAAAAGCATGTGCAGCAGTACTCACAACTGATGGACGGACATCCAGAGCTAATGAGAGCTACATAACTGACTGCCCATCACATCACCCCTGAGCACTTTGCATTCATTTTATTTTCCCAATTGTATAATGCCAAAACAAATTTTTGGTTTAATAAACACACAAATAAACAACAAGCAAATGGTTTTGCATGTTGTTCCCATACAGCACCAAAAATGAACCGAACTGTGACCTCAAAACCGAGGTACGTACCGAACCGTGATTTTTGTGCATCGTTACACCTCTAGTTTTGACACTTCCTAATAGATTCATAACTGTTAAAGTACATTTATGGGGAAAAAATATAACAATAATAACACGTATGGAACAAGCTCCTGAGGAGGAGGCTGAACATGTAGGTTATTTAAACATGTTTATTTTTGCCGCAGTGCTTCATTTTCACAGAATATTGACTTTAAATGCTAAACTAAAAATGAACCCCTGCTGTTCAAGACAATGGGACAATGGACAAAGTGAGATATGACATAACCAAAAATAGGACATGTGTACAGCTCAGTTCAAGAGCAATTTAAGTGCAAATTACTACAAACGTGTTCTGAAATTCATGGGATTCTTGTATTTATCAGTTCAGATTTTAGTCTCCTCTTAAATGTTAATATCCCTGGAGCTGTTTATGAAGCACACTGAAAGGGCACATATAACGCTCTTTTTCTGATCTGTTATAATGTTATTACCTCGTCAAAAACATACCTCAAGTTGTGTTTTGTTTCATTTCACACGCGTTTATCACACAAACCCCAGTTAACTTGAAAACTACCACTTGATCAGAAGATGGAACAGAGCATTCTGAGCTTTGGATAGAAAAACAACAAATGATTGAAGGTGCGTGAAGAGTCCCTCAGTCGTCCAGGTAGAATCCAAACAACCAAACAAACTTGGTCCAGTTGACAAATTGAACTTCTCCTGTTATAAATGATTGAAGGATTACACAAATATGTGCGAATTAAACATCTCCGGTATGAGGTAACGTTATAAAATGCCTTAAAGATCACAAGAATCGTAATTGTAACTGCAAAATTTTCCCCAAATTAAGCAGCCCTAGCATAAACACCCACCTTTAAATACCCCCTTTCGTTTTGAATACCCCCTTTCATTCTGACATGTATATACTAGTCGTCAAAATGTGCAGTAGAACCACTTATGAGGAACTGCCTGTTCAGTCGATGTGCACTTGCCCTACTGGCTGGCTTTGTGCCCAGTTCAGGGGGCATAAAGCTGCTCTGTGCGAGTGGGAAGTGTGAACATCATATTGACTGTGACTTGTTACTAGGCAACGGCAGGATTAGGGTTTGTTTGTGTGTGTGTTTGTGTGTGTGTGCACTGGGCTTACTGGCTATAGCGAGCAGCATGGCGACGGCCGCAAAGGTCCCTGCCAGGCCCTGCCCGCTCATGAAGATGGCACTGTACTTCAGAGGCAGCAGGCCTACGAGACCAAACAGACTGCCCTGGAGAACTGCACCGAACGCTGGGGGAGACAACGGGGGATTAGCATGTGCAGAGGGGTAAACCAAGAAAAAAGAAGACAGATAAGAGAGAAGAAGGTTAAGTTTGTTTTTCAAGTGCCACTGTTTCTTTCCTTTACATCTGTATAAACATGTTTTTTTTTTATTTATTTTTTTATTCAAGACATCACAGTCGCATTAGACAAGGCAGATCCATTGCTTTGAGTGCCAGTTTTCAAAGTTCAAAAGTTCAAATTCAGCTTTATTGTCAAAAGCCATATGTACAGGTTGCACACACAGGATTTGAAATTGCAGCGCCCCCTAGGCCCACAGTGAACATAAAACATCTGATAAACAAAACAATAAACACCATGGCTAAAACATCACATACACCCGCAGCAAAAGTACAGTAAACTTGTATAAAATACAAATAATTAAAACACACAATGTGGAGTGGAATAAAGCTCAAATGACACATTTAAGCAGCAGTGTCAGTGTCTTTTAAGCAGCAGTGTCAGTGTCATTTAAGTGTCATTTAAGCAGCAGTGTCAGTGTAATTTAATTGTCATTTAAGCAGTAGTGTCAATGCCATTTAAACAGCAGTGTCAGTGTCATTTAATTGCCATTTAAGTGTCATTTAAGCAGCAGTGTCAGTGCCATTTAATAAGTGTCTACAACTACTGATCAGTTTCTCTGCCAAAGAGGCCAGACTGTGGAACTATAACCAGCTGATTTAAATTTTGCCTCGAAAACAACATAGCACATCTCAAGGGGCATTCCAATAAAATAAATAAATAAATATCTGATTTTCGGTACAGTTAAATATCTTGCCAGTTGAGCTCTTTATGTGAGTAATCATGAGACTATTTGGTTTTGATTGGGTGCAGAGAAAACTGTAGGTTGTAAGGAGCTCTATCCATTGAGCAAATAATACAAAACTAACCCCCCAAAATACTGAATTATTGATTAAAAAAGGTCCTGTCACTAGTGTACAGAATCACTCAAAAATAGAGTATAATAAAAGGTTTGTATTGTGGCGTTTTCCTTTGTAAAACTGAGCTTATTTTACTTTTCCTACAAAACATCTCATTATACGTTTTCACTCGTCAGTGCTCGTTTATGTTCGGGTGGCTTACAGTTGATGAACCAGATGGTGGCCATGGTGACGGAGAAGAAACGGTCCTCCTCCATGGGCGTTTTAACCAGCACAGCGGTGAGGAGGAAGAGGATCAGCATGAACACCAGGCTCCCCGCGACCCGCACCATCTCCGAGATCCTACAACGCACAAACACCACATTTACTTAGAGACATCATACAAAAAAGATGTAATTGATGTAAAACAATAGGTCCTCTTGCAGCAGATGTTCCACTTGGTAATGGATTTTTTGGCGCATTCTGACCGGGCTTGAGTTTTGTCGCCAACTTTCCACTCCACAAAAAAGTAATAGTCCAAATTTAACAAATGTTCCTGTGTGAGTCATTAAATCATTATTGACCTTTTAACACTCACAATGGAGTTAATAAATGAACTAACCAAGTGTAAATAATTACTCTCAAGGTCACCACATTGATTTTTGATCCTTTGAAGCTGAGGTCACAAACATTCCCTTGGGGAGTTGCTCTGCCTGAGGCTTTATTAAACTTTAATCTGTGCTTTACTTGAGCACAATCCGACCATAAAAACGTTATGCAGCTGTAATCACAACAGGTGAGCTGGTTTGTGCTGTTAAACAAGTCTCTTTCACATACAATTAAAGTCACAAGCTACAGCTCTGGAAAAAAATAAAGAAACCACTGCATTTTTTTCTTAAATCAGCATCTCTACATGTATTCCAGCCATTCCATTCCAGCGTCTGTTGAATTCCAACACAAACACAAAGCTGAGCTACTTCAGTTCTTGCACCAGGAGTGGAATAAAGTCACCCAAGAACAATGTGAAAGACTTGGACTAAACCAGATTTGAACCAAGACTAAAGCAGGTCTAAACTAGGACTAAACCAGGTCTGAACCAAGACTAAAGCAGGTCTAAACTAGGACTAAACCAGGTCTAAACTAGGACTAAACCAGGTCTGAACCAGGACTAAACCAGGTTAAAAATGGGACTAAACCAGGACTAAACTAGGATTAAACCAGATCTGAACCAGGAGTAAACCAGGTTAAAACAGGGACTAAACAAGGACTAAACCCAGTCTGAACCAAGACTAAACCCGGTCTGAACCAAGACTAAACCAGGTCTAAACTAGGACTAAATCCGGTCTGAACCAAGACTAAACCAGGTCTAAACTAGGACTAAACCCGGTCTGAACCAAGACTAAACCAGGACTAAAACCGGTCTGAGCCAAGACTAAACCAGGTCTAAAATAGGACTAAACCTGGTCTGAACCAAGACTAAACCAGGACTAACCCCGGTCTGAACCAAGACTAAACCAGGTCTAACATAGGACTAAACCTGGTCTGAACCAAGACTAAACCAGGACTAAAATAGGACTAAACCCGGTCTGAACCAAGACTAAAGTAGGGATGAACCAGAACTAAATCAGGTTAAAAATGGGACTAAACCAGGACTAAACTAGGATTAAACCAGATCTGAACCAAGACTAAACCAGGTCTAAACTAGGACTAAACCCAGTCTGAACCAAGACTAAACCAGGACTAACCCCGGTCTGAACCAAGACTAAACCAGGTCTAAAATAGGACTAAACCTGGTCTGAATCAAGACTAAACCAGGACTAAAATAGGACTAAACCCGGTCTGAACCAAGACTAAAGTAGGGATGAACTAGAACTAAATCAGGTTAAAAATGGGACTAAACCAGGACTAAACTAGGATTAAACCAGATCTGAACCAGGACTAAACCAGGTCTAAACTAGGACTAAACCAAGTCTAAACTAGGACTAAACCAGGTCTGAACCAAGACTAAACCAGGTTAAAAAGGGGACTAAACTAGGATTAAACCAGATCTAAACTTGGACTGAGCCAGGGGTAAAACAGGGACTAAACAGGGACTAAACTCGGTTCTGAACTCTTCTTAAGTGTAAACATTAGTATTATGTTGTTTAAAAATGAATTTGATCTTGTTTCTTTGCATTGTTTGAGCTCCGAAAACATGGATCTTTTTTGTTATCTTGACCATTTGTCATTTTCTGCAAATAAATGCTCTAAACGATAATATTTTTATTTGGAATTTGGGAGAAATGTTGTCAGTAGTTTATAGACTCAAACAAAAATGTTCCTTTTGCCCAAACACAAACCTATAAGTAGTAAAATCAGAAAAACTGATCATTTTGCAGTGGTCTCTTATTTTTTTCCAGAGCTGTAGACAACATTAGCCAACAGTTTCAGTAGCCACTCACAGCTTTTTGTTGAGAATAAAACTCCTAAACAGCACAAACTGACCATAAAAAACATTTAGCTGGAACTACAACAGCTGATTTCTGCTGTTATGCTGCACTCTACTGAATGACGGTAGTCGATAAATCCAAGTCAGTTCTCCCCACATCCATTATGTAAATGCATTCCATAGCAACCGTTGCGGAAAATCCCAGAGAGTTTAATTAACCGAACTAGCCCGAGTTTGTGTTTTGGAACCCCGTTTTGATTGGCTGTTGCATTGCGCTTTCTCGAGGTGGAGGTCAGTATTCCACGAATCCCAAGCACAAGTGAATGCGTCATTAAACTTACAGCTTTTTGGTGAAAATCAAACTCCTAACTAGACCTGCGCGAATTCGAATTTACAGTTCAGGACGATGTGTTTTTATGAAAATCGATTTTTTAGTTATTTTTTACACGCGAGCGGAACTAATGCACATTTTACACGGGTAAGTTAGCGGGGCGTACCCAAACATTGTACGAGCTAGCGCGGCAGCGACTGAGGGAAAGCCGGAGCTTGTACCAAACAAAGGTGTTGCTACATCTGTTATATGGAACTGGTTCGGTTTTCTTGCGTCGGACTTAGAACAAACGAGTGCTCACTGTAAGGTCTGTTCAAAAGCTGTTACAGCACGACAAATGTATCCTAGCGCCTAAAGCAGAGGCAGCGGAGTGGGAGAAGTGCAAGTCCCCACAGCGTGAGCACATATCGTAAAAGACATGGTGCACATATATACTGTGGAAAAGCCCGGATTCATTAACATGGTGAAAGTTTTGGACCCGAAGTACGTGCTACCAAGACGCAAATATTTTTCTGAGGTTGCCACAGCTGTATACAGACTGCACAAGCTAACATACATGAACACAGACAATGGCTCCCTCTTTTCTGCACCACTCCAGTCCATCTTTCCCACAATCAGGAAATAATTTAGCTCCATAAAATGCTTCTTTATAAAAGAAAGATATTTAGATAACTGTGATACATATATTTTTTAAAACAATAAGAGCTTAATTGATGCAAGGTGTAATGCATTTTTTTTTTAAATAAAAAAACGTTGCATTGTTTTGAGCCATTTGTCTGTCATCCGTTATTTGTTTTTGAGTAGGGCAGAGAAAAATCGATTCAAATTGGAAATCAGATTTAAAAAAAATTTTTTTTTAGGCCATATTGCCCAGCTCTACTCCTAACCAGAACCATGAATGCTCATATTGATCACAGACTCCTGAAAATATGGATATTTCTCCTGAGATTATCTTAAAACCTGTTTGCTAATGTGCACATTGTGTTACCATGGTAACAGATGAACATTTAGTCAATAAAGATGCACGTAGAACACCCCCAGCGCAATGGCACTGCCAAGAATCAATATTGTTGGCTGACTGAACACACTTATCTCCTACAGTTGATTTAAAGGTCCCATGGCATGAAATTTTCACTTTCTGAGGTTTTTGAACGTTAATGTGAGCTCCCCTACCCTGTTTAGGCCCCCCCCCCCCATGGTTAAAAGTTGCGAAATGTCTAAACTGAGCATTTGCGATCCTTTTCTGCGTTACAAAAAATCGGAGCTCAAACGGGCAATTTTGAACAAGGCACCTTATTGACGTCAGATCGAAAAAAGAAATGCAAATGCAGATCCACCCCCGTCTGTCTGTACTCAGCGTCTCTGTAAATCACGCCCAGAGAGTTTGGACTGCGAATGCGCTAGGCAATGCGAAATGCGTTTTTTTATTTGCCTGGAGGCACGTCCGAGTGTTTCTAGGCTCGGAAGTCCTTTATCTGAGCCTCTGGACCTTTGAACAGCAGTGGTTTAATTTTATTTTATGTGGAAATGTGTTTATTTTTCAATGGAACGCTTCAAATCTCTCCCTCCGTGCAAAAACAAGGAAATGGCTCAGCTGTGAGCTACAGCGGAGAGCGGAGCGTTTGGCCACGCCCCCACCCTCTACTATTGGCCAGCTCTTTTCTCCTCATTTGCATTCAAGCAACAACCCCCATTATAGAGTGTTCAGAGTGAGAAAAATTACTCTCTCAGCTCATCTCTGTTTCTCATGCACTGAGTGTTGATTTTGAAGAAGGATTCATTTACAGTATTAGGGAACCATTAAGGAGCCATATAAAAGCATCAAGAAGTACCATGTCATGGGATCTTTAAGAGTGAAGAAACAAGGCTGGGTCAACAATCAGGAGAATAACAAGCTAGGATTGATATAAACAATAGACTCGAATGAGGAGCTCAAGGCCAGAGTGTTCTACATGAGATAACAGGATTACAACGAGTCATCAAGAAACTAGATATAAAAACAAGATGGAAGAATCAAGAGGTTGTGATAACCTCGCTTAACAGTAAACATCTGAAGTACCGTTTATGATCAGCCTAGGCCCAGTAACGATTTCTCTAACACCACTTAAGTTCTTCTTATGGTCTGAAGAGGAGACAAAATAGTTCTGACTCCAACAATAATAAGCACATTCCTTTAGAACATTTTTAAATGAAAATATGAGAACATATTTTTAAATGACCACAATTGTGCACTGTGGGTCTCTGAGGTCATTTAGAGCCCGGGGGCTGTGACCTTTTAATGGAGGTCGCTTTGCCTCACAGGAGCAGTTAAACCCTTCAATCACTAGTTTTGTTTTGCGTACAATCAATTCCATTCTATCCAATAAATTTAGAATAATCAATGTTATCTTAATGTGGGCGTATACTAGTCTATACTTATACTTTTATACTTTTACAGTATAAATGTATAACTCTAATACTTTTATTTCTGTCCTCTGAATGTGACTTTTTAGTGTATAGTTTCCATTATTCACCACTGACGCTCATGAAACTTGTTTTGTGTTGAATTCGTCCTATTCTATCGTATACATTTAGAATAATCAATGTTATCTTAATGTTATTTAAATTACGTGTTAATTAGGAGTGGGAAAAGACACTCTACAAGAACGAACAGACGAGATTTTGACAGTAATCCAGTCCGTTTCACAATTTTGGATTCACTATTTTTATTTATTTTATGTAATACTTTAATGATCATTGTGCTACAGCTTCTCAAATTGTGTAACTCACCAGCTCTCAAACTGTTTTTCATCCAACCCAAAGGTAAATTCACTGGGAAAAATCTCACGGATCATTTTTCTCTTGTGTGTTTACAATCTTTTGGCAATTTTGTCTTATGAGCTCTTGTTTGGGTAGAATGAATTCTGTGTGCTTATGCGCTCTTATACTTTTATTTCTGTCCCGTGAATGACTTTTTAGTGTGTAGTTTCCATTATTCTATCCTATGAATTTAGAATAATCAGTGTTATCTTAACATTATTTAAATGACGTGTTAAATAGGGGTTGGATGAGACAAGACGAGACATTCCACGAGATCAGGTCCAAGAGAACGACGAACGAACTGATGAGATTTTGACAGTAATCCAGTCCATTTCACAATTTTAACTGCACTGTTTTTATTTATTTTATTGTGCTACTGCTTTTTGGATCTACAGCTTCGAAATTGTGTAACTCACCAGCTCTTAACTCTTTTTTTCATCCAATCCAAAGGTAAATTCATGTGGAAAAAATTTCACGGGATCATTTTTCTTGTGTGTGTACAATCTTTTGGCAATTTTGTCTCATGAGATCTTATCCCATCCCTTGTGGTAAAGGTCCCAGGGCATGAAATTTTCACTTTCTGAGGTTTTTGAACGTTAATGTGAGCTCCTCTACACTGTTTAGGGCCCCCCCATGGCTAAAAGTTGCGAAATGTGTAAACTGAGCATTTGCGGTCCTTTTCCGCATTTGAAAAAAAGACAGCCCAAATGGGAGATTCTGAACGAGGGAACTTTCTGACATCACACTCGCGGAAAGGTTTCCACCCCCCGTCTGGATGTATACCCACTGTCTCTGGAAATCACACCCAGAGAGTTTGGACCGAGAACGAGCTACAAAATGTGAGATGCGTTTTATTATTTGCCTGGAAACACGTGAGAGTGTTTCCAGGCTCGGATGTCCTTTATCCGAACCTCCGAAACAGCAGTGGTTTAATTTTATTTTCTGTGGAAATTTGTTTATTTTTCAATGGAGAACGTCTCATATCTTCCTCCGCTCTTAGGAAGTGGGTGACAGCGCACATCGCACCGCTAATCCAGGAAACAGCGGCGTATTTGGCCACACCCCTACTGGCCTGTCTCTGTCCTCCTCATTTACATTCAAGCAACAACGCCCAGAATAAAGCTTTTCAGAGACATATTTATGACTCTGACTGTCTTCATGAGGCTCTCTCATGCACTGAGTCTTGATTTTGGAGAAGGATTCATTTACAGTATTAGGGAACCATTAAGGCACCATATAAAAGCATCAAGAAGTACCATGTCATGGGATCTTTAATAAAATCCTCTCAGATATTTTATTGATTGCAAACCTGGAAATAAATGAGCCTTTAACAGCGCACGGTAGGTGACAAATGTTGATGACAGGTAAAAACTAGTTCTACAGATTTAAATACAAACTCCTTCCTTTTGTGGTTTGCTAAACAGGTAGTGCAGCTTTGACTGAGCTTCTCACTCATGGCAAAAGTATGTGCGAATGCTAAATAATGCTGAATGGAAATTACAGCCATCTCATCTTGATTTCACTTGTGAAAGAAGCTACATTTGTTTGTTGGTTTGTATTATTTGTACCGCCACTTACAATGAGGGTTACGCAGACGACATCACGTTCTGATTCAGTGAGTGGGAAAACTGCACGAGTGTCAAAAGTGAATTGATCGTCATTCAAGAAGGTCACGCTGTCGTACTCTCAGATGGGGGTGGGGCGAGGGCCAGATTTCCCCTATTGATTACACTGTGCTTCACCATCAAATATCCAAAAGGTAAATTCACAAATGGTAAACCTGGGATTTTCAATTATTAACCGTATTACAACATAATTTTGCATTGCTTATGAATATGGCCTCTGTCGACTTCCGTAATTCACAGCCCATAAAACTTGTCTGCTCATGGGTTAAATTCCCAGTGTCCTGTGCAGAAGCTCCGTTCCTACAGGCTGTTACTGAGACAAACCTCGGGTAAAGGATGGAGTTGAGCAGCGTGAAGAGCAGCAGGGGCAGTTGGGAGAGCAGGGTCATCCAGTTGTTGAAGTAGTAGTCTTTGCGCACCACCACTGTCCCGTTGCTCCATTCTGTGGTGTTCAGGCGCCCCTGGAAATACTGCAACACAAACAGGACCACGGGTTATTCTAGGCAGCCTGGAGTCAGACTGGGACAGCTCCCCGGACAGTTTGTTAAGAATATTTACCCTTTACCCTTGCTTGATTTTTCCATAACAAACAGCATGTGGTAAACTCTTCTTATATTATGAAAGAAAACCGTTTTGTTTTGATAACAGGAAAACGTTAGACATTATTAATATTTTGTTAAATATAAAACGTGAGACCTGCTGTTGCGTTTAGTCCAGGCCTAGACCTGGTTTAGTCCAGGTCTAGGCCTGGACTAAACCGGGACTGAAAATCTATGAACAGACCCCCCCAGGATTTCGCGGGCATTTTTTGTGATTATTGCGGGCTAAAATGCCTGAATTTGCGGGAGCTTTTCCAAAAAGTTGCGATGAAAGTTGCGGTGCTTTTAAGGTTTTTGTTGCGATTTTGTTGCGTGAGGAAGTGAAAGTTGCGATAAATAGTTGCGATTTTCGCTTTTTGTAATTAAAATTGAGTAATATTTTGAATACTGAGTTATTACCGACAAAGAATAATACAAAGACACAGAGATCACAGATATGGTCCTAAAACAACCTTACCAACATCGAAAATAAATTACTACTAGGAGGGGAACTGTTTCGGTCTTTTGCTGTTATTTTTGTGGGCAAATGGCGCCGCAGACATGTTTCTTTGCCATTAGAAGTCGTGTCTCAATTCCCAGAGCGCGCGGCTCGGAGCGTGGCCCGAAGGGCATGTGCGTCACACATTTCGCCAGAACACCGGCGCGACGACTGCTGTCCCACTTCTTTTTTGTCCCATGCGCAGTTAACACGCGGTCCGAAGACCGCAGTCGTTAAGCGGTCCGCGGACTGCAGTCGGGGCTGAGCAAGTGTGCACCTCCTTGACTGCAGTCTGAGCCCCCTTCGGGCCGCGCTCCGAGCTGTGCGCTCTGGGAACTGGGACATGGCCGCAGTTTCGTTTTGTCACACGGAAGTAAAACAGAAGGAAGTTGGTCGGCGTTCAATACGTCGCCGATGATTGGTCAAAATGAGTAAAAATTGCGGAAAAGTTGCGGTGATTGGTCAAAATTGCAACACCGCCCTGAATTCGCGGGGATTGGCTGAAGTTGCGCTGAAGTTGCAAATCGCAACATCGCGAATTCCTGGAGGGTCTGTATGAAGGTTTGAGCGTTTAAACGAGAGAGAAATGTGAGAAAAGGTTAATTCCAGTCTGAGAAAAGTGTATAATCTGTGTGGTGAGGCGTTTACAGCCTTAAAACATGTAGAATAATTGTAAAATATAAAGTTGTCCAACTTCGCGGATTTCACGGGTTATTTCTGGAACCTGACCCCCGCGATAAATGAGGGATTACTGTATTTGCTGATACATTTTTAAAAAGCTAAAAACTGGCAAGCAAAGATCAAAAATCAACTTTTCACTTGAATAAATAAATAAATAAATAACGGTATTATTCTGGAATGTAAATGTTATCTGCTCTATTTCCACTGTTACTCCCGAGTCTGCTCGAAAAAACAAATCACAGAGAATGGGGCAGCACAAAAGGATTTGAATATCATTATCAGCTAAAACTGATATCATCCCACAATCAATATCGACCAATACCAATACCAGAACAGATACATCTCCCATGCCTAACAACAATTGTATTGCCAATAAAGCGCTCTGGTATTAAGAGTCAATGATAACCACAGAATCCGTCCACTCCGACAGTGGCATATGTTATTGTTTTTTTTTGTTTTTTTCAGACCAAGACCAAGAGTCATGTGATGTTACTGTGACGTGTTCGGTCAGCTGATTTAAACAGGTTTTTGGCGCTGTCTTCCTACTGGTGGAGGCAGGACGACAGCGCCATCTGCAGTCCGACTTCCTCCGGACAGTATCCCAGATGTGTGAGAGTAAAAAAGCCCCCTCGTCCCGGTTTATAGTCCTGTGGGCACGTTTCTGTATTTTGCCTCTTTAATCCAACGATGTTTGTTTTCCTCTGTCTCAATGACATTTGCTCCATCTCGGGCCATAATGTGGTTCTCTTTTTGAGCTGTTTCTGTTCTGCTTTGTGTTTTGTTGCGTGCGTTTTTGTCGCCTTCGCTGTTTTCCTTCTCGCATCCTTTTTTCGTGCTTAAATCAGCTGAACGGACACGTCACAGCAACACCACATGACCCCGACTGTCAGGTATGAAAACAAAACCCTTGGTCTAAAAAACAAAAAAACCTAATAACATAATTTGAACCAAAAATGACTCTTTATGATTACCATTATAAACCCATAAAGACACGTAACAATAAGCTAATCAAAGTGTCATTATAGTGCTGAGATAACCTGTATCTGAGGCCTGTGTTCCCTCAGTAAACATCTGAAAATAGCTTGTGTGAGGAGCAGACAATTCTCTTCACGTGCACTGGCCCACATAGCTACTGAGGTCATGAGACGCAGGGGGATTAGGAGTCCCACGAGTTGAGACTGGAAAACTAAATATGTGTCAACAAAAAGATTAAAAGGCGGTGTTAGCGTAATACTAATCTGTGTGGAGAACTGACTTCTTATATTACATAAACAGTTCACTTTGTTTGTTTGAGTGATGGAGGTTTTAAAGACTTTTATTTATTTATTTATTTATTTCAGGACAGTGCATATTCATAAACATTTCTGTCAATATGCCAGGATTAGCCAGGAGGCTATTTTTCCATCTGTAGTCCTGTGACAGATGTAATTGTCATTCTAAAAACAGGCAACAATGGTTACATAACAGAATATAAAATTATCACTATTTACAGGGACAAGACACTGACATGACAACAACTGACAACAGATCAATTCTGCTTTACAGTTCTAACAACGATCCATGTATGTCAAATTATATTTTGGACATTTTAAATTACAATACTGACTTTGTAAAATAAACTACTCTTTTGACTTCTGGTTGAAAACTGCAGCACTGCCCCTTCAGGATTTATTTTTTAATTTGGTTTTAATAGGGACAGTGGAGTGTATGTTGCGGTGAACCGCTGTATGAGTAACTACAGTTTTAAGAAGAAATTACGATTACTCAAATGGGTGAGATGGATGGGACAAGGTCTCATAAGACAAAATTGCCAAATCATGCACACAAGAGAACATGTATTATCGTGTGCCTGTGTTTAACGAAACCGACGCTGTTGTATTTTTAAACTGTTAAAAACTACTTTTACTGAAGTTGTGACAGAGTCCACAACTCCACAGTGTCATGTTCCTACTTGAATGTTTTCGATTTCTTTTTTCTTGTTAGAAACCTGTTAAAAAGCCTTAAGTTTACAAAGTTTCTAGATGTTTGGCTCCTTGCCATATCTGTGCCATAGGACCAACAGACTCAAAAACAGCTTCTTCCCAAGGGCCATAACCACCTTGAACTCACATGCACCGACTCACCCCATTCCTATCCCCCACTCTCCTCCATCCACCCGTTCTGCATTTACCTAACACAGTGCAATACTGTGGACAATATTTATTACAGTGTAATAATATAGTTTTTGTAGCAGATCCACCTGGGCAATATTTATTCCTGTGTAATATCTTGAACTGTTTTTTTTAGCAGATCCACCTGTTGTTGTGCAATATCCTGTGCTATAGCTTGTTGGCAACATTTAATACAGAACAATATGTTAAACTGAGTTCTGTGAAACATCTCCCTCTACAATGTAGACTCTCTAGTGTGTGTATATGGCTGTATATGTCACCCCTACTGCAATATCTGGCCAAGACATGCAATAACTTGGATAACCAATGTGTAGTACCAGATTGTATAGTACTTTTTTGCACAATTTATTTTTCTATACTGTGTTGTAAATATCCTGCTG
This sequence comes from Paratrypauchen microcephalus, assembly GCA_036785185.1. Lineage (NCBI taxonomy): Eukaryota > Metazoa > Chordata > Actinopteri > Gobiiformes > Gobiidae > Paratrypauchen > Paratrypauchen microcephalus. Next base: position 4,208,859 of record JAVJIX010000045.1, on the reverse strand, counting down.
TGTTGTATATATCGTACTTAAATGTCTGAACTGAAGTGAGATGCTTTCAATCTCACTGTGAGTATGTATGATGTAAATTGTACATGTGAATAGTGACAATAAAAGAAAGGCATTCTATTCTATAATCTATAGTTACCAAAGCAACCATCCCTCATGTACTCAGAGATATGAGTATCCTGGTTTCTCTGAGCGCAGGTAAACACCAGATCCAAAACCGGGATAAGGCTCATAACCGGGATAAAAATCACTCCAAATACAAGAAACCTTTTGCATAATATAGGGGAGGGTTCTCCAAATGGTAGCTCACCAAGGGATTTCTGAATTAAATGTATTGTCCTGAAGTAAAACTTGATAAATGAATTGCCCATTACCATTGTACATGTATTATTTTGAGGTCTTTGTACACTAATAAATTGATTGGTTTATGTTTTATAGGTATCCAACTGTACCTTATTTAAGGCTCGCTGTGGCACGTTAATATACTCCATTTCTTGTGAATGCTGAAACTAGTAGCTCTCTGGCATTTTTGTTTTGTAAAGATAGCTCACCGAAGGAAAAAGGCTGGAGACCCCTAATATAGGGTCTTTAATTCTAGTAGGATTTCTTCCCAACAGAAAATTAAGCACCTACCAGCTCTGTGATATCGTAACCTTTCACTGGTGTTTACAATCCATGTTTTAATCTGCACTCCCCGATTTATATTTGTCCAGGCTGCAGCGTTCACACAAACAACGTCCATCTAATTTAATTTGGTGATACCAGGCCGCCTCCGGAGTACAGAGGGTGCTTTATTCTTTCACCTTTGATGGCTTTATTAGTCTGATCTGTGGAGTTGCTGAAGGGATACACTGCGTACTTGTAAATCAGTCTTTGCAACACAATACAAAAACGTTAACTACTTTTTCCAGCTTTTTTGCTACTAATCACTGCGTATGTGTTTTAATATTATTTTTAGACCTGGGCAGTATGACCAAAAATTGATACCACGGTATTTTTCAAAATTATATCAGTGTCACAGTATTTTTTTTTTCATGTACTAAGTGGTTCCATGTCTTTGGCGAAGTGGACAGTAACAGTGTTGGCAATATCGTTTGCTTTTCTTGTCGTAGGCGGTCCCCTTAGCAAACGTGTCTTCGAGTGACGTCTGAGTGGGGTTTCGTGTCGCGGCGCCGACTTGAACGTTCCCTGCAGACGTGGAAGAGGATGCAGATCTTAGTTTCGTGCATTCTTCATATTCCAGGACGTGTCTGTGACGGAGGTGGTGAAGCAGATCATTCATGTCGCCTCCTGCGGCTACAATTTTAGCCCGACGACATTTACAGAATACGGTTGTTTGATCGGCGTCAGATTTTTTAAAGCCGAAGTTCTTCCACACGACTGACACGGCTCCTCTTTTCGGAATAAGTTCCTCTGTGTCTGTAACACTTTCTCCGTCCATGTTGTTCACCACTCAACACACACTGAGCTTCCACCGCTCTCACGCCAAAACAGTCCCACTCTCAAACAATGTCCTGCAACGCCACGTTCCACCGCTCTGTGTTCCCCACGTTTTGTATGCACACACTCACCGGGATTGGGATATATGAAAAATCCATATCATTTAAAAAAACACACCAGTATTCGGTATGAAGCGGTATATCGCCCAGCCCCAAGTATTTTCAATATCATTTTAGTGCAAACTAGGTCAATTTGCAGTTTTCTGATCAAACTAATCAAGAACTGAGTGCGTGCTGCCTCCAGTGCAATTTCAGGTACTATGTGACATCGCACAAGACTAGTATTGTCAAGGATCAAGGTGGTTGCTGGTTCAAATCCCACTCAAGCAAAGCGAAAACAGTGTTTTTTGAAACCGGGTTCCAGAGTGGAGAAATCTGAGAACACCGGGGTCGCGTTGTCGTGTGGACGAGCAAAACGGAGCATTTAGAAAAACGATGACGTCGCGATGCTTGTTTGTGGAAGAGAAAAGACTTTATGCACATGCGCTCGTTGTACTATTGCGTTTCGTGTGGCTCTGGCGGTTTCCTGTTTACAGCGCCACATATCGGTGTGGCATAATGTATTACATCGTTTTCACTCAGCGCTCCATTTTCGTCTGAACGTGAATATTTACTGATCCGACACGTGTGTGGATGCAAATTTTTTTCATGGCATGGCATGAAATTTTCACTTTCTGAGGTTTTTGAACGTTAATGTGAGCTCCCCTACCCTGTTTAGGCCCCCCCCATGGCTAAAAGTTGCGAAATGTCTAAACTGAGCATTTGCGGTCCTTTTCTGCGTTACACAAAACCAGTGTTGAAACGGGCGAGTTCGGACAAGGCACCTTTTTGACGTCAGATCGGCAAATGCAGCTCCAGCCCCTCCCTCTGTCTCCGCTCAGCGTCCCTGTATATCCCGCCCATAGAGTTTGGACTGTGAATGCGCTACAATGCGAAATGCGTTTTTTTATTTGCCTGGAGGCACGTCCGAGTGTTTCTAGGCTCGCAAGTCCCTTACCCGACCCTCTGGACCTCTGAAATACCAGTGGTTTAATTTTATTTTCTGTGTAAATATGCTTTTTTTCATTGCAAAGTCTCCCATCTGTACACGGAAGAGAGGAGACAGAGCGGAGCCGAGCTGCGGGGGAAACCCGCCCCCCGCTCCTTAGCCAATCTCTCTGTCCTTCTCATTTGCAGTGAAGCAGCAACACCCACAATAAAGCATTTTAGACACATATCTAGCCTCATGAAGACTGTCAGAGTCATATCTCATGCAGTGAGTGTTGATTTTGAAGAAGGATTCATTTACAGTATTAGGGAACCATTAAGGAGCCATATAAAAGCATCAAGAAGTACCATGTCATGGGACCTTTAAAAAATCCAGCGCTGTCGTGTGAACGTAGCCTAAGTCAACCATTTGAGATACATTTCCCACTATAGTTAGACTGATGTGATCCAACAGGAAGGGCATCTGATAAATAGTGTGTTTGACTGTGGTTATTTTGTTCATGAGGATAGCCAGGAGCCAAATACCACGCTTCATCAAAAATGTTTGTAATATTTTGCATCCAGGTCAGGAGGAGAAGCACATACAGTGGGTACGGAAAGTACTTGGACCCTTAAATGTTTTCACTCTTTGTTATATTGCTCCATTTGCTAAAATCATTTAAGTTCATTTTTTTCTCATTCAATCAATCAATCAAACAATATTTATAAAGCGCTTTTCATACAAAAATTGTAGCACAAAGCGCCCATTAATGTTCACACAGCACCCCAAAACTGAAATCTCACATGGTCATAAGTATTCAGACCCTTTGCTCATTTGTTTTTAGTAAATGGCTGCAATATAACAAAGATTTAAGGGGTCTGAATACTCTCCGTACCCACTGTATATCACATGGGATCTCTGGATCTGGTTTTTTTTAGAAATGGTAAAGTGTTGTTTTTTACCAGCGAGGCGGTCATGAAGAAGTTCCATGGCAACAGTGTCCCCAGGCCCAGGATGAAGAAGATGATCCCCACCAAGCAGCCCCTGGACGGACAAAACAAAACAAAAAACAAAACAAAAAGAGTGTAACTGAAAATGTAAAAAAAACAAACTGAAAGAGTGGTTTAAAGTTAATGAAACGTAAACCACAAGAGGGATATTATAAAGAAATAATAATATATTTTAGATATAAATATAGATATTTTATTTGATTTGTGAAAGGAGCAGGGTTTATAAGACTTTTATTCCTGTTCCTTTTATTCATGCAGCAAAGACAAGGCAAATAATGGTTGGAAAATGTATTAATGGTCAGATTTGATGTTGTTCTCTTTAAATTGATGCCAACAAAATATCAGCATGCACAATAAATAAATAAACACATTTTGAAAAAGCACACAAACCCTAGGAACAGGTAAACAGGATAAATTTGAAGACCACCAATTAATCAATGTTTTTTTAGATGCATACAAACCCATTTACATTCAAATTTACATTTTTGTGCAAATATATTTTATTTTTAGATCAATCCAAGCAGTGTGTAAATGCAAATAATAATTCTTTATACAGCAGCTACATTACAATTTTTAAAACTCATTACATCACAATACTTCCCCAAATATTTCTTGACCAATATGATGCTTTTTATCTATTTATGATGCTTTTTATCTATACATTTTTTATCTATTAATGATTCTTTTTATCTATTTATTTTTTTATCTATTTATGATGCTTTTTATCTTTATGCTTCGGTTTTATTTTTATTCTTCTGTAGCCAGGAGTTCGTCAAAATTTCGTTATGCTTGCATAATGACAATAAAGAATCTTGAATCTTGAATAAAAGCACACCAAAATAAATACAGTGGTACCTCACCTTACGAATGACCCAACAAACGAAAATTTCAAGTTACGAAACGCCTTCACGGTAAATTTTGGTCTCTAGATACGAAAGAAAATTCAAGTTACGAAACGCCTTCACGGTAAATTTTGGTCTCTAGATACGAAAGAAAATTCAAGTTACGAAACGCGAAATCTCAAAAATTCAAATAATGCACGCTCAGCCACACATATTATACGCTTTTCTCAGACTGGATTTAAACTTTTCTCACATTTGTCTCTCGTTTAAACACTCAAACTTTCATAGATTTTCAACAAAATTATTAATAGTGAAGTGTGGGGGGGAAGGAGGAGGGGGGAGAAAACTGTGCTCTGACACGTGTGATCATGACCCGGCGCGGGGCTGCCAGCAGGTCTAGACCTGGACTAAACCAGGACTAAATCTGGACTAAACCAGGACTAAACCTGGACTTAACCAGGACTAAACCTGGACTTAACCAGGACTAAACCTGGACTAGACCAGGTGGATCAAAGGTCTATTTCCTGGTTTCGTTTCGAGTCACAGCTGAGGCGAGCCAGCTGGAGGACCGCACGCAGTCTGAGCGCATGAACGAGACCCACGAACGCATGCAAGAGCCAGGTCTAGACCAGGTCTAGACCAGGTCTAGACCAGGTCTAGAGCAGGTCTAGAGCAGGTCTAAAGCAGGTCTAGACCACCGCGGCTCTTGCATGTGTTCGTGGGTCTCGTTCATACGCTCATGCGCTCCGACTGCGTGCGGTCCTCCTTTTTTACACTATAAAAAAAGTTACACTATAAAAAAACTTGGATCGGGGCCTTGGAACGAATCAGGCTTTTTCCATTGACATAGCTACTCAACTTACGAATTTTTCACGTTACAAAACCACTTCTGGAACGAATTAATTTCGTAAGGTGAGGTACCACTGTATGTGAATAAGTATAACATTTGTATTATGATTTGCAATAGGTTAACATAACTTTATTTTTTTTTTTTTTAATCCAAGTTAAATGCCAGTGTAAATTTATCATAACCACTTATTTTACATTTTCAACACTAGAGAGATAAATGATAATTTTAGGCTTAAATTAGGCTTTTTTAGGCTTTGTGCTTTAGTTTAGAACACACAAACAACACCTTCAGCCTTCAGTTTTGCAATGCCCAGAAACTGCCGTCGAGAGAGTTCAGTAAAAACCCAGAAGTGAAAGTGGCACTGACCTGTCCCGCGGCGTGTCCGTTCTTCCCATCATACGGATGTAGGAGACTCTGTGCGATCTGCGGAGACACAAGAACAGTGTCCTGAACATGTCCACACTGCTTAAGGATGCAGGAATCCTTTCTACATTGTGTCAGGAGGTTGTAAGGGGCCGGGCCGGGTGTGAGAAGGGGGTTTGGTAACTTTGGTTTTAGCCTGTGGTATGTGACATTAGAATGGACTCACTGGGATTAACAGCATTCCGTAGTCACTTAATGAAAAGGTATGGCTGGGGTGGGAAGGTGCAGTTTCGGAAAACGTCCATTGATGCAGCGAAGTGTGGTTCAACTGTTTCCGACTGGGTTTCTCAGCGGGAGGATCATGTGGCTGCTAATGGGTCCACTGAGTTGGCTCCAACAGCCACTTGTGGGATAAGTTAGAGGGATGGGATGAATGAATTCAAATATACTATTGTTATTGTTTATTTCAGACATAAATATTATTCTGTCCATAGTTTAAAAGAACACTGCAAATTAACGTGTTATAAAAATTAATTATGAGCGGCAATTCAATGCGCGCATTTTAAATTAGGTGTGCGGCGAACAAATCCCTGCCAGGGCCTTTGAACGGCAAGTTTATTTATAAAAAGAACGAAGATGGGACGATCAACAAGAACGCCGTTATTTGGAGCTTTGGTAAAAAAGAATTTTCCGATCACCAAAGCTGCTCCAGCCTGACGGATCAATTGAACGATAAACACGTCCGGACAAGTTCCATCATTACCGGTGATAAAGCGAGCTTGAGCGCACTTCAACAAACCACCAAAACAAACCACGCTCGCAGAATTTGGGAAACAAATGAGCAAAGCGACCACTTGAAAACTGACAAACTCGCAAAGTGGGTTCGTTCATTCGCTCACAATCTCTCTATATCATTCCCTCTCAATCTCTCTCTCACACTCTTAAAATGTGATTAATTAGATTCATTAATTACAAATCCTGTATTTAATTCGATTTTTCTTTAATCGTCTGACAGCACTAATTATTATTGTTTATTTCAGACACAAATATTATTCGGTCCATAGTTTAAAAGAAAAACTGGATATAAAAACATACAAAGCACTGGAATTAGTCCATAAAGTTCATTAAAAAGTGTGGAGTTCCTGTGGCCAGTGCTTTCTCAGAGCAGAAGTCTAACGGCAGGAGCTCGTTTGAGGACTGGTCAAAGTCATTATGATGGAGTTTTGAGACACCTCCAGGTGCTGCGTAAATGTGTACATTAAATGTCTAAGCAGTGCCTCACACATGGGGAAGTGAGCATCCACAAACAGCTGACTGGCACTGTTCCTCCTGGGACCTGCAGCAGAAGCCTAAAGGCGTCATTATAGGCCACAGTGAGCCTGCGGGAGGTCACACGTCCTAATTCCACCACAGAGGGGCTGTGTACAGTGGAGTGGAACAGGCTCTGAACAAAGAACGTTTAACATCATGAGAACATGTACTAAATTTCCTCAGCAGCAAATTTGCCTGGGCATACAGTTTACAATTCTGCTCTTGAAGTCTCTGTCAGCTCTGGTGACGAGAGCTGACGAAGCCTCTCGGATGAGCGGCGAAACGTTTTCGACCAAACAAGCTTTGCCCAGTTGACAAATTGAATTTCTCCTTTTATCATGGATTCTACCTGGACAACTGAGGGACTCTTCACGCAAGCTCTAATATCTGTTTTTGTTTGGGGTCAGCCAGCTGCTTGTCTCCATGAAGACCAGAAAAGCAAAACATTCTTAATTTTCATTAAGTCCTAGTTGAGGGCTAACATAAGTTTTCATCTGGTTTAGATCCAGCTTTGTGTCTCTGAATAGAACAAAATGTAGAACTAAAGAATAAGGTGGGAGAGGTGCCGGGTCTGATAAGAGAAACTGCATTTCTGTGCAGTGTCAGACACACACTGACAGCATCGTGTCCTACATCATAGGTATAATAATCCATACAAAGGAAGTAGGGATGTACCGAGGTGAAAATTTTAGCCGATACTGATATCGGCCGATACCGATATTTATTTATTTTTATTTTTATTCTGAAATAACATATTATACAGACTGAAAATCATGCGAAATTAATTTTTGAATGTCTTCTTTTATTTTCAAAACATGTTTTGACTCCTGATTTTTTTTTTTTCAATTTCAAATTTTTTTTTTTTAATAGTGTAACATTGTGTTCTGCGTCCTGATTGGCTAAGGGACCTTTGCCAATTGATGTTATAGATGGGGGACCGGGACCAGACTGGACCAGACTGGAACTGGAACGCGGACTAAACCAGGTTTAAACAATGTCTAAACCTGGACTAAACCAGGACCAACATCCCCCCATTTCACTATTAATATTTTGATGAAAATGGATGAAAATTTGAGTGTTTAAAGAGAGAGAAATGTGAGAAACGTTAATTCGAGGGATTACTGTACTGACAAATATCGGTCGTTAATATCGGCCCACTTTCACACATCGGGCCGATACCAATATGTTAAAATTTTGGCAATATCAGCCAATACCGATGTTAATGCCGATATATCGTGCATCCCTAATAAGTATAATAATCCCTACAAAGGAAGTATAGCCAAACTGGACAGGACAATACTATCACAATGTCTTGAGGGTTCTCCATGTCCCATAATGATGGTACATAAACTTCTCACACTCATGTCTCTTCCAACTCTTGGGTTACATCAGTTTATTCTGTAACAGGACCTTAAAGGGACAGTGTGTAGGATTCGTGGCGCATAGGTGGTTACTAGCTATTCCACTTCCTCTTTTGGCTATGGCAGACCTCGAGGGTCACCCGGACGCGACGTAGCGCCGAGATCGCGCGTGCACGCGCACGAACCGCGCACCGCTGTATACATAAAAGGCGGTCCCCCGTTCACTTTTTTTTTTTCTTTTCGCATGAAAACACACAATCCCGATCATGATTCATGACAATCTACACATCAAATGAAACCTTACAGTCTCCTCTTTTTGACTATGCAATTCATTTCCCTGCAAAACAATCACTCCCCGAGCACATGGGGCTTTTATACAGAAAAGCACAAAACTTAGCTTACTTAGCTTACCTTTGAAGGCTTTGCACAGGTCAAACTCTGTATTTCATCATAAACTTGGTCTCAATCTGTCCATAAGGATCCAGCGAATAAAATCCAGTAAAACAATTTAGTCCAAAATACGTGTTGTATCCATTACGATGTGTGATCCGGCAGCATGCTTCTTTACACAGGCTCCCCCCTTCCCCCTCCCCTTCCCCTTCTCTCCTTCTCTCCTTCACTCCCAAACGCAGCGCGGCTAAGCAGCTGTTAGCAGGAGCCGAGGCGAAGGATGAGCCCAAATGTCCTTCTGTGGCTCTCGTATTCAAAATGGCTGCCTCTATATGGGGAAGATCCCCCTTTTATGTGACTATATCTAAGTCCAAAAGAATACTTTGATTTCATGATGGAAGTGAAAAGGCTAGGAAAACAATGTATTTTTGAATGGGTATCTTCAATTTCAGTAATTAACAGGTAAAAATCTTACACACTGTCCCTTTAAACATTAAAACTCACTTAAACCAGCCCACAGCACAAATATAACCACAATAAAACTGTCCATTTCTATACATTAGAGACATAATGTAGCAGTCCCATTAAAAGCTCCCTGCCACTCCATCTGCCATGTTTGCTTTGTGATGGCGACAGCACAGAGGCAGTGACGACACGGAGGTCAGTCTTTCAGTGAAAACTTGAGTCAACACCTCCTGGAATTTGGAAAGAGCCGTGACAAACAAACGGAAGTTACGTCTCAAATGTCTCCTCACATGACTTTATGACCTACTGAGTAAGTGAAAAATCTGTGGTTTCTATTCATACAGTTCCATGTTTATGTCGGCATCTTTATTTTTTATTTGGTTGAGAGGAAATGTTATGAGGTTAATAAAAAGTCATTTTTTAAAGGCTTTCCAGGAAAATACAACATTAAACTGCATGTCATTTAAGATGACTGGGGCAGTTTGTGGTTTTCAGCTTAAAGGGATAGTTCGGGTTTTTTGATGTGAATCTGTACGGCGTCCCCTTCAGCAGTGTTGTGCATTAATTTACTCTCTCGAGTCCCATCACTGCGCGCCTATTATTATTATTAGCCTGTTCACTTGTAAACATCGCCACTTACAAGTGAACAGGCTAATAATAATAATAATAATGGGCGCGGAGTGATGGGACTCGAGAGAAAATAGTACCAAGCGATTATGACTTCTGACTTTTTCGTGGGCAACTGTTTTTTGATGCAAATATATCACTTTTTGGACAAATATTGTTTTGAGAAGAAAAACAAGCTTTATTAACTGTCCTGGCTAACTTGCCGGACCTACTTTCGTCAGCTCCAGAACCGGGGCAGAACTCGGCTCAGAGAACAATCACTGTGTGCACATGGACGAGTGTAATCCGACTGCAGACGGATTGGGATCGTATCAGATTCATGTGCACATGCTAAGGATCGTATAGGGATTGGTTTCCCGAATCCAATTGGAACCCCTGGCTTAGGCCGGTAGTAATCCACTTCGTGTCACTTCGTGTCACTTTGTGCACGATATCGGATCGGATTGGCGTACTGCGCATGCGCGGGAATTTTCGCCAGGGATTTCACCCAAAAGTGGCGCCGACGCCGTCATAAGTAGCGATTGTTGCCGGAAAAGTCAGACATGGCTGCAAAGAAAGAATGCACAACACGTACACCAATGCTGCTCCGTCAAACTCCTCAAGCGCCATCTTTGTATACCGCCACATAGTTTGTTGTGTTTTTATTGAGTTTCCATCACCCGGAAGTAGTTGGACTACAGCGCCACATAGCGTAGCGGAGCCGGCCAGATTGCTGACCATTATCCGATCCATTATCCAGGTTTCATGTGCACTGGGATCTAACGACACACCACCCGCCAAGTAACGGGATCGGATTTGGAGAAATCCAATCCGATCCTACCATGTGCACGCACTCACTGTCAGGGGTAAGTCAGTGTTAATGCACGACACTGCTGAAGGGGACGCCATACAGAGTCACATGAAAAAACCCAAACTATCCCTTTAAGAATCTTTTTGATTAACAGCCCCAGATGCAGATAATGATATTATTCCAATGAGTTCAATACAAAACATAGTTCGAATGCTGCAGGCCTAGTCGTAACATAACTGCTTTGGAGGATGGCAATTTGATTAGTTATATGTTATAATAAGAAACAGCTTATAAAATTCACAGACTTTACATTCAGAGTCCAGCAGGTAGGGACGATTATCCAATAAATCAACCCTAAACAAAAAACAAGACATTTCTCTGGTTTAGAGAGAAAAGAGACATAATCCGACTTGTGACCTAATTGCAAATCTTGTTGTACACTGCATGCTGCACGCAGGCAACACTAAAGTAGATTTGACTACTTCAGGGGTCATTTTAGTTCAGGAAAAACAGACGTTCCACGGTTCACCAACAACAGACAAACAGCTGCCGGGGTGACTGCTACGCTAATGACCACAGGTGCCCCACACAGACATGCTGACTCACTGCTGCTGCTAATGCGAGTGGAACAGTGGTAAATAATGCAAAAAAACACTATATATATTAAATGAGATGATCGCGTACTTCAATTTAATTCACTAAAAGGAAAAAAAGGCAATTTCCCCAAGGGTCTACCAAATAATAGTAAATAAATAGTAAAGTAAATGTGGCTTCAGCTTTAATTCCGATTAAAAAGTACTTAAATTCAGAATAAAAATTAATTCAGCTTTAAAAAAGACCATGTAAACACATAATTCCTAATGAAAAAGATTATTCGGAATTAGGGCTGCAACGATATGTCGACAATAAAATTTTGTCGACATGAAATTTCATTGTCGACTAGTCGTATTATTTAAGTATCATTTTAATTTGGAACTTAATACTCGTCTGTGTCAAGAATCCACATAAATCAATACGTGTACTGAAACTGCAAATAGCAGTATAGCCTCTTTCCGTCCTCATTCAGTCAATCAATGAAGACCGCTGAGCTGAATCAAAGTCAGTCTATACATCCTCAAAAAAATCTCTGGCTGAATGTGCGAACAACAATGGCGGAGCCTGCGGCTCAGAGTCAGCCCGAAGGGAATGTCCGGGCCTCAAACTTTTCCCAATCGAAGGTGTGGGAGTATTTTAAGGATAATAAAAACAATAAAGTAAGATGCAACGTCTGTAAAGTGGAGTTGGCGTTCCATGGCAGTACAACGGTGATGAAACGAAACAAAACGAAAGCACCCAGGACTCGCGTCCAAAGCTCCAGATGGGTAAGTTGTTGGCAGCTAGCTTGTGTTTACTTTTTGGGAAACTTTTAGCCTCGAGTGCCATCGTATTTTTAGACGTTTTTGTGAAAGACAGGAACAATGGGCGAGGTTACATGTAGGTTTTGCGTGCGAGTCATCTTGGTTGACATGAAATGTGGCCGAATCTGGCGCAAACAACTCCTCCGTTTATTACCGGGCTAGCCCCTGCATGTATCTTCCGTTTAGCACTAGTACTAAACGGAATGGTGGCCATACTCAATTTGCTCACGAGTCATGGACAATCTTTCATTCCGAATGTAGTCTAGTCGTGTTTTGGCAGTATTCCCTTAACAGAACGCTGTTTCACAGAATACTTCAACTTTTTAAAAAACTGGATACTGACAATATTCCGCTTTGAAACGGAATGCTTAAAGCACACACGCGTAACTGCACTCACTAAATACCAACGTTAGCGTCGTGTCCATTATCCTAGTAATATTTTTTTTCGTGACTAATCGTTACTGGATCTATAGATTAGTCAACTACTAAAATAATCGTTAGTTGCAGCCCTATTCGGAATTATACTTGATTCTGAATTACGAGGGTGGTTTATTTCCAAATTAATTTATTCCTCGTTCATTCCGCTTAAAAATAATTCCAGTCGTTCTGCGGTCGTTGGGTCGTCCTTCTGACGTGATGACGCCCGGAGCAAACGTTGGTCTCGAACCGAAACAATTATTTTAATAAGTTCGCTGGAAGAACTACAAATAATGAAAAGAAAGGACGGCAAAAAACATAAAATATTAACCAAACCAAGATGACAAAAAGCTGGTAGCAGCTGAAGTGCGTTTTCTTCCAGTCGACGTAAATCCGTGTCCCTGTCCAATCAGAACCCTTCCCAACCCCCAGACATTGAGCGGAATTAAATAAAGCCAATTTAACGTGTAAACCTCAATTTGGAATTATTATTTCCATGTAAATTGGAAGGAGAATATTTTAATTCCAAACTATTTCATTAATTTGGAATTAAAAAACATCTGAACGTGCCCAGTGTGATGAAATTTTAATTTTGTGAGGTTTGGAATCTACGAAAGTCTTCTTGTCAGTTTTTGTTATCGCTACGAAATGTAGCTGAAAGATTTCGGAAGAATGTTGAATTGCGATTTTTCTGACAAGCGTCGAGATTAGATTTGAGGTTTATGTTTTAGTAAAGGGACTCTGCCCAAAGTTCATATTTTAAACTCGTCCAGAAGAATTGAGGAAAAGACTGAAATCTGAACTGACGAACTAATACAAGAGTCACATTTCAGAACGTGTTTGTACAGATCTACTCCAGGGTAAGCCGTTTTTACACAGAGTACGTCAGGATATTTTGTCGTTTGTGTAGGAAATTATGGTGCGTAAAAAAATGCTGCCACATAACTTCTTTTTAACTGCTTCTTGCCTACATGAAACCAGACTAGAACTGGATTATATTGTGATTATTCTGTACTCTGGGTTGTATACGTTGACAACGATGTGAACAGAAACACCAACCCCCGAAGCCCCTCTTCGTGTTCATTAAAAACACACAGTTTGACACATGCTTGCTGTTTGTAACGTGCCACAGCAGGTCGGTCTCTCTCACACTTTGCACTAGGTTTATGGTTTATGGTTGGGCGGGAGGGGATTTCTAGAAGGCAAAAAACGGAACAAAATGTGCCTTTTAAAATAGCAGGAGTTATTTTACATCATCAATAAGCCGGTACCGAAATCTGGCAGCACTTCTGTATTTCTTCGTCCACTTGTTTTGGTTCAGCTCAAGGACACACAGTAGAGTATATACATTTCTACTAACTACAAATAATAGGTGTACACAAAAATATCGATGTATTGTATCTAGGGATGCACGGTATATCGGCATTAACATCGGTATTGGCTGAGACTGCCACATTTTTAACATATCGGTATCGGCCCGATGTGTGAAAGTATATTAAGGACTGATATTTGTCAGTACAGTAATCCCTCGAATTAACGTTTTCTCACATTTCTCTCTCGTTTAAACACTCAAACTTTCATAGATTTTCAACTAAATGTATTAATAGTGAAGTGGGGGGGGGGGCAGTCTGAGCACATCAAACCTCGACATGAACGAACGCAAGAGAAACCAGGCAAAGAGCCGCACGCGGTGGTTTAATCCTGGTTTAGACCTGGTCTAGTCCTGGTCCAGTCCTGGTTTAGTCCACGTTTAGTCCTGGTCCAGTCCAGGTTTAGGCCTTGTTTAGACCTGGTCTAAACCTGGTTTAGTCCACGTTTAGTCCTGGTCTAGTCCCGGTCTGGTCCTGGTCTAGTTCCAGTTTGGTTTAGATTAAACTTTGTAACACTGTCGTCCTTACAATAAAATCTGTTTCCTAGTGAACAGCATGTGTTTTGTTTGAATTCGTTTTGATTCAGATGGTCACTTAGGCGACGTTCAGACCGCCAGGGCTTAATGCTCAATTCAGATTTTTTTGCAAGGTTGTTCACATTTCCAATTAAATGTGACTTTTATGTGATGTGATTTTATGTTTTTATATTTTATTACTTATTTTTATATTATGTTACTTATTTTTCTATTTTATTTTGACTTACATATACATATACACTTATTTTTTATAATTATGTCTCATTTGACACCGGTCTCTTGCTCTTTTTTTGCTTTTCCATCTATTTTTTGTTGCCCTCTGTTATATTATATTGTGACAAGTGAGCTACTGTACCCAAATCATTTCCCTTGTGGATCAATAAAGTTTGTCTAAGCCTAAGTTGCCTAAACATGGACGCGAGCATTGAGCACCTGGTGATTTTAAAGTTGCTGTTGTAATGGAGCCAGAACATGTACAGCTGATTTGTTTTAAGGAGAAGACTGAGAAGGAGAAGGACAAGGTTTTCAAGTTCATACACAATTTTCGTATGATGAGAACAGACCCGGGAATTTCAAGGCCCGGGGGCCAAATATGGCCCGCGAGCCAACTCTGACCGGCCCGCAAAAGGTTGCTTGGAATTAAGAAAATAAAACCTACTTTCAAAATTGTACATAATGCATTTGTACTGATGATCATCTGTGGGACTTCAAATCTCCACCTCAAACATGAACCTGACTTTGATGCACTTGTTAAAGCTCAACAGAGGCAAGATTTCTCTCACTGATCAAGAAAAAAAAAACACTAAAACATGCCAACTCTGACTTTTTTCCTACACAGTTTGGCAGTTGGACATTTCTTGTATTCTATTATTTGGCAAACAAAGACATTGTGGTGCCTTAATACAAAGTTAAGAAAGTTAAACTCAGAAAGCATTGTGGGGTTAATGTGACGAAAAAGTTACAAATGTTTCACGTTTACCATTGTTTTGAATTATTTTACTGAATAAATTCAGTTTTTGTAAAACCTCACTCTTTCATTACTTAATAATAACACAGAACTTACCATCTTCTGTAAACAATGGCATTTACTGATTTCAACGTAGAAATAAAATGAATAACCAGAGCAGACTTCAAACTTTTGGCCCTCCACAATATTTTCTGCTTCTCATTTGGCCCCTGGGGAAAAATAATTGCCCACCCTTGGATGAGAAGAACATCTGTGTACGTTTGAGCGCCTACTTGTTCCACTCTCACTTGTTGATGACGTGTAGGTCGGATGAACAGTCTGATCTGTGTTGTTCAGTCTGTCGTTAAAAGATCAGATACAGGTTGCATAGAGGCAAATAAATCTGATTTGGGTCACTTCAGGCTGTGGTCTGAACGTAGCCTTAGTCATGATTACTCCAGTTGCTGCAGTCCCAGTACTAACAGGTGGCAACTTTGCAAATCTATGTAAATTACGACCCGCCTGACTCATTGTTGAAGGATGCCATCCCTGTCCTGTTTAGGCAAAACCAGGGGTGTCCAAACTTTTTTCATCAAGGGCCACATATCTAAACATAAACGAAACAGAGGGCCGATCGAGGGCCATAAACTGGTGCTCAGGACAGTCAATAATTTAAATATATGCATGTTTAACACGTTAGAATGAGCTATCAGTCCTTTATTTGTGCCAGGATCCTCAAAACCACACAATAAGGTGATTTTCAAAAAACTTGCAGTCAAAAGTTCTGCTCAAGGTAATTTGGGTCAATTCACCTGGAAGCCTGAGGGCCAAGAAAAATTTGTCTGAGGGCCGCATTTGGCCCACGGGCCATAGTTTGGACATGCCTGTGCAAAACGCAGTCAACAAAATATACTCAACAAAAATATAAACGCAACACTTTTGTTTTTGCTCCCATTTTTCCTGAGATGGACCCAAAGATCCAAAATTCACTCCAGATACACAACACTACCATTTCTCTCAAACATTGTTCACAAATCTGTCCAAATGTGTGACAGCGAGCACCTCTGCCCCGCCGAGACAATCCACCCCACCTCACAGGTGCGCCACATCAAGATGCCGATCCGACATCATGACCAGTGCACAGGTGCGCCCCAGACTGCCCACAATAAAAGGCCACCCCGAAATGTGCATTTATTTTTGCTTTATTGGGGGTCTGGGGACTCAGAACCAGTCAGTATCTGGTGTGACCACCATTTGCCTCATGCAGTGCAACACATCTTCTTCGCATAGAGTTTATCAGATTGTCAATTGTGGCCTGTGGAATGTTGGTCCACTCCTCTTCAATGGCTGTGCGAAGTTGCTGGATATTAGTGGGAGCTGGTACACGCTGTCGTATACGCCGGTCAAGCACATCCCAAACATGCTCAATGGGTGACGTGTCCGGTGAGTATGCTGGCCATGCAAGAACTGGGACATTTTCAGCTTCCAAGAATTGTGTACAGATCCTTGCAACATGGGGCCGTGCATTATCTTGCTGAAACATGAGGTGATGTTCATGGATGTATGGCACAACAATGGGCCTCAAGATCTCATCACGGTATCTCTGTGCATTCAAAATGCCATCAATAAAATGCACCTGTGTTCTTCGTCCATAACAGCCTTTGAAGAGGAGTGGACCAACATTCCACAGGCCACAATTGACAATCTGATAAACTCTATGTGAAGAAGATGTGTTGCACTGCATGAGGCAAATGGTGGTCACACCAGATACTGACTGGTTCTGAGTCCCCAGTCCCCCAATAAAGCAAAAAAAAAAATGCACATTTCGGGGTGGCCTTTTATTGTGGGCAGTCTGGGGCGCACCTGTGCACTGGTCATGATGTCGGATCGGCATCTTGATGTGGCGCACCTGTGAGGTGGGGTGGATTGTCTCGGCAGGGCAGAGGTGCTCGCTGTCACACATTTGGACAGATTTGTGAACAATGTTTGAGAGAAATGGTAGTGTTGTGTATCTGGAGTGAATTTTGGATCTTTGGGTCCATCTCAGGAAAAATGGGAGCAAAAACAAAAGTGTTGCGTTTATATTTTTGTTGAGTGTACATACAAACTCATAAACAGCAGTAAATACGAGGGTTTTCAAAGTTATCGAAAATCAGTTACAAATCCATACAAAAGCAGTACAGAAAATAGATATTCAATTTAACAACTATCAATACTTTAAAAATTGGATATTTTTAAACAATTTTAGCGTAATCTTGAACTTTTATCAGCACCAGTATCGAACTACATGGCAACTTAAATAAAGCATTATTATTTTGTGCTGAAAATTACACTAGTTTGTGTTTGTTTGTTTTTTCCATCACTGTGGTGTCAAAATTCAGGTTTGAACACAAACACTACATTCATAACCGTTTCAAACCCATCTCGACAAAATGTGAAATATGCGCTTCTTCCTACATCTGGAACGTTCTAAATCTGACCCTCTGTTTGCCGGTAGTTCCCCGTAGGAGGCTGCGGGCACTTTGATGTCACTCTCCGCAGCGCTGAAACAACCCGTTAGCAAAATAAACAAGAAGCGCCGTAGACAATGGGGGTGTTTTTTAGCCGGAGGGCTTCTACGAAAACATTTACGAGATGAGACACCGAGCAGCTGGCCAAACACGAGCTCCTGAGAAGAACCGTGGCCTGCTGTAACATAACAAAGCTTATTTATTTTTCTACGCCATATTTAGGTCAAATTCTATAGATTATAGTAGTAGTACATTCTTTCTTTTGTTTCTGTTGTCTAGGCAAATATTATCGGCTCCCTGCGGCTGACACCGGACACCGATACCAGCGTGGCTTAAGGTGTAGTGTTAACTGGAATTTGAGAAATCGTGCGACTTCTTGGAACTCAGCCCAGGTACACTCAAAATATAGGTTGTTTTGATAAAATTGTTAGCAGATAAATGTGTTATTTTGATTATAAAATAAAGCCACAGTATTTTTGCTGCCATTTGGATGATTTCTGTTTTACGATACAAACTGCAGAAGCTCCGGAAGATTCCCAGGGTAAAGATAACATTTATAAACAAATATAACAAGATGATTATTCACAATTTGTTGACATATATTAGAGTTAAGCAGCCATTTTGATTAACAAACCTTGATTAACTATTTAAGGTGAGTCCACTACTTGCTTGTCTCCATGGAAATGTTACACAGTATAGCATTAAACCTGTTTTTTTCCATGGAGAAAAGCAGGAGAGATCAGGTTAAGTTACAGGTCCGATAAGTGGTACGATAAATGTTCATTTCAATGTGTTTTGTTTTAGGGATACAGATACTGGTATTTTATATCAGTGCCGATCTAGGAAAATTTGCAAGATTACGACTTTTCTATTGATATCTGATTTGTACATATATATTTTATTATCATTATCTTTATGTGTATGATTCTGTCTCATCTGACACGTCTATTGCTCTTTGGTTGCTATTCCATCCATTTTTTTTCCCTTTTTACCCTCTGTTATATATTATATTTGATGAGCGAGTGACTGTACCCAAAATAACTTCCCTTGTGGATCAATAAAGTTTAAGTCTAAAGATCGGATATTTGTTCCAAGATTTTTATATTGTATTACTTATTTTTCTATTTTATTCTGATTTGTACATATACATTATCTTTTTTTTACATTTTTATAATTATGCCTCATTTTACTTTTTGACTTGCTCTTTTTTTTGCTCTATTTTTTGTTCCCCTCTGTTGTATATTATATTTGATGAGTGAGCGACTGTACCCAAATAATTTCCTTTGTGGATCAATAAAGTTTGTTTAAGTCCAAGATATCCTGATAACCTGGTTGGGCCTTCAACTGGACGGAAGAACTGGACTGAACGGAACATTAACGTGGATAAATAATCAAGGTTCAAGGTTCTTTATTTGTTATTCAAGTATGTGAGAGAAACCGATAACAGAACGAAATTTGTTCCTCGAAGCTCAATGATTAAAATAAAAGGATACATTTTGTACTAAGTTAATTGGATTTTGAGAGAAACAAAATATTTTTCAGAACATATATTTCCAGGATAAGATGTGTGTGGCCAGTCACAAAGGTATCAACAGTCATTTGTGGAAGGAATTTGACTGGAAGACAAAAACTAGATATTTTAGAACCCCTTTAATAATCTCAAGCTTCAATAAAAACATATCCCCATTATGTTGGAGAAACTGTGGCATTTTGGCAGATCACTCACATGTTTTCTGGGGTTGTCCAGCTCCACCTCCTCTGACAAGGACAGAATGGATACAAAGACTAAAACAAGTCTATATTATGGAACAGTTAACAGTAGGGATGCACCGATGTGAAAATTTTAGCCAATACCGATATCTGATATGAATGATGCTGTTATCAGCCGATACCGATATTAGCTGATACCAATATTTATTTTTAATTCTGAGATAACATTTTATACAGACTGAAAATCAGGCAAAATGAATTTTTGAATGTCTTATTTATTTTCAAAAGTTTTTTTTTTTTTTTATTTCTTTTTTTTTTTTTTTTAGACCAGGACCAGACCAGGACTAAACTAGGACTAAACCAAGTCTAGACCAGGTCTAAACCAGGTCTAAACCTGGACTGAACCAGGACTGGATCAGGTCTAGACCTGGACTAAACCAGGACTAGACCAGGTCTAAACCAGGATTAAACCACCGTGTGTGGTAGTTTCGTGCGGTTTTGCCTGGTTTCGTGCGGCTCTCGCGTTCATTCATGTCGAGGTTTGATGTGCTCGGACTGCGTGCCTCCGCTATCACGGATGAGCGCACATGTCCGCATGCCACTATTAATATATTTTGTTGAAAATCTATGAAAGTTTGAGTGTTTAAACGAGAGAGAAATGTGAGAAAACGTTAATTCGAGAGATTACTAGGGGTGGGTATTGGCAAAGAAGTCACAATTCAATTTGAATAACGATTCATATGCCACGAAGCGATATTATCACGATGCATCACGATACTTGAATTATTGCGATGCATTGCAATATATTTGACATACTTCAGTGAAAATGTACCAAAAAGAGGATAACTTAAATATCAGTGGCTGTGTATCTGGGTAGTGTGTTCAATTGATACATAACTCTGAGTAACTCAATTCATAACTGAATTTATTGAATAACAAAAACAAATAAACCAAACCAATAACAAAAAAGTGCATAGGATTTTTTTCTAAAACAAAAAATGATGTTCAAAACATTTGCCATTTTGGAGGTAGCTACCATCATAACAAACAATACCCTTTCACAAAGAAAAAAGTGCATAGGATTTATAAAAAAATAAAGTAATAATATATTTATTAATATTAAATTATTAATTAATAATAATCAATTTTTGGCATCAAGAATCGATGCAGTATATTGTGAAAGTTAGTATCGCGATGCATTGTCATGACGATTTTTTGCACACCCCTAGGGATTACTGTACTGACAAATATCGGTCGTTAATATCAGCCCACTTTTACACATCGGGCCGACACCGATATGTTAAAATGGTGGCAATGTCAGCCGATACCGATGTTACTGCCGATATATCGTGCATCCCTAGTTATCAGCCAAACTCCAGCTGAAAATGGACTTATTCATAGAAAGATGGACTCCGGTGACTGTACATGAATATTGGATCAGATCCACAGAGACAAGTAGGAAAGGACATGCCAGAAATAGGGATGTCAACAATTAATCGATTAATGGTTAAGACGTTGGTCGATCAAAATGCATTAATTGTAATTAACCGCTAACCGCGGACCCGCGGGGTCATGAAACAAGGCAACCGCGCTGTGCCAAGCTCGACTCACAGCCGACCGCAGGCGCCAACGGCACTGCTCAGCAGCCCCGGGTGTACGCGCAAGGCGAGATCGAACCCGGAATCCGTGCCGCTGCTGCTGGTTTCGCCGCACCCCGAGCGGCTGGCTGGCTGGTTTCGCCGCGGCCCGCGCTCCGAACTGCCGCGGTGAAACCAGCAGCGGCACGTGGTGGTTTAATCCTGGTCTAGTCCAGGTCTAGACCCGGTCGAGTCCCGGTCCAGTCCTGGTCCAGTCCACGTTCAGTCCTGGTCTAGTCTCTTAGCCAATCAGGACAGAACACAATGTAACACTATTAAAAAAAAATTTTGGATAGAGCGAGGGATTACTGTATTTTGTTATTCAGCATCAATACATTTGTCTGCTTTTTACTAAGGAATAATTAATTGAGGAATATACAATATAATAATACTATGATATATTTTTGACTCAGTGTTATGTTACTATAGCTTATATTCTTAAAGACCCTATTGAAACACTAAAATTCAGGTGAAAAACGCCGCTTATCAGTTAATCGTTAATCGATCGATAAGGTCAATCAACTATCAGTTAATGAATTAACCGATAATTTGCATCCCTAGCCAGAAAAGTTACATAGTGCCTCTTTAAACAAATATTTATCGTAAAGCAGTTTCAAAATGTAGCTGTTTCTTTAAAAATAATGAATGGTTCTTTAGTAGTAGCAGAAAACCCGGGCGGATGTTATCTGATTTCCTCGTGTCGTTGTACCTACTACGGTTAAGCCACTCCTCCAGTTGATTAAAAGATAAACATTACGGTAATCCACAATGAGTCAGTGCCATGTGTCGGACCACATGGTGAACAAGGTGACACATGGTGAACACATTTCTTTCAATAATTTAGTATACACTACGTTAAAATGAGTACTAATGTAGAGTGACCAGACGTCCCCGTTTACCCGGGACAGTCCCAGTTCTGATCCCCGTGTCCCAAATGTATCCCAAACCACTGATTTGTCCCAGTTTTATACGAGAAATGTCCCAGATGTCCCTATTTTTGACCAATCTGACTCCTGCCAACAGTAAATAAAGGCATACATTGTCACTTGTTTATGTAAAAATACAGAAAAGCTGCTTAAAAATGACCAAAAACAGAGAAAACGCAACTATACTGACACACATCTTAGTCAGGAATAGGTGCAGAACAATTCTTAATTATGCACTCATTTCACAATTTTATTATCATAAACCACCCAAATCGGGGGTGTCCCAGTTCTTGATGTTGAATTCCGCTCACCCTTACACTAAAAGGAAGTGTGGAAATGTTAAAGGATGCTACAGATTAGAGATAGGAGCACATGGTCTGCGAACAAAGTGCATAAATTGGCGCAAATGTTGAACTATTAGGCGCGAAAATGCGGTATGAATTCATGGCTATGGACCATGGAATCCAGATTATTAGCCTATAAAATTTGTTTGTGCATGTGTTAATTTACATAGAATAACAATAAAATGTCCAAATTAAATCAGAGCTTTTCACAACTTACAATACATTTGGACAGTTTTATAAATATGGAAAAGTTACTTAACATACATACATGTTAAAAACTAAATATATATTGCGTGTATTGTGCTTTAATGAAGCTATGAAAACACACAATATCACATTTTAGTTGTGTTTGTAGCTTTGACAGGAATGGGAAATTAATTTTATTTCACACTTTTGACTATTTAAGCTAAAAAAAAAAAGCATCGTTGGATGACTTAACATTAATAGACGATATAAACACGCTGTGACACGTGTAGAAAGTGTATATCGGCGTGTTATGGACATAAATATCGTGATAAAACAGGTGTCGTTAGCAGAGCATCCTTCATAATCTAGTATAGCATAGCCGAATTAACACTGACATCGCTAGCTTAATGTGTACCACTCACCTTGGCGAAATAAAATACGATGCTCTTGGTCACAGTAATGGCATAATGTCCCCGGGGTGACACCGGACAGCCTTCGGGTACGGGAGGGTCCGAAAAGACGCGGAAGGTTATTGATTAGCCGTGTATTCGCTCCCACACGTGGCGGGAACAACAGAGAAGTGAGAGACAGATGAGTGCGAGGCAGTTTTGGTGAACGCAAGGCCGTGACGTCAGCGCGTACGGTGATGCGGATCTGGCAGATGCTAAAGGTGACAGTCCTGGTTTAGACCTGGTTTTGTTCTGGTTTAGTCCTGGTTTAGTCCTTGTTTAGACCTAGTTCAGTCCTGGTTTAGTCCTGGTTTAGTCCTGGTCTAGTTCTGGTTCAGTCCTGGTTTAGTCCTGGTTTATTTCTGGTTCAGTCCTGGTTTAGACCTGGTTTAGTCCTGCTTTAGTCCTTGTTTAGACCTGGTCTAGTTCAGGTTTAGTTTTGGTTTAGTTCTGGTTTAGTCCTTGTTCAGTCCTTGTTCCGTTCTGGTTTAGACCTGGTTTAGATCTGGTTCAGTCCTGGTTTAGTCCTTGTTCAGTCCTGGTTTAGTCCTGGTTTAGATCTGGTTCAGTCCTGGTTTAGTCCTTGTTCAGTCCTGGTTTAGACCTGGTTTAGTCCTCGTGGCGTCAGCGTGTACGGTGATGCAGATTTGGCAGATGCTAAAGGTGATGCTAGCCCCGTGTATGTTTTGTGTGCATGTGTACGCCCTAGCCACGATACGTGCTGCCGTGTTGCGGTTAGTTTGTGGCGTTTATATCGTGTTTATATCGTGTTTAACGCGACATTGAGTTTGTGTTGTGCAACTCGACCACGGCAGGTGTGTGGGAACCCTGTTGCTACTACTATTTCTACTACTACTACTACTATTTCTACTACTACTATTTCTACTACTACTACTACTATTTCTACTACTACTATTTCTACTACTACTACTACTACTATTTCTACTACTACTATTTCT